>JALJCO010003410.1:1165000-1637273 GCA_023101725.1 Atherinomorus stipes
ATTCAATTAATTAATATAAAAAAAAAAAAAAAAATGAAAAAAAAAAAAAACTATGTATTTATTTTTTTATCTTTATCTCACCCCAATTAGCAAGCCAATTAAAATTATTCTCTCACTTCACCAAAGGAAAAGAGGGTGGATAAAATAAAGAGGAGAAGGGGGGGGGAAAAAAAAAGGTAGGGGGGTGAGGAGCAGAGAAGAAAGAAAAATCAATTGCTTATCTGAAAAACACACACACATACACACACACATACATATATATATATATATATATATATATATATATATATATATATATATATATATATAAATACATAAAGAAATGAAAAAAACAGGAAATAAAAATGACTTAGTAGATAAATAATTAATAAAAAAATAATAAATATTATATAAAAAAATTATAAAACAAAAAACTAAAAAAAACAATAAAAAAATAAAACTATAAAAAAAAATAAATAAATAAATAATTTATTTTTTAATTAATTTATAATTGTTGGAAATTATTATAAAAAATCAATAAAGGGAGAGGGATGTATAAAATGAAATATAATATATTAAATATTGATCTTTAACTTGGCATGGTGAGTAAAATGGGGAGGAAAATGTGGGGAGGAATATTAGGGAAGATGATGATGAAGAAGATCATCAAGAGCGGAGATGGGACCTGGGAACGGCCCGCTCCAGGCGACACCTGTGGGAGAAGATAATTATTCTTTTTTTATAAATTTTTTTTTTATAATATTTATATATTATATATATAATATATAATAAAAATATATATTAAAAAAATAAAATTAATAAAAAAATTATTATTTTACCATATGTTTTTCTCTATATCTCTCCCTATCTTACATACACCCTCCATAATATGTAATATTGTGTCTTAAATTCATTAACATTATAATATACTGGGGATGCATGATATAATATAATCGGCTCCCTATCGGTATTGGCCTATATCGGCCTTAAAACTGAGTATCAGACATCGGCCACCCCACCAATATTTAACCGATATTTAAAGGTTGAATATGGAACATTTTTATTAAAAGCTATATTTTTTTTATAAATAATACCTCCACAGGTCACTTGTGGGCGGGAGGGGGGGGGGGGGGGTTGTTAAAACTTCTAAAGACTAGGGGTGGGAAAAAATATCAATACACTGAAATATCTTGATATTTTAATATGCTGATATCATACTGACATTTAAAAACACGGTATCGATCTATTTTACTAACGAAATATTGTGATATTTCATTGTTCTATTACAAAATCTCACGAGAATTCACGAAAATTTTGCGAAATGTTCATATGCTGATAGATTGACATTTAAAAACATGGTATCGATCTATTTTACTAACAAAATCTCACGAGAATTCACAAAATAACACAAGAGTTTGTAACAGAAGGATGAACTCTTGCGAGATTTTCTAAGTAAAATAGATCGATACCGTGTCTTAAATATCGATTTGAAATTGACATTTGAAAATATCACAACATTTTAGCATATCACTATTTTTTCCCATCCCTATTTTCCAAAGTTTTGGAAACGGATAACAAAACTGATTAATTGTCTTATTTTTTCAGCTTTAATATCGGTATTGATATCAGTTATCGGCCACATGAGTCTTAAACTATGGGCATATCAGATATCGGCCAAAAATTCCAATATTGTGCATCCCTATAATATACTGCTGCTGTTTTACCATTTTACTCTCTGCAGCACAGGGAAATAAAAATAAATATTCATCTATATAATAATGATATCACATTATGAGAACCAAAATCATTTAAATGTTTGTTTTTTTTTTAATTATACTGACTGGGGGGGGGGGGGTCAAACGACCCACCAGTTTGTACAGCTACAGCTGAAACATTACTTTGATCATGTAGAGAACACATGACTATCTCTTACAGTTAATTAATTCGCTCCAAAACAAATAATCAACTGTCCCTGCTTTCTCACCCCCTGTGGCGTTTTAAACTAAAGTTTTCTTCTTCTTGTGCACCCAAAACTGCCTGGAAACTAAGACACTCCATCTCAGATACCTCTGCCTGAGTACAGCGAAAGTAAATAATTGAATTGATTAATCAATAATTAAAAATTAACACTACCTTGCATCCTTAAGGGAAATCCTACTTCATTATAATACATGAGTAGTAAATAATGTAGTGATAAATATCCACAGAAATATTTACTTTCATGGAGGACTTTTAAGGAGTTATTTTCGTAGCTATATTTATATATGGTCTATTTAAATATAAAAATTGTAAAACAATTACTATTACAGTTATAACAATACTTTGAATAAAGTGAGCAGCCTAAAAGCTTTCCCCACCACAGTGTATTATAGCCTGGAACAGTATAGTGATGATATACAGTTGTCCTCAAAATTATTCATACCCTCCAATTAAAGATGGTTAAAAACTGCAAGTGAAATAATTTTGAATTTAAAAAAAAAAAAAAATTCAAGGAAAATCATGACATTGATTTTTAATTGTGGTTCAACAGAAATATTAAAAACAAACACACAAAAAAGAAAACAAGTAAACAAGCATGATGGGGCTCTGAAGCTAAAATTTTGTTGAGCAACACTGTGGCAATCACTACAATGTGTTTTCTCTAATGTTTAAAAAGACTTTACATGAGCTGACGGGTATTTTGGCCCACTGTTCATGGAAAAGGTGCGCTAATGTGTCTGGGACAGTTTACTTTGATTTTTTTTAAATTATTCTTTGCAACCACAACTCAAAAGCAATGTTTTATTTAATCAAATTATAATTTTATAAATGTTTTATTTATTCGTTTCTTTAGGTACTCGTTATCTGAATTACTGTTGTGAATTTAGCCTTTTCTTTAATTGGAAGGTATGAATAATTTTGAGGACGACTGTAAAATTAAACAGTAAGATTATGCGCTAGCTAGTAAAACATGATTATCTGCTACTTTCAAGCTGGCAGTTCTGTTTCGTATCAACCTGCCCGGCTCTGCTCTCATGTCAGCGCATCTCTGAACTCTCACCGCCTTCATGAAGCTCCGGAAAAGCGCGTCCAGCAGCATCAGTTTCCACGGCTCACACACGCCGCTCGGTAGCGGCAGGTAGACGTAATAGGCGGCCGCCGACAGCAGGACCGCTCCGGCCAAACGGAGCCTCATCGTTGCGGACTGTACCTGCCAGGAGGGTCATACGGTGCAGTTGTTAAGTCGGAGGCGGTCGGCGGCTCCGCCAGGGATCGACGAAACACGGAGGAATGACCTTGATTTCAAAATGAAGGTACTAAATAAAGTTTTCATCGATTTTTAGAGGAGAAGGAAATGGCTGTGATGTTATTTTGAAAGTTTGCTTTAGGAAGTTGGTGACTGCTTGCGTAATCTTTGTGCTCATGGGAAATGTAGTTCGGCACCGCTTAAAACGAAATTAGCTGCATTTTTTGTTTGCAACTGAGGAAGAAGTTTCAGGAAGAATATTGTGAAATATTGTGTGAGGTATTTATTTACAAAATATTTTGTCTTGCGGTAAATATATTCTACTGAACAATTTTAATCTTTTTATTAATAGATATCTGTTTGTTGTTGTTGTTGTTGTTGTTGTTGTTTTTTTCCCCAAAAATTACAGCAGTCTTCATTATGGTCCACTTAAAATAGTCACAAAAAGAGAGTGTTTTGAAAATATGACAAAATGTGATAGTTGTGAGTAATCAGAATTCTGATCAGTAGATCTGACAACTGAAATGTTATGGTCGAGGAACATGGTGCATTTTTCAATCTGTTCTAAGATTTTTTTGAACATACCAATGTAGTGACCTATAACTCAAGCTTAGTGTTATTTTCAAAATATCTGGCCTTGTTTTGTCTACCTGGGTGATGCCTAACATATGTACTTGATTAGAATAAAATAAAATAAAATAGAATAGAATAGAATAGAATAAAATAAAATAGAATAGAATAGAATAGAATAGAATAGAATAGAATAGAATAGAATAGAATAGAATAGAATAGAATAGAATAGAATAGAATGGTTGTCTGTCTCTCTGTGTTGGCCCTGCGACAGACTGGTGACCTGTCCAGGGTGTACCCCGCCTCTCGCCTGATAATATCTGGGATAGGCTCCAGCAACCCCCGCGACCCTGAACTGGATAAGCGGTACAGAAAATGACTGATGATGACAAATAGAATAGAATAGAATATGAGAATAGAATAGAATAGAATAGAATAGAATAGAATAGAATAGAATAGAATGTACAGTTATTGCACAAGAATGTGCAATGCACAAGAACTCCACTACCATCTCATATTGAAGGTGTGTGTGGTTCAGAAAATATAGTGGAACTATGGCGCAGACACTATAGTGATTTGTTTAACTCTGTTAAAAGTGAGATGTTGTTATTGAGAATGTTAATATGACTGAGGGCTTGGTAGTTCGCACTAGTGAAGTCTCTGATGCAATCTTGAAGCTTGGAAATAACAAAGCTTGGGGGCTCGACAGTATAACAGCTGAGCATTTGAAATTTTCAAGCTACAGATTATGTCCTCTGCTATCAATGTGTTTTACTGGATTTTTGACCCATGGAGTTTTACCTGACTGTATCATCTCTGTTGTTCTAGTTCCTGTCATTAAAGACAAGGCAGCTAAATTAAACAGTGTGCATAACTACAGGCCAATTGCTCTTGCTAGCATTCTCTCAAAAGTATTAGAGACTGTTTTGTACACTAGATTGGAAATGTTTGTCTCAACAAGTGATAATCAGTTTGGATTTAAGAAAAGGCATGGCACAGATATGTGCATTTATGCCCTAAAAGAAATTGTGGGAAAATATCTTAGCTTGAGTACTTCTGTTTTTCTGTGCTTTATTGATGCCACAAAGGCATTTGATAGAGTAAACCATTCTAAACTATTTATGAAATTGATCAATCGAGGTGTGCCAAGATATTTGGTACGGATCCTTGTCTATTGGTATGCAAACCAACGCATGTATGTAAGATGGGATAACGCCATCTCTGAGCCCTTTCATGTGTGTAATGGTGTCAGACAAGGGGGTATTCTCTCCCCAGCTTTATTTAATGTGTACATTGATGACTTGTCCTCACAGTTAAACAGCTGTAGAACAGGGTGTGTCTTTGGTACATCGGTTGTTAACCATCTCATGTATGCGGATGATCTGGTGATAATCAGCCCGTATAGTGCAGGGATGCAGCAATTGTTGAAGATCTGTTCTGAGTTTGGGAAAGAACATGATATTTTGTATAACCCCACAAAGAGTAACATAATGATTGTAAGAAGTAAGGAGGACAAATATGTGGTCTTCCCAGTATTTTATTTATGTGAAAAGCCTATCATGCATGCTAGTGAAGTAAAGTACCTGGGGCATTTTATTACTGATGACTGGTGTGATGACAGAGATATTCAGAGGCAGTATTGCAAACTGTACACCAAGGGCAAACTCCGCCTCAGAACAGTGAAGCTCTCTTCCGCATTGTATTTAGTGTAATCCTCCCTTCATCCGCTAGGGGCTGGCTCAGAGCGAGCAAATCCCCATAGACTCCCATGTTAAAACGCCGGTTTATTAGGTCACGTTTCCTTCATGTCAACTGTGAGGGGGTGAATTTTTTTATAACTCATTCGTTTAGATGTTATTTATTCTTCAAATTACACATAATTAAGGGCGTGTCCTTATGACAGACCGGAAGCTCCGCCTGCCGACCGGAGGCTCCTAGTTAGCTCCTTCATTGCTCTTAATAAGGTCTCAGTTTGTTACAGTCGCACAACGGCGGTGTTTAGTCAGCGAATTGCAAGTCTAAGCATGTCTTACCTTAACCATGCCGCTTAGGGGGCTTATCTTTGTTAGCTCCTCTTAGTTTCGTGTTAGCTCAGTTAGCGTTTAGCCCACAGTACGTCAGCTGTCAATCATTTGTCCCGCGGCCGCGCTGTGCCCATTTTAGGATTTTCCTGGAGTGACGACGTACGTGACACGGCAAGATGGCGACGGTAAGACACGCCCAACTGGCTTCACATTTCTCTATTCAGAAGAGACCGGAAGCTACGTCCAGTAATTATATACAGTCTATGCTGTACACCCAAGCAAATATGCTTTTACGTAAATTCAATATGTGTTCTCCTGATGTGAAATGCACCTTATTTAAAGCCTTTTGTACACCACTGTACACAGCCCCCGTGGTGGAACTATAGGCGGTGCACCATCCGCAGACTGACTGTGGCCTACAATGACGCCTTCAGGCTACTGCTGAGGGTGCCCAGGTGGCACAGTGCAAGTCAGTTATTTGTAGATGCTCGCATACCCACCTGTGAGGCATTACAAAGACATTTAATGTTTAGATTTATGCAGCGGCTCGAGGAGTCAGAGAACTCAATTATTCAGACCTTGACAAATCCTCATTTAAGCAGTTGCAGGTTCACATCTGCTTTGAGGAATCATTGGATGGAGAGACTTTTAATTAATGTGATGAACTGATTGTCTTTTTTGTCTTTTTTTATGTTTGTTGCTGTACCTTTTTTATCTTTTATAACCAATATGGACCTTCTTTGTGTCTGCAATAAAGAATTGAATTGAATTGAAAATGTGCAACGAAATGAAGGTGCTGAACCAAAACAGTGTGCAATAAGATAGAATGAAAGATATAATGAAACTCAGTTTTCGAGTGGCTCAGTTTGAAGACTCCATATATATATATATATATATATATATATATATATATATATATATATATATATGTGTGTGTGTGTGTGTGTGTGTGTATTTATGTATGTATGTACATATATATTTGTGTGTGTGTGTGTGTGTGTGTGTGTGGGGGGGGGGGTATGTATGTATGTATATACGTATATATCTGTGTGTGTGTGTGTGTGTGTGTGTGTGTGTGTGTGTGTATAAAAAAAACTCTTGACAGTTTAATGCCATTTTTTTTCCTTGTTCAAATATAGTAGTAGACTTTTTTTTTGTTCTCAAATTGCTACACCTGATTCAATTACTCAGCTGTGTGCAGTTTTCGTTTAACGAAGGAAGCTGTTAAAGGTACAGAGTCACTGCTTCTCCCGAGGTTGATGCTTGGTATATATCGTCGCTAACTCATGGGGTTAATTTTAAGGCAAGTACAAACTTTTTTTCCCCTCTTGTTTGATCTCTTGTTGTTTTTTTTTTATTTTGTTTTGTTTGTTTTTTTCTCTTTTTGTGACTATTTTTTTTTTTTTATCTTTTGTTTGATACCCTTATCTGAGTATGGTGATACTGCAGATAAGGGTTAAAAAAAAATGTATCAACTAGATATGAAAGATTAGATGTAGATAATGGACATAGAAGAACACTAGAGATAAACTTCATCTTTTTATACTCTTTAGGCACCCCTGCATGCATAAATGGCTGCTTTGCCAGACTATAAAATGTTATAATGAAATGGAATATAAACAAACCAGTATGTAAACTGTTCAGTGCTGTAAACTATAATTTGGTCAGGGATCGCTACAGAAGTGTTGGGTGACAACTGATGGATAAAAATGTATTTCACAAATGTCCTATAGACAAAATTAAAGGAACACCTGTGCATTGGCTGTTTTAATGCCAAAAAGGGAAGAGGACAACCAAAAAAATCTCCTGACTTAAATTTTGCTTTACTGTCTTCTTTCATATTATTGAAGTTTTTATGGTTTTTCTCTTGTCCAGATTATTCCTGTTGTCATTGTTAGCTGTTGGGGGGCATCAAGTAGATGGTAAGTTGGATTCAAATTGAACTACCTGACGTGTCTTTTGCATTGACTAATACATTTTCTCAACAGCTGACAGCGCTGGCTCTGACACAAATAAGAATGAAGACTTACTGGCAGCTGAACCATCAAAAGAAATCAAATCTGAGAAAGATTCTGAGCAGTCCTTTCATAATCCCCCAAAGCCTCCAGCAGAACAATCTGGTGATCAATCCCAGCAGCAACCAAGGATACACAATCTGCCAGAAAAATGTCCATCCAAGTCAAAGGTGCCTAAGCCTACGTGTCCTCCCCAGGTGCTCCAACAACCCACCTGCCCACCCCCTTTGCCACTGCAGGATAATCCAACTAAAATTTCCCAGCAGTCTAATCTACCTCTGACGGAACACCAAATGCATGGGGACAACCAACATGGTCACTGGCCCACACACCAGCAGCATCAGGAGTCTGATAACCCACCCCAGTGGCATCAAGAGTACCGGCAGTATGGGCCCGTGTGGTCCGGGCAGTATGGCTCTCCACCGATGCGGCATGGGTATAATTATCCATCTAGGGGGGCTGACATGTTCTTTCTGTCCAGTCACAATTCCCCTCGCAAGAGGCCCTGGCGTCAACACCTTCTTGCTCCCAAGGAGCCACACAGACACCAACCACAGGAACCTCAGCACATTTACCCACCCTGGGCACACCCAGAGTCTAAGAAATTTAACTCTTTGATTCGAAGAACAAAGCAACGACTCAACTGGCCCAGGAGGCCTGACCATCTACTCAAGAAGCGACGTTACAAATGGCCACACCAACGGGAACGGCTCATGAAGAAACAAGCAAAGTAACTTCTGCTACCCCAGCAGGTCACTCAGACATTAGCAGTTTCAGGTTTTTTCTAAGCTCCATCCTTACAATGATTACCCAATATTAGCTGAAGCTTCAACATATGGGCACCCAAGCTTAGAAATGCTGAATTGTTTTTACACAATTTTCTGCTTTAGGCATAGGAGCTGTACTGATATGTTAATAAAAACAGACTGCTCCTTTGTCTCCACTGTATTTAAGAATATTCTTGAAGTTGGTTTGTAGATGGATAATTTTTTATTAAAGTGTCGTGCACAATCTAGTGCCCAGCCCACATGGGCTTATAAGACACTCAACAGACAAGATGACAGCAGGTTTCAAACTTCTTGAGATGTACAAAACTCAAATTGGATACAACACTCTGTCATCTCTCCCAGGCCTTACTGACAAAAGCAACAAATGCAAAAATTTCTCTACATAGGATCCAACTTAAAATATTTTCATCCAGTAGCCAAAACAAATCTGCATTATTTCTGTTTACACACTCAAATAAGACAAGTCTTAGATCAGAGTACATTGGGCAATAAAGAACAAAATGATATTCATCTTCCACCACATTAAGATCAGAGTAAACAGACCCTCTCCTCTTCCGGAAGACCCTTGTACCTGCCCACTTCCACTGCCAGAGGGAGGCTACCAGTTCTAAACTGGGCACAAAGAGACCTCTGTTTTCTTGACAACTTAAATTTTACATAAGATTCAGTTTGGTACACTTCCTTAAACTGTATGTAGTTTCTTAATTTGGGTTTTCTACAGATGTCCTGTTTCCATTGTTTTTTAAAGTTATTGAAAAAAGATTCTTTTAGATTATTTAGATTACACTGCAGTTTATTCATGTAAATATAATTCAAGTTTGACATGAACAAGAACTTAGCAATTTCTTTTGCCCAGGGATGACCTCTAGCGAGATCCCATAAAAAGATCTTTTTGGTAAGCCTACCATCTGGCAGTTGGGTGAGGCGGTTCCATAAACGCAGCATCTCCACCCTCTGCTTTATAAGGCAAGGCTCCCAACCCATATCGCCCTCTACAGCTAATTTAGCAGTGAATTTATGAACACCTAGAAAACATCTAATCGCTCTGTTCTGAAGAGCATTAATATGTTTTATTTCCTCAAAGCCCCATATGCCAGCCGCATATAGCCAACCATAGAATCAAAAAGCTTTGTAAAAACAGAAAAACTCAGGTCCGGTAAGATCTTCATTTTACTCTGTATAGATCCCAGAGCTCTGCCAGCTGCTTCTGATAGATGTTTAGTCCCTTCAGTGAAGCACATGAACTAATTAAAAACCAATCCCAGGTATTTATAAGAATTTGTGTATGCTAAAGATGTCTGTTCATACATAAAATTAAACACACTTCTTTGGTCATATTTTTTTCTAAAGTGAATTATCTGTGTTTTTTCATTATTATAGTCTCCATTTTTTACACCATGCACTCAAAATATTTAACATTTTTTGTAAATCCCCTTCAGTCTCTGCAAGCAAGACGACATAATCGGCGTATAACAAGATACTTAAATTTAAATCATCAATTGGAATGCCGAGATTAGTTTCCTTAATTTCATCTATTAAGTCATTGATATACAGTGAAAATAATGTAGGTGATAAAACATCTTGCTTTACCCCAAAAGGAGTGGGGAACCAGCCAGTCCTAGTCATTAACCTGTACACAAGCAACTGGGTTTTTATACAGAGATTTAATTGCTTTATAAAACCTACCATAAATACCATAAGTTATTAGTTTATATTGCAGAAGGTCTCTGTTTACCCAGTCAAATGCCTTCTGAAAATCAATGAAACAGGCAAATGTATGTTTTCTTTCATATAATCTGGCTCTTAGCACTGATGATAAAGCATAAATATGATCTAAACAAGTCCTACCTTTCCTGAATCCATTTTGCTCATCTGCCAAAATATTATGTGCTTCTACATATTGGTTCAGCCTGTTATTGAGGATACTGGAATAAAGTTTATAAACAGTACTAATCAGGCTGATGCCTCTATAATTTAGAGGTTCTCTGGGGTCTGCTTTAGGGGACTTTGGTATTGGTTTTATAACTGACCGATACCACTAATAATGGATAATGAATAATGGAGTTTGAAAAACATGTTTGAAAAAGACACTGCAGAAAATGAATTAAAGCTGGAGCCTTCAGGGCTTCATTAGGAATCCCCTCAACACCCACAGCTTTGTTTGCTTTAGCTGCATTTATGACTTTTTGCACCTCCTCTAATGTAATGTCATAATCCAACTTATCATTTTGAATCAATGTAACATCTGATAGCTCTTTTTCTAATTTAACTTTCTTTTCAAACATTTGACTTAAAGCTTGCTCATCAAATAACAGAGGTCAGTCACCTCCATAGAGGTACCGATAGTCATTTTCCCATTTTGATAAAATCGTATCTTTTTCAAAACAATCATCTCCCCCATCTATGATTATCTCCATTGGAATTAATTTATCTTTCTGAGGTCCTAATCTATTAATTTCTTTCCAAAACAGCTTAGGATTTACCTGCAAATGATCTAAATTGAGGGACTGTCCTCTTCTAAATTTTTGTTTGAAAAACCGTAGCTTTGAATCAAAAATTTTTTGACATCTCTTATATTCATTTTTTAAGAAAATTCTTTCATTCAACTCTTTACATTTAAGGAAACTTTTTTTTAGCTAAATGTAATGCATCCCAGAGAGTTTGTAAGTCTTTATTCCAGTAGGGTTGATTTATTTTATAGTATGGCCTTGTCTTCCTTACTGTAAGTGAGCTACCCATTTCCTTATGAACAAAGTCACAGGTTTGTAAATGGGTCAGTCAACTCCCCAAGTTCCCACCCAGTCTTTGGTTTGGCTAACCAAACCTGTTGGGTTTTAAACCAAAAATTTGAAGAAATTTGCTTTAAAGCAGAACTCAGTAACTTCAGCTCAGGGCTCCCTCTTGTGGCGTCCTTTCACTGTCGTAAAGTTCGTACCCCCCTACACCCCCACAGCACACAGATGGCTTCTCTATATATTTCTAAGCTTTTACTAGCTTGTTGATGCTGCTTTGCTGCATTGGTAGCAGCAGTTCATCTCCCTCTGCTCAAAGCAGAGTCCTGTCACTCCTGCAATGGAACGTTTTACCCGCTTTTTATGGGTAAATATGCCGTGGATTATATTTTTCTCTGGTGTTGGCGGGTAGTAGGTAGCAATACGAACTTTTATTTACTTTTTGCGGCCTTGACAAGTGATTGAGCCTGAAGCAGTGATGCTTCACCCAGCGGCCAGGCAGCGCAAGCTCCATGAATCAGTTCTTCACTCTGGTCCAGCAAAGAGTTGGGCCGTGTCTCAAACTGCACACTTGAGCATTTCAAACACTCTGAGTGTGTAGTGCCTTCATGCAGTCATTTCAGTGTGTAAATTCAGTGCACTGAAAGTACGAGGATGTTGCCCTGATAATGGCCTGACTTTTTACTCTGGCGGCTTTGATGTCACCATTATGTGACACCATTAAAAGTGAATGTAAATAAGGACAAATCACCTAAAAAAAACTGCTTTGAGTTCACGTGGGGGGGGGGTTCGACTATTGTTTTGTAACAAAACATGGGTGAAATGAAGGAGTTTGTAGCAGATAATTCCTTATTTAGAGGCTTCACACAGTTGCCCCATCACTTCCATTATATCGGACATTCACTGATCTGGAGTGGATCTAAATATCTCCCGATGGAATTCAAGTTGCACCAAAACTGTCCAGGTGACTAAATGAACGCATTTCATATTTCATGCTAGAAAATAGGTGCAGATTGAAAAAAAAAACAAAAAAACAAAAACTAACTTCCCCCTTAACTTGTTTATCAGCTTGATTACAGATAGCAGGGCACAAAGCTCCAATGACTGTTATCCGGTCATGAGGTCAGCTTAATGAGGAATTCCCTTTTTTTTTTTTTTTTTTCGGGGGGCATTTTGCAGTTTTGGTGCCAAAATTGATTCTGAAATGAGAGGTTTAAAGTTGGTCTCCACTAAGAAATTGCAATTACAAAAATTGCTGCAACAGCTCCATCTGGTGGAGTTTAGAAGCAACATGAAGCCAACCTTCAAATACTTGGTCATTAATTGCAATCATTTTAGATAAAATCATTAGATAAATTTCACTTTCCCATAAACTGCATATAAGAAACACGTTCCATGTATAGTAAATACCCCCCCCTACACACACACGTGTGTATATATATATATGCTGATATGACGTAATAAAGAGAAAACCTGTTAAGGGTTTAGTACTTTTGTGCTTTTTGCCTCCTCCACAAAAGCAGAAAGTGACTCATCCCGTATCCTCTATAACGATTTCCAGGTGTGATTATCTCTATCGATGGAACACATTCCCATCAAGGCTGCTTGCACAATCATGAGCCTATGTAAATGGGAAGTCCTTCCATCGTTATAATGTGAAGGTAGCTGCACAGTAATTTGTAGCTTTTGTCCAGTGCATTGAGTTATTGGCCCACTTCATCATAAAACACTTAACTGTAGCTTAAGCAAATCCACCATTTTATTTGTTGATATCATATGATGCAGCCTGTCTAATCAGCAATGGGGAGGGGAAAAGGCCAGGCTCTGTGCATGACTGCAGAATCCTTTGTGAGTCTACATTAAGTGCTAGACTTGCCACTTTCAATGGTGTAAAGTACAACTTTATACCATGCCATATCTAGGTGGCCTCAGCAAGCAGTGGCAGCACTGTCAGCAGCACTCGTGCTGCAAATAGCAGTGGTGGACAGCAGCAGTGTGGGATGAGCAAAAACCTTCGGGTACAATTTAAGTCAGAGAGTATGATACCATGATTGACACAGTAATAGTATAACTAGCCCGGTAGCTGTTAGATTAAAACTAGGATCATTCTCAAGTTTAGGTGGATGATAGTGTAACCACTTTGTTTTTACTGAAATAGAATTTCAGTTTTTGTGAATTTAGTACAGGTTATTGCAGCACAACAGAAATATTTATTTTGCAGAGGAAAGAAACATAAAAAGCTGTGTGTGGGCGCATTTGGTGTCTTTGTTTAATTTCACACTCTTATATCAGTACAACCTAATTGACTCTAGGTGTTTTCGTTAATTGGGTGTTGGTGGTAGCCTCGGATGGTATCAAATTCCCAGCCTGAATTATTGTCCCAGTCCATCCCAGTCAGCACAACACGGCAACTCTTCAACTCAAACACTAAGTGTGGTCTTCAGTTTCATGCGTATCACTCCACCAATAGTCCCAACAAATATGAAACTTCTTTTCATCTGGAACCAAAATTAATCTTAGCTTACAATTGTAAGCTGAGATATTCATATTCACAAATTTGTTCAGTGTCTTGTACTGGCAACTGGCAAGTAGCCACACTGAATGGCAAGGCAGGCTCAAACTAAAATTGAGAAGTTGAATCCGTGAATTAGAGTAACAGAGTTGGAAAGAGTAACTAGTTAGATTACCACCTTACTGAAAAAGTAACACTGTTGTAACTAGACATGTGCTGGTATGAAATTCTGACAGTATGATAACCTTGACCTAAAACATTATGGTTTCACGGTATACCATGGTGTTATGATTACGCTCGTAAATATTGTTTTTAAGTGTCTGGGTAAATAAAAACAACTTATTTTGGTTGATCAATGCCCTTTATTGGAGTATCTACTTGTTCCTTCGATGTTTAACGGCGTTGACATTTGCAAGCGACGGGAATTTACCGCCACCAACTGGGAGCGTGCGTCAGGACAGGCGGTGTACACCTCAAGTGCACTCTCTCCCTGTGTTTTATAAGACAGAATGAAGTTCATACTGCAGTCAAGGTATGAAGGTATGACGGAAAATGTAATGGTTTTCATACCGTGGTATACCTTGAAACTGAAAATCAGCACATCCCTAGTTGTAACTAGTTGCATTTCTTTTAATGCCATTGTTCCCATCACTGTTTAAATCTATTTATCAAAAATAATAAAAACAACTGCATCTAAAAATCACATACAATTTTAGTAAAATCTCCTCAACTGATTTGACATTTGGATCTGTCCATATCGAACTACAATACATTTAAATTTAGGAATGCAACGCAACGTACTGAAATGCACTCGCAAGGGAAAGTATACTCATGAATGATTTGAACCAATCAGCAGTTAGATCAGATTAATGCCTTCAAAGTGCCACTTTCAAGGCTTTTAATCCTCTATATGAGGATTACAGTAAGCATTACTGCACGAATAAAACACAATGGGCTATATGCATGACTCCACTACTTCCTGAACTTAGCTTTTCTGTTTTCTGTCTTTCATTATTGGACAAACGGATTGATCCAGGTGTGTCTGGTGAGTTACTGAGGTCAGACACACCTGGATTAATCCGTTTGTCCAGTCATGAAAGATAGGAAACAGAGGAGCTCTACTAAGAACAGGAAGCAGTGGAGTCGTGCATATATCCCATAAGTGGCTGTGTCCAGATTCAGAGAGTAGGTCCTTATAAGGACGCATCCTACCCAGTCTATGTAGACCAAAACATACTTTCTGTGGACACATGCTTCAGCGTTAGTGCTCGGAACATTTGTGTACATACAGTACTTGTTACAGCAGGTGAGACTGTACGGTGAGATGGTGAGACTTCCACCAAAACAGCGGTAGCAAGACTTTCGGTTCAAAAGATTGAGGCGGAGTCGAGCAGAAGGGCTAGAGCATAATGTCCCTACCGAAACGTTCAATACTGGAGGTCTCCATTAAGAGGACTACAGAGCTCTTTGACTGAAAGGCCAGTCTGCACATCACAGCACATTTTCTGTGTATTTCCACAAACAGTTTACCTTAAACTGTTCGTATCTGTTGCAGCACTGTTTGTTACTCTGCAACAGGGAAGAAACATAATAAAGACACCAGTAGTTGTGGCCAAAGTCCAAGAGTGCTCTTCTGAACAACTCGCCGTTGTGTTTACCACTGATCTCGTGTTCACGCTTTTCTACACAAGAACATAAACATTCAAGCCTCAAACACACAACCAGATCATAACTGTCATCAGGGAGTGAACAGCTTCGTAGCATGCCACAATATACATTAGTGATTATGTCTAAATCATTTCATAAACATTACTTAAATCAAGTACAATACCACCGCGGATGCAGCAGAGGTCGCCACTGCGTCATTCATTGCCATTATTCAGCTCTGAAAGCAGTTTGAAAGTTCCGTCTCTTCCTCTACGTTCACAAGATGGCGTCCATTTAGTGCAAGTAGTGTGCTTCATTCTGCACTGCATTTTTGGGCGTGATTAGGGCAACATCCTGGTACTTTCAGTGCACTGAAATTGTCATTTAGATGACACCATGTGTGCAGTATAAACTCAAAAACAGTGTTTGAAGTGCTTAAGTGCGCAGTTTGGGACACGGCCAAAGCACCTACTCGCACTAAACAAATGCCATGTTGTTGACGTAGAGGAAGAGGTGGAACTTACGAACTTACTGGCTCAGTAGAGTTAGCACACATTAGCAGGCAATGCTAGTCCGTCACTTGCTATAAGTGTAGTGCTCTGTTTGGGTCAGCATTTAAGGTGTGTCTCATGTTCAAGTGTGCAGACTGTGAAGTGTGCAGACTACGTAGGCTACAGAGTGTGCTACGTAGTCCGCACACTCTGAAGCAGCCTCCTGAAACGGTAGGCTGCTAAAATGGGACATCCTAGCAGACGGGAATTACCCATACTGCTCCACTCTCATTATCTAGTAACGGCAGACTCCACAGCTGTATAGTTACAGCTTTCTTTCCGATTATTCCATCAGCTATGTTATTAGACAAAAAAAAGAGAAAGATCTAGAATGGAATAGATTTTATTCCTTTTCATCTATCTGTCATTACCTGAACGTTGACACCCCACTATCCCCTTGTTAACCCATGAATAATATCAAACAAAGTGGATTTTCTGAGGCAAAATCTTTCTTTCTTTCTTTTTTATGCTTGCTCGCATATTTTTAAATTTTCCACAGCAATTATCTGTTTTCTTACCAGTAAACACTTCATTTAACACTTAAAAATCCATGAATATAACCAAATATTCCACTTGTAGCTCTGCAGCTTCCCTCCCATCTTCTGCAGGATGAAACTAAATACCTAACTTTGCCTGTTTTATTGATTTTTACAATATTTCACATCACTTAAAAATGTCAAGTAGAATTGTAAAAAAAAAAAGATATGTTAAAAAAGTTGTTCCTTCTGTTTAAATATTTCCCTAACGTTAAGCCCAGTCATGATGATTAACTTTGTGTTTCAAAGTTACAAAAACTTTGTAACTATAATTTATTGTATATTGTGCGCTAAATATCTTATTTTCCTTTATTGTATTTAAACCCTTTTGTAGGTTTATTGTTCAAACCTTTCAGTGTGTTTGCTCTTGACATAACCGTACAGTATTGTAGAAAACTCCTTGTTACTCCCCTCACGAGAGTTTGTACATTCTGCTTATGTACATAAAGTTTTAAAAAAAAATCTTGCGTGCAATGAATTCTGGGATAGGCGAGGCCACAAAGGATACATGCGATTGACCCTTCGTTTCAGGCCAAACGGAGTGCAGGTTTGGAGGCTGGATTCGGAGGATCCTCCAGACGTTTTTGAAATGGGACAGGACTTGGCACGCTGCTGTGACGTATGCAGCCGACGATTCGCAGTCCGCACACTTCAACATGAGACAAACCCTGAGTGACAGTAGTGTGCACTACAGACAAAGTACACAGTGCGCACAACGCACTGAATTCCAGTGCACTCGGGCAAGTGTGTGGTTTGAGACAGGCTCACAGCCTTTGTCCTTCCATGCACTTCTCTTGCGGCCTAATTAGGAACACCTGCCATCATCTAACAACACCTGCATCCACTTGATTAAATAAGAGTGGAAGCATATAATCTTTTAGAGCGGTGGTAATGACTTATTGCTCTCTGACAAGATAAGTTGTCTTTTTTCGGTTGTATCTGTCAGAGGTGATTTCTGGCAGCTATTGCTGAAGTTATGGACTTTCTGAGGTGAGTCTTAAAACTTTGCTGTTTGAACCAAGTTGAAGAGTTTTGATATCGGAACTGACATCAATTTCAACTTTTTATTTAGATTGTTGCTGTTGTGCCAACTCCTGGTTGGAAGATATCAAATAAAAGGTAAGCTTGATGAAATGAGGTGTTATTGGCTGTTTGGCATGAACTAAAAATATATTTTCCAATAGCTTATCATATTGGATCTGCTGAGAAGAAGGGCAACAAGGATGTGCTGCTAGCCAGCTCTGAGCCCCAGTTTCCTGTACAGCCAGATTACCCAGTAGGAGATTCGGTACCTCCTAGCTACCCACCCAAGCTGCCTCAGAATTATGGACCCTTCCAACCACTTCCTGTAGAGCCAGTTTACAAAATCGGTGGTCCAGTTGCTCCTAGCTATCCACCCAAGCTGCCTCAGAATTATGGACCCTTCCAACCACTTCCTGTGGAGCCAGATTTCCCAATTGGAGGTCCAGTACCTCCTAGCTATCCACCCAAGCTGCCTCAGAATTATGGACCCTTCCAACCACTTCCTGTGGAGCCAGATTTCCCAATTGGAGGTCCAGTACCTCCTAGCTATCCACCCAAGCTGCCTCAGAATTATGGACCCTTCCAACCACTTCCTGTGGAGCCAGTTTACAAAATCGGTGGTCCAGTTGCTCCTAGCTACCCACCCAAGCTGCCCCAGAACTATGGACCCTTCCAACCATTTCCTGTGGAGCCAGATTTCCCAATTGGAGGTCCAGTACCTCCTAGCTATCCACCCAAGCTGCCTCAGAATTATGGACCCTTCCAACCACTTCCTGTGGAGCCATATTTCCCAATTGGAGGTCCAGTACCTCCTAGCTACCCACCCAAGCTGCCTCAGAATTATGGACCCTTCCAACCACTTCCTGTGGAGCCAGATTTCCCAATTGGAGGTCCAGTACCTCCTAGCTATCCACCCAAGCTGCCTCAGAATTATGGACCCTTCCAACCACTTCCTGTAGAGCCAGATTTCCCAATTGGAGGTCCAGTACCTCCTAGCTACCCACCCAAGCTGCCTCAGACTTATGGCTCTGAGTTGGTCTACCCAATGGGTCCAGTTGACCACAGCTACCAATCTAGAGTGGCTCAGCATTCTCAAAACACACAATATCCTGTGGAGTCCCAACAACCAATGGAAAGCCAAGTACATCCCAGATCCATGCATCCTTCTGTTACAGTGGTTCCGGAGGGGCCATCTCAAGTGCCACCACAGCATGTTTCCCTGCCAGAGAAGTCTCGCTACAAGGCTAAGCAACCTGGTGAGCGTTTCAGGTTGCCTTACAAGCGACACTATGGCAACCAGAAGCAAGGCCACCAAAAAGTACAGTAGGCTGGTCTATTTTCGCTCACAACGGGAACATTTTTTTTTTTTTTTTTTTTTTTTTCAATAAACTCCTTGCAGTGACATCTTGGGTGTGTGGGGTGTTTTTTTTTTTTTTTTTTTAAAATGTTGGAAGTAACAGTTCAGATTTTAACTGTTGGGTTAAAATGGCAACCTCCAGTTTACTGGTATTTTCTTCCACTTGGGAAGGAAAACCTTTCATTTTGAAGTCCACATTGACTATATGCAATAGGGTAACAATGTACAACTGCTGGTCCAACGGGACTTTCCTACCACTCGGTCTAAAAAATGGTCCCAGCAATGGACCAAAGTGGTGAATGTTGCCAACAGATTTAAAACCTGCAGGGCAACCAATATGAATTTCACCACAACTTTAATACTGAAGGACCACAGCCATGTAGATTTAAATCAGTGGCTAGAGGGAACGATCGTGGGTCAAAGGTTTCAAATGGTCAGGTTTTTAAATGTGTGGAAATCAATGCTGAATAACATTGAAAAAGTGACTTGATTAGTTTTCATTTCGGTCATGTGTACAAGATGCTTGGGGAACCATCTGTTATGTATTGCTTAGAGGTAGCTGCTGCAGCCGAATCTCCATTTAGAGATGAACTCTGTTCCAGCGGATCATCTGGAATATAAAGTCTGTCCAGGTGTGGTGTGAATTTCTCTCTACAGTTTGAGTCTGGCGCTACTGCTCCCTCCATATAGGAAATCGATAGGGTAGCCAGCGCAAAGCATTTTTACTATTGATCACGTGTACAGGCTGCTTTTGGCTTTGAACTTGATGTTCAGAGGAACAGCACAAGACAAACTCAAACATGGCAGAAGCGGCTCCAGCAGCTGCGCTGGCTAATGCTGGCACTGCTGAGTCAAAGGAGAAGGGGATATGTTTGGCATTCAGGAAGGTGCATAAAACCTCAGCTGTAGAGGTGAGGTTAGGAAAGAAGATAAAGATGGATAAAGCTTTTAGTCCCCCACAGGAGAAATTCAGGTGTCCTGTAGCAAAGACTCATACATGGGCATATTAAAAACTGGTTATAAAATACCATGTTACAAAGTTTACATATTCAGACTAAACTGTAAAGTCTTACAGTGGAGGGAAGAACAGATTTCCTAAAGTGCTCTGATCTGTAGCACAGGGAGAGGAGCTTGTTGCTCCCTTGGGCAGACAGGCTGTCAGAGAGGGTGCCTGGTGATGCTTAGGATGCTCTCCATCAGGGTCCTCATCCTTCTCTCCCACACAGCTCCAACAGAGTCCACCTGCTCTACCACAGCCGATTGCTGTCCCTGAAGGTCATACCTTCCTCAGGAAATAGTTTACACTGTCCCTTCTGGTACAGAGTGCTTGCCTGAGCCAACAATTCAATTTAACTTTATTTGTATAGTATCCATTCATGACGTCACCTCAGGGCGCCTAACAGAAAATTCAGGTCAGATTCATAATAGCCTAGTTAAGGAAACCAACAGATTGGATCGAATCTTGACTTGACCTGGTCCAATCCCCCATCCTGAACAATCACGGAGTGGTGGCGACAGTGGGAAGGAAAACACCTTTTTAACAGGGAGGAAAAACTTCTGGCAGAACCCGGCTCAGGTAGGGCGGCCATCTGCGTCAACCGGCTGGGGTGGAGAAGACAGAGAGACCAACAAACACTGCAACATTATCCAGCCAGACCTGCTGAGAGAGGAGAACACAGTTAATGATGCAATACTGTCACAAGTTTCAACATGGAGAAGCAGAGCTGAGTGGGAAAGGAAGAGCCCAGTGCATCATGAATGTCCCGCAGCAGTCTAAACCTGTAGCAGCTTAACTAAGGGATGGCTAACCATCCCTGACTATAAGACTTATCAAAAAGGAAGGTTTTAAGCCTAATCTTAAAGGTAGAGAGGGTGTCTGCCTCCCGAACCTGAATTGGTAACTGATTCCACAATAGGGGGGCCTGATAGCCAAACGCTCTGCCTACCATTCTTCTCTTAGAAACCCTTGGAACTACCAGAAGACCTGCAGTTTGAGAGCGAAGCGCTCTGCTTGGAATATATGGAACTATAAGATCACTAATGGAGCCTGGTCATGGAGAGCTTTATATGTGAGAAGAATTTTAAATTCCATCCTGAATTTAACAGGAAGCTAATGAAGAGAAGCTAGAACTGGAGAAATATGATCTCTCCTGCTGGTTCTAGTCAGAACCCTAGCTGCAGCATTCTGGATCAGCTGGAGACTTTTCAAGGCATATTTGGAGCAGCCCAATAATAAGGAATTACAGTAATCCAATCTGGAAGTAACAAAAGTATGGACTAGTTTTTCTGCATCGTCCTGACAGAGGATGTCTCTAATTTTAGCAATATTACGTAGGTGGAAGAAGGCGGTTCTAGAAACCTGTTTTATATGTGAGCCGAAAGACAAATCCTGGTCAAAAATGACTCCAAGATTCTTCACTGTAGTGCTGGGAGCCAAATTAATGCCATCCAGATCAATTATAAGGCCAGATAATTCAGTCCTGATTTTTTTTCGGGTCCAAAAACTATAACCTCGGTCTTGTCTGAATTTAGAAGCAGAAAGTTCAGTGTCATCCAGGTCTTTATGTCACTAAGACATCTTTGTAATCTAACAAACTGATTGGTTTCATCAGGCTTCATAGGTAAGTACTGTATATCTGAGTGTTGTCTGCATAACAATGAAAATTTATGCCATGTTGTCTGATGATATTACCCAAAGGAAGCATATATAATGTGAAGAGAATTGGTCCGAGCACAGAACCCTGGAGAACTCCATGAGTTACTCTGGTGTGTGATGAAGACTAGTTGACATTAACAAACTGAAATCTATCAGATAAGTATGACTTGAACCGGTCTAATGCAGTTCCTCTAATTCCAATAACATGTTCAAGTCTCAGTAGGAGAATATTGTGATCAATAGTTTCGAATGCTAACCTGACTCCACCAGATGGATTTGCTCTGCATATCCATCTGGGAACCAACCATTAAAAGCAGTTTTGGGAAGGAGCGAAAACACTGTTTAACTGATTAGATAAGGCATCTGTCTATCACCGCCTATGTTGGTGAAAGACAGGCCAAATCAACCAATCAGATCAAAGAAGCAAACGACCTACTAACAAAGCAACGAAGAAAACACGAGCAAAAACATATTTTCCTTTGAGAAAAGCCTCCAGAGCAGTGTTTTGCTTTTCTTTTAGTGAAGAAATACTCTGTAATTCCGATAAAACTTGAGCGATAGCCACGCTGACGCTAGTTGCGTCCACTGAAGCCGCCATGTTGTTTAGACTGAACTGTCGCTTCTCATTGCGTCACACCTCAGTCCGCCTAAAAGCCAACTCTGAATCCAGCTTGAATCAAGTGAATAAAGTTTGACTTTATTCATTTGAGTTTAAATTGTTTTGGTTCTAAATAAATAAATGTTATCCAAATAAAGTTTGGTTTTTTTCCAGTTTGTCTTGGTAATTGAACTGGTAGTCATCTAAGTCCTCATTGTGAAATTTTATTTTATTTTTAAGTTGTCTTACATGTGATTTATATGAGATGTGAGGAGCCTCCCATTCATTCTGACAGCAGCGGTCTGAACTGTGGTCTGACCCAAGATGGCCGATAGGCACGTCAGCCCAGCAGCCCAAGTGTATCTATCTGTGGCTCTGATGACAGTTATGATCAGGTTGCGTGTTTGAGGCTCAGTAGAGTTAGCTCACATTAGCTCGTCCGTCACTTGCTATAAGTGTAGTGCTCTGTTTGCGTCGGCATTTAGCGACAGTAGTGTGCACTACAGACGAAGTACACAGTGCGCACTACACACTGAATTCCAGTGCACTCGGGCAAGTGTGCGGTTTGAGACAGGCTCTACGATCTAAAAGGACAAGTACAGACAGGAGTCCTTTATCTGAAGCCATGAGAAGATCATTAGTAACCTTCACCAGTGCTGTCTCTGTACTATGATGAGCTCTAAAACCATACTGAAACTTTTCAAACAGATTATTTTTGCTCAGATGGGCACAAAGTTGAGCTGAAACTGTTTTCTCAAGAATTTTAGACATAAAGGGGAGGGTGGATATCAGTCTGTAATTAGCAAACCCTCCTGGATCAATATTACTGCAGTCTTAAATGACTGAGGTACATATCCTGTCAATAGAGATGAACTGATCAGATCCAATATATATTTGTTAAGGAAAAACTTCCTTAAGCAGCTTGGTTGGGATGGGATCAAGAATGCAAGTAGAAGGTTTGGATGCTGCAATTAGTTTGGTTAACTCAGAAATCTGTACAGGACAGAAATGATCCAAACATAATTCAGCATCTACAGATGTCTCTAAACCTGCTGGGGGTAAGACGTCGTCAGTAGCTGGAAGGATGTCATCGATTTTCTCTCGAACAGAAACTACTTTGTTGTAGAAGAAACTCATGAAGTCGTCACAGCTGAGAGTCGGGGGGATGCATGGCTCAACAGCACTGTTTTAAGGCTCGTAGCTGGGAATTAAACCAGGGAGCCTGCTTCTTCTAACAGATTTTCTTCTTTTTTAACGGAGCAACATTATATAGTAATGTACGGGTCGAAACTGCTATTTTATCAACAAGCTGATCAGTCTGAACTGGAGTAAAGCTTGAATAGATGCTTTCTGTGAAGTTAACATCTGGCATTGTAGAAAATAGTGATGAAATAGATTCTTTAAACTTGGTAACAGCGCTATCTGATAAACATCTACTGTAATGGAATTTATTCTCAGCCATCGTGTAGTCAAGTAAAGTAAACTCAAAAGTTTTTAAGAAGTGATCAGACAGAACAGGATCGTGGGGAAAAACTTTCAGTTCCTCACTGTCAGTACCATATGTCAGGATGAAATCCAGAGTATGATAATGAGAGTGAGTGGGTCCGTGGACATTTTGTGAAAAAACCAATTGAGTCTAGACTTAATACTTAAGTTGTCATTGTCATCATCAACATGAACATTAAAGTTGCCCAAAATGACAACTTTATCAGTATTCAACACAAAATCTGATAAAAAAAAAAAAGTCTGAAAATTCAGTCAGGAACTCTGAGTAAGGTCCAGGTGGACGATACACAACAGCTAGCAGAAGTGCTTTCTTTGATTTCCAGTTAGGGTGAGAAAGGCTTAGAATTAAGTGTTCAAAGGAATTGTGACTAATCTTAGGTCTGGGATTAATAAATAGCCCTGATTGGAAAATAACAGCCACACCTCCTCCTCGGCCTGCGGCTCTAGGAACATGAAAATTTAAGTAATCTGGTGGCCTCAGTAACTGGCCAGACACACCTGGAGTAATCAGTTTGTCCAGTCACAACAGACAGGAAGCAAAGGTGCTGTCTGAAGTTCAGGAAGTAGTGGAGCCGTGCATATAGCCCATTAAAGAAAAGGCTAAATTCACAAGAGTAATTCATATGACAAGAAACTAATAACGAATAAAGATTTACAAAATTATGATTTAGTGAAATAAGATATTGCTTTTTTATTGTGGCTGGAAATAATCATAATAATAATAATAAAAAAAAACTGTCCCAGACACGATAGAGCATCTTTCCCATGAACAATGGACCAACATACCTGTCAACAGGTGTAGACGTCTTTTTGAACATCAGAGAAAACACCTGATTGCAGTGATTGCCTTAAAGTGTTGCTCAATTTCACTGACAGCTGATTTTTTTCTTTCTTTAATTGGAGGGTATGATTAAGTTTGAGGACGACTGTACATATATAAAGCATGCCTTACACTACCTGTCATCAAAAATTGGCATGTTTTTAATTTGTTCTCATTATCGTGCTTTTCATTAGGACCGTTTGTTCTGTGTTTACATGCTGTCTAGTAGTTACCAGTCTGAATGGCTGTAAACATCTTCTGATTGTCTTTCTGAAGGTGGTGAGAGCGGCTGAGAGGACGAGTCGCTTCTCGTGTGTCCGTGGTCACACACTTCATCTGCAAACAGATCAGTACAGAGGATGTCCTTTCACTCGGCGAACACATAGAGGACACAGTCCAGCATGGACGACCATCAGTCCTTCCTTCTCTCTGTGGGTGAGAATGAGGCTGCAACACTGCGGAACTGACAACCTTCACATGACAGAGAGGAAACACCAAAAGAAACTGACCAGAGTTCACCTGCAGGGATTCCAGCCTCCCTCCACATATCCACTTGTTACTAGCACATTATCACATGTCTAAGACCCTCGATTTTGATCAGTTCAAAAACCAGGAACCAGCTCTCCAGTAGCGGGGTGCTAAGCGGGTGGCATGGGAGTTCGCCCAACCAGTCTTCATGTGCTTTGTGGACTTGGAGAGGGCGTTTGATCATGTCCCCCAGGGATTCCTGTGGGGAGTGCTGCTGGGAGTACGGAGTGCCGGACCCCCTTGTTCGAGCAGTCTGGTCCCTTGTGCCAGAGCTTGGTTCGCATTTCTGGCTATTGGGCGAATCCATTCCCGGTGAGAGTGGGACTCCGCCAGGGCTGCCCTTTGCCACGATCCTGTTCATAACCTTTATGGACAGGATTTCTAGGTGCAGCCGAGGTGTTGAGGGGATCCGGTTTGGTGGCCTCAGGATCGGGTCTCTGCTGTTCACAGATGATGTGGTTCTGTTGCATCAGGCCGTGATCTCCAGCTCTCGCTGGAGCGATTTGCAGCCGAGTGTAAAGCGGCTGAGATGAAAATCAGCACCTCCAAATCCGAGACCATGGTCCTCACCCGGAAAAGGGTGGAGTGTCCCCTCTGGGTCGGGAGTGAGGTCCTGCCCCAGGTGGAGGAGCTCAAGTATCTCGGGGTCTTGTTCACGAGTGAGGGAAAAATGGAGCGGGAGATGGACAGATGGATCAGTGTGGCGTTTGCAGTGATGCAGACTCTGCATCGGTCTGTCTCTCAATTTACTGGTCGATCTATACGTTCCTACCCTCACCTATGGCCATGAGCTGTGGGTCATGACTGAAAGAACGAGATCGCGGGTACAAGCGGCCAAATTTGTTTCCTCCGCAGGGTGGACGGGCTCTCCCTTAGAGAAAGGGTGAGGAGCTCGGTCATCCGGAAGGGACTCAAAATACAGCCGCTGCTCCTCCGTATAGAGAGGAGCCAGATGAGGTGGCTCGGGCATCTGGTCACGATGCCTCCTGGACGCCTCCTTGGTGAGGAGTTCCAGGTACGTCCCAACGGGACAAGACCCCGAAGGAGACACACTGGAGGGACTATGTGTCCCAGCTGGCCTGGGAACACCTTGGGATCCCCCGGATGAGCTGGCGGCTGTGGCCAGGGTGAGGGAACTCTGGGCTTCCCTGCTTAGGAAGCTGCCCCCACGACCCGATCCCAGATGAAGAAGACGGTACGGTACGGTGTTTGGACCACCGTCTGTTTTGTGCTGCAATCAAAATATGTTGGCAGGTATACTGCACTGTAAAAACTAATCTATAGAATTTACCTGATAAACCTGAGGTAACAATTTGCATAGACATCTTTGGGGTAAATTTAATACCATATATTGAGTTAAATATAACTGGACTAAAAAAGCTATTAAATACTTTAAAAATAAATGGGTAAAATTTACCTCTCATTTATGCATATTTATAACAGTTACTTACTCATTGAAATTAGGTAAAATTATCTCTTGTTTGTTTGTAGGTAATACCTGATAATAAGTAATAAAAATTACTTATTCAGAAAAGGTAAGATGCAACCCCCAAAAAAGAGATTCAGATGGCTCATCATCTCAATGTCTCTCTCTCTCTCTCTCTCTCTCTCTCTATATATATATATATATATATAAAAAATCATTTTAAAAAAAACTGAATTAATGCAGCATAACAGTTACGTACAACATTTCAAGTAATGATCCTGTTTTATAACACACCAAACAAACAGCTTCAAATGTTGTTTCTGGCTTTATGTAAAACTCCACTACTTCT
Organism: Atherinomorus stipes; assembly: GCA_023101725.1. Classification (NCBI taxonomy): domain Eukaryota; kingdom Metazoa; phylum Chordata; class Actinopteri; order Atheriniformes; family Atherinidae; genus Atherinomorus; species Atherinomorus stipes. Next base: position 1,191,844 of record JALJCO010003410.1, read on the forward strand.
TGAACTTAAAGGAGCTAAAAGCGATATCACTGCTAGGTGTGCTGTTGAGCACTGTGCTGAGACCAACAAAAAAGTGTGCCATGATTGACAGTCTCTTATGCCCGCCCCCTCCTCCCTCATCCCACTCTCTCCTCATCAGTACAAGAGTACCTAATGTCTGCCAAAACAGGAACATGGTCACGACGCTCGATTTTTAGGAAGATGTCGAGTGACGAAGTGAGCACCGGCTAACTTTATGATGCTGAAAGCAATATTATTTTATTTTGGCAAGTTATAGGTTATAGTTTAGTCTGTAAGTAGTTTTACGCCATTAATTTTGCCTCATAATTAGCATCAAATGATGCTAATAGTGTTGGCAAGAACACAGTAACAAATGTACAATATAACGGCAGCATATAACTTGTCTGGAAATAAAACCTAAGTTAGTCGCTAATAGTTGCAAAGTAATTTCGTGGATAGTGTAACTATCCGATTAAAAATGAGGGTTACGTCTGTACACCCACTCAGTGTCTAATTTTAGTCTATTCATAATAATCACTCACAGCGTTTGCTAACGCTACTCTGAAAACACAAGCAAAGATGTGAGCTACGTGGGTTCTGCACTTACGGGGACTCAGCCGACAACTGTTTTTTTTCTCTCTCCTTTTAAATGCATGTTTATCAAAACCACATTCATGTGGCGCTGTATGGCATTTTATTTTGATCTTATTACCAAGGCAGGCAGCAGCGTCCTGTCTGCTGAGGCTGGATGTAGCAAGTGAGAGGGAAAGTCTCGAGGTTTCGAGGTGGTCCACCGAGGGTCGAGGGGAGCTGGAGCAGCAGAGTCTGGATATCCTGCCTACTGCCAGGAAACAGAGCTTTGAACTGTACCTCTATCTAGGACGTCTTCTTTTTAATGGTCTGGATTAAATTATACAAATGTCAACATGTTGTGGCTAAAAGACGATTTATAGAATGTTTTTATAAATATTTTGCAGAGGCAGCTTCAGCAGTTGTCCCTGGATAAGAGGAGAGAGTTTGGGTCAGGGACTCTGGGGGACAGCCCGGATTGGTTTTTGATGCTGTGATGGTGCATCAGGGTCAACATTGTGCTCCAGCATCTGCAGGGGGTCACAGAGCACCGTGGTGTATCTGGAAACTGCGAGAGGGACCCAACTACAGTCACGGTACATCGCCATATATCCAATCCATGCTGGAAGTCCCGATCGGAAGTTTCTTTTTCATGTAACTTACTAAAATCTAACCCTAACCACACTATACGCATCTGTTTGCAAGCTGCAGATAGTTACTCTTGGTAATATTTAACTCAAAGTACAGCCGCTGCTCCTCGACATCGAGAGGAGCAAGAGAAGGTGGCTCGGGCATCTGGTTAGGATGCCTCCTGGACACCTCCCTAGTGAGGTGTTCCAGGCACGTCCCACCGGGACGAGACCCAGGAGGAGGCCCAAGACACGCTGAATGGACTATGTCTCCCGGCTGGCTTGGGAGCGCCTCGGGATTCCCCAGATGAGCTGACGACTGTGGCCGGGGAGAGGAAAGTCTGTGCTTCCCTTCTTAAGCAGCTGCCCCCGCGACCCGACCTTGGATAAGCGGAAGAAGATGGATGGATGGATGGATGGATGGATGGATGGATGGATGGATGGATATTTAACTAACTTTCGCATGGGACTTCCTGTATGGATTGGATGTATGGCGGCACTCTTGTCGGTCATTGTAACTGCAGTTAGGTACTCTTGGAAACTGCATGGAAATGCCCACAGACGTGGAGGAAGTGCTGTGATCAGGAGCCAGCAAACGGCATCTTTGTCCCTTTCCTGCCCTGATGCTGCAACTCACGCCGGCGTCATCTGGTCATGAGGAAATTCAGGCTCAGTCTTGCACATCTGAGACATTTTAAATATGAAAGGTTGCAGAGAAACAGAGCGGAGCGACACAGAGACAGCAGAGACGCGATGACGCTGTAGTGACGCAGTATCTGTGAGACGGTAGGCGATTCAAACCAGGCGAGTTAAGAAATTTAGTGCTTCAACTTCAACTTATTTGCCAATATAATAAATAATCATTAAAACAAATTATCAAAAAAATCAGTATAGTGAAGGGTACAACCTGGAGGGAAGCGGGGAAGATTCGATCAGCCCGGCGGATTACATTGATCTTCTGTACCATGAACAGCAGGCCATGAAAAAAGGTTTAAAAAAACCGAAGTCAGCGTCCACTCCGGAGAAAAAAAAAAGAAGCAAGAGAGCTCGGGTAGGAGATTCCTCTAGTGCGATGTCTTCACCAGAAAACTCGGTGGATATCCTTCTCTCCATAGAGAGGAAAGTAGACAGCTTTGACGCCCGTTTGAACCTGGTGGAGGTTCTCCATAAAGAATTCCAGGCGCTCCGGGAATCACTGGAGTTCAGCCAGAAACAGGTGGAAACGCTCGCGGCCGCAAACGCCGACCTACAAGACACGGTTAAGTCCCTCACTGAGGGAATAAACCGGCTGTCAGGAGAAAATAAAAAGATGAGGGAGTCAGTAATCGATCTGCAGGCTCGGAGCATGAGAGATAATCTGGTATTTGCAGGGATCCCAGAGCAGACAGACGAAAACCCCGAGGAAACAATAAAAACCTTCATTCATAAACAACTAAAACTCCCCTCCGATACAGTCAATGGTATCGGCTTTCATCGCGTCCACCGCATGGGTAGTAAAATGCCGGATTCACGCAGACCAAGACCGATTGTTGCTAAGTTTGTTCACTTTAAACAAAAAGAGCAAGTAAAGAAGCAGGGCCGTGAGCTGAAAGGGACCAACTTTGGAGTAAACGACCAATATCCTAAAGAAATCCTGGACCGGCGTAAAGTCCTGTTTCCTATCAGGAAAAAAGCCATTACGGAGGGATCCCGAGCTGTCATTGCGGTGGATAAATTATTTATTAACGGACATCTTTATCGGGACTCAAACATCACCCCGTGGCTCTTCTGATGTCAGGTACAGTTCAGTTTCATATCCTCCTAACTCTGATTAGATGAATTATTATCTGTTATGATCATAATTACTAATCTCACTACCGTTTCGACTTCACGGCTCACAACACGGATGCACTTTTTAAACCTCTGGTTTTTGGTCACTTTTTCTTGTTTCACTTTTCACTCCTTTCCTCCCCTCTCTTTTCTTTCTCACTCCCGCACAGTGAACTGTCATTTCACTCGCGACTTTACAAACGTGAACACTACGGGTGTAGAAACTCCAGCACACGCAGCGCGAGGCACACAGACAGGCGCACGCACACACACACTGCAGGAAGAAACAGCGCCATGCACACACAGACAGACTGGTTTAGCCTGCAGCTTACTATTCATACTTACGGCAGAAATACGCGAACAGATGCACGGCTTTATTAATATGCATGTAACACTTATTTCAGCGTTGGTTGAATGAAAATAGTCACAAGAAAAAAAAAAAAAAAAAAAAAAAAAAAAAAAAAAGAAAAGAAAAAAAAAAAAAAAAAAAAAAAAAAAAAAAAAAAAAAAAAAGAAAGAAAAAAAAAAAAAAAAAAAAAAAAAAAAAAAAAAAAAAAAAAGTTTTTTTTTTTTAAAAAAAGAAAAAAAAAAAAAAAAAAAAAAAAAAAAAAAAAAAAAAAAAAAAAAAAAAAAAAAAAAAAAAAAAAAAAAAAACTGGAATGTGCGCGGAGCTCGCACAGGGGATAAGAGATTAAAAATTTTCAACCGGCTAAAAGACCTTCAGGCAGACATTGTCTTACTTCAGGAAACACATTTACCAAATTCCTCAGTCGATCTTCTTCAGACAAGACAGTTTCCACACGTGTATTCAGCTGGCTATAATTCTAGACAGAGAGGTGTAGCAATTCTGATTAATAGCAGGTTAAAATTTGACATTGATGATGTAATCAGAGATCCAGAAGGCAGATTTATAATAGTCACATTAACTGTTCAGAACCTTAAGGTATGCATTGCAAATATATATGGACCAAACGTAGATGATCCATTATTCTTTGACTCATTTTTCTCTGCTTTGCATAACTACTCTGATAGGGCGGTATTATTGGGCGGAGACTTCAACATGGTATGTGATCCAGGAATGGACAGGCTCAGTACAGCAGGACATAACAAAATATGGCATTCATCGGATATCGTTAAGCAGTACGTGAAGGATTTCGGCCTTTGTGATGCATGGCGATCTCATCACCCCACCACGAGACAATATACCTTCTTCTCCTCAGTTCACCATTCCTACTCTAGATTAGATTACTTCTTAACCAGCAGCTCACTGATGAGTGAAATCTCAGAAATAGAAATCCACCCAATAACCATCAGTGATCACGCACCAGTATCATTAACTCTGAGAAATAAAACTATTAAACCAGCAAGTGGGGAGTTGGAGATTTAATACATCATTACTGAAAGATCCTGAGTTTATCAGCTATTTTAAAAGAGAATGGTCCATTTATCTAGAGAACAACGATGTACCAGAAACTCCAGCATGTGTCCTTTGGGAAGCAGGTAAAGCAGTAATGCGAGGAAAAATAATTTCCTTCTCTTCCCATAAAAAGAAAAAGGAAGCTGCAAGAATCTCAGAATTAGAAGTTAGAATTAAATCACTAGAAGACGCCTGCCAGGTCTCCCCGGAGGAACACATGCTGAATGATATAAGGAAATTCAAGCTCGAGTTAAACAAAATAATAGACCAAAAAACACAATTCTTAGTTCAAAGACTTCGTTTAGAAAACTTCGACCATGGTAACAAGTCTGGCAAGCTTCTAGCTAATCAGTTAAAAATAAATAAGGAAAAAGCAACAATCTCCTCCGTTAAAGACTCAGAAGGAAGTATCAGCCATGATCCAGACCAGATAAATAACATTTTTAGAAACTTCTACAGAACACTATATAAATCACAAATAAACCCTACAGATGATGATATTAATCAATTTCTTAATAGTATCATTCTTCCAAAACTAGAACAGGAAAATGTTACGGTTTTAGATTCACCCCTCTCAATAAGCGAATTACATGACGCTCTGCAACATATGCCCAATAACAAAGCCCCAGGCCCAGATGGCTATCCGGTCGAATTTTACAAAGAGTTCTGGACAATTCTGGCTTCCACTTTTTATAAAATGATACTAGAAATAAAAGAGAAACAGAAAATACCACCAAATATGAATTCAGCAAATATCACCGTATTATTAAAACCAGGTAAAGACCCGACACTTCCAGCTAGTTATCGGCCAATCTCATTAATAAATGTAGATCTTAAGATAATCAGCAAAGCACTCGCTAAAAGGATAGAAAAAATAACTCCTCTGATAATACATCCTGATCAAACTGGTTTTATTAAAGGTCGACATTCTTCTACTAACACATGCAGGCTGATTAATCTAATAGACTATGCTACCATTCATAATCTGGAATCCACTATCATCTCGTTAGATGCAGAAAAAGCCTTCGATCGTGTTAACTGGAAATTCCTGTTTGCAACATTAAATAAATTTGGTTTTGGTCCTTATTTCATAGACTGGATAAAAATACTTTATAACAACCCTAATGCATGTGTGAGGACCAATGATCAAACTTCTCCAAGTTTCTGTTTACAGCGAGGCACCAGGCAGGGGCTGCCCGCTCTCCCCTTCACTTTTTGCCATTTTCATTGAACCACTAGCAGCAGCTATAAGACAGGACAGAGATATTAAAGGGATCCCCGGCAAAAATCTAGAACATAAAGTAAGTCTTTATGCAGACGACGTACTGCTTTTCCTCCAGAACTCATCAACATCTCTCTCCCAGACAATCACATTGATCAATAAATTTTCATTGATATCTGAGTACTCTATTAACTGGACCAAGACTACAGCTTTATCTGTTAATTGTACTTTACAAAACATTCCTAACACCACAATACAGTCTGGTAATATCAGATATTTAGGAATAAATATTTCTCCACAACTTTCAGAGTTAATAAAGTTAAATTATGTCCAGCTATTAAAGTCAATAGAGGAAGATCTCACACGATGGAAGCACTTACCCATATCACTCATGGGGAGAGTTGCTACCATCAAAATGATGGTTCTACCGAAAATTAACTACTTGTTCTCAATGATACCCACCAAACCTTCCTCCAGTTGGTTTAAGTCACTGGACTCTCACATTTCCAAATTTCTTTGGAAAAACAAGCCATCACGTATCAGTTTAAAAACCTTACAACAGGTAAAAGACCGGGGAGGGTTAGACTCACCCAATTTCAATTATTATTTCCTAGCAAATAAGCTACAATTTATTTCCAAATGGCTGAAACCTACCCATCTAGATGAACCGTGGCTAGACATAGAACAAGCATTATGTGAGGATCTGGATGTCTCTGATTTGCCGTTCAGCAGTTCAGCAGTCAGATCTCATAAATGCTTTAAAAGTATCAACATCTGCTCTACTCTGAAAGCATGGTGGGAATTCCTGAAATTAACCGAGTCTTCTATTATTCCATGTAAACTCACACCCATCTGGAATAACCTGGATATTTTACAAAACAAGAAAATGATTAATTTTGTGCATTGGAAGGATAAAGGAGTAAAACAATTACAACATATCATTGAAAATGGAAATTTCCTGTCATTTAATACACTCACCTTACAATACGGGATCAGTAGTACTAAATTCTTAGAATACCATCAACTTAAATCTATATTAAGCAAAAAATATACCTCTAACCAACTGATCCTGCAGACTCCGGTCAGGGTAGCAGAATTCTTGAATCTCTCTATCCCCAAACTACTGTCGAAAATATATAGATTATTATTAAAACTAGATGATTCAATTTCCCTTCCAACTTCAAAGTGGGAGGCTGACTTGTCCAGAACCCTTAACCAAAACACATGGACACAGATATGTTTAAACACGTTCCTAATGACAAAAAACTCAAATATGCAGTTGATACAATTCAAGGTTTTACACAGAGTACATTACACAGGACAGAGGATGTTCAAGATGGGTCTGTCACCTTCAAATATTTGTTTACACTGCAATGAGAATACAGCAGACAATTATCTTCACGGCTTGTGGTCTTGTCCACCTGTCCAGAGGTTTTGGCTTCAGGTATGTGATGACCTGTCAACGTGGCTCAGGTGTAACTTTCCTGCAAGCCCCACACTGTGTTTACTGGGGGACTTGGATGAGATCAACACGGTAACCAACTATGCACATATGATACTTACTGTATTATGTATTGCAAAGAAAACTATCTTGGTAAACTGGAAATCCAAAAATAATCTGAGCATTAGCCAGTTTAGGAATTTCTTAGTAGACCATATCAGTATTGAGACGATGTCTGCCTCCTCTAAGAACCAGTTAGATGAATTCCACTCCCTCTGGTCCCCTGTGATTAGCTCCATCACTTAACGTTGGTGTAGGAGAGCGGCCTCGGCGATGTGGGGGTTGGGTGCTGGCGAGTGCTTGATGGCTATGGATCCCTGGCGGTTGACTTGGGGGGGGGTCTGGGCTGCCTCGCCGCTGGGGCGGGGCTGTATCCAGCCCGATGGGGGGCATGGGGGTCAGCGGTTGGGGCTGCTCTGCGGCGGTGGGCGGGTCGCTGGTGGGGCCCTGGCCGGTGGCTGTCGGCTGGCGCCGGGTGGCCGGGGTCGTCCCGGGGCGGGGGGGGGGGGGGGTCCTGGGCCCTGGTGCTCCGGGGTGGCCCCTGCCTCCGGGGCCGGGGGACCCGGCTTGGCGCTGGGGGGGGGGGGGGGGGGGGGGGGGGGCGGGCCGGCGGGACGTGCCTCCTCTGGTTTTGGCCGGTCCTCACGACCTGGTGACGTCTAGTCACTGCGCCGGGGGCCGGGGCGCCTCTGCTGTGTGCGTGCGGGTGTGTGTGCTGGTGGGGGTGTGTGTGTGGTGGGGCTGGGGGGTGTATCGTTGTCGTGTCTGTGTCGGGATGTGGGCATTCGGGATGTTGGTGTCGCGGGAGCGGCTATGTGGGGGATGTGGATTTCCCCTGTGCTTGTCCTGCGTGTGGGGCTCTGGGGGTCGCGGACGGAGCTGCGCTTTCCGCCGGGGTGCTTGGTTTTCGGCGGACCCGTAGTCTTGTCGTGTCGTGTCGATGTTGGGGTGTCTGGCGTGGATGTCGGGGTGTGGGGTTTTGTCCATATTGTTCAGCTCTAGTGTGTGGAGGTGGGGGGTTGTGGGGTGGCCGGGTCTTTTCCGCGCCGGGTGCCTGTCCCGCCCGGCCACTGTGTCGGTTGGGGCTGGCCTGCGCGGGTGGTCTCGTGCGGGTTGGTCTCGCGTGGTCCGGGGGCTGGGGGCGGTGGACTTGTGGCGTGGGGGGCTGGTGGCCCTGTGGTCCCCGTCCTTGGTGTGTGTGGGTGGGTGTGTGACTGGAGGGGGGTGTGAATGCGGTTGTGTGTGTGTGTGGTTGCCTGTGGGGGTGTGTGGAGATGGGTGGGTGGGTGGGGGTGCATGGGGGATGGGTGTTTGGGTGTGGGGGTGGTGGTGCATTGGTGGGGTTTGTGTGTGTCGGGTTGGGGGGGGCTTGGGTGGGGAGCGGGGGGTGGATCTGTGGGGGGATCGGATGCGGGGCGGCTGGGTGGGTGGGGGGTGTGTGTGGGTGGGTGGTGGCTCTGGCGGGGTTGGGGGATTGTGTGTGTCGCGGCCTGGGTGGGGGTGCAGGCTTGGGTTTGGAGGGGGGGGCATGGACACTGGGGGGGCGGATGTGCGGGGACTAACTGGCTATACAGGAGGGGTGGGAGGAGGATGGGATGGGGGAGTGTTGACGGGGTAAAGTCGTTGGTTGTTTGAAGTAGGGTTTAGGGGTGATACAATAGAGTGGGGGAGGAAAGGGGAGGGGGAAAAAAAAAAAATAGCAGCTCTGCGTGCCTCTTGGGGGGTTTGCGAGGCCTGGGGATGTTGGGCCGGTGACTCTGGCCCCTCCGCCGACCCTTTCCGCTCCCGTCCCTTTTCCCCCCTCCCTGGCCTGGGGTGGTCGAGCGCCTCCAGGGGCCGAGGCTGGCCCCTCTGTGGTGAACGCCGGTCGCCGGGCCGTGGGGGCGGCCGTGCCTGCCCCCTTCTGCCCTGGGGGGATCCCGGGAGGCAGGGGTACCTAATGCCGGTAACGGCTCTTCTTCCAGGGGGGGAATTCATACCCCCCTGGTCTCCTTTCCCAAGACCTCTCCCCCCCCCCCCTGCTCTACCTCACACACACACACACGTAGGGTTTTGGGGAGGGTGCGTGTCAAGCGGGCGTGGTGAGGGAGGGCACCAAAGTGCCTTTGCTTGCCACGTCTAGAGACAGCCTGCTCCCCAGTTTTAACCACACTTAGACACCTAAACACATAAAATAACAACAGCTCACAACCACTTCTGAGGGGCGGGCCATATAGTGTGTGGAAGGAGGGAGGGGCCGGTTGGGGGGTCATGCCCCCTACGCGACCCCACTCCCTGCATGACTTGGCACTGCCCCTCAGTTTTAACTGCAAACAACACTAATCTTACACACACAGTCATGAGCGGGGGGGGGGGGGGGGGGGACGACAGGGTCCTTTCATACCCCGGTCTCCCGGGCGCTACTGGGGGGAGGGGGGGGGGACAGTGGCTGCTTCACGCGCCAGTGGTTAAGGCTGGCTGCATTGCGGGGGGATCTGCTGGCCTGGGGGATGCCTGGCCTGCTGCGTCCGGGGGTGGGGGATGGGGGGGGGGGTGGTGGTGGGGGGGGAACGTGTTGGGGGCTTGGAGCTCACGGCTCCTTCCCCGGCCCGAGCTACCACTCAGGAGGCACGAGGGCATGGGCAAGAGAGAGGTGGGTATGTGAGAATAATGAATGAGAGTGTGAAAGAGGAAATGTGGGAGGGAGGAACTTGGGCTGGAAGAGGGAGGAGATGTGGGTAAGTGGTTGGAGGAAAGGGGGGATGGAGGAAGGAGGGGCATGCTTGTGAGTGTCTAGTAGGGATGGTCATGAGGGGCTGAAGGAAGGAAGGGCGGGACTGTGATAGGTCAGAGGGATGGGCGGGGCTGGACATGTAAGGGGGGGACTGTATGGGGCATTGGGGGTATAGGGAGGTGGGGGCGTATGTGTGGGGGGGTAGGGAGGGGTTGGTGCAGTTATGTGGGGGGAGTGCATGTGTGTGTTAGAGGGTATGAGGAGGTGGGGGTAGGTGTGGACGGTAGAGGGAGGAGAGTGTTGGGGGTGGAGGGAGGAGTGAGTGTGGGTATGTAAGGTCGGAGAGCGGAGTGGGTGGGTGTATGTGTGTGTGTGTGGGGGGGGGGTACATGGAGGTGTTGGGTAGGGCTGGGCGGTGTGGGCGGAGGTTCGTATCTCGGTGTTCGTGCCGGGCATCTCGGTGTCGGTGTGGTGCGGTGTGGCTGCGGGTTGGTTGGGGGCCGGGCGCTTTGGTGGGGGGTGCGGTTTTGTTTGTGGCTTCCGGGGCTTTGTATGCGGGGCGGGCGCGGGGGGGATCTGTATCTTGTGTGTGGTTGCTCTTGCGGTGTTGATGTCTTGGGTGCCCGTGTCTCGATGTGGATGCGGTGACGGTATATCTTTCAGCCCTAGTGTTGGGGTAGGTGTGTGGGGAGTGTGTGTGTGAGCGTGGTGGCGGGGTAGGGGGTGGTAGAGGTGGTGGCGCCCTGGTGTCAGGGGTGAGGGGCAGGGACGTTGGGGTGGGGGCTGGCCTGCCCTGGGGGGCGTCGTCTGGGGGGTCCGGTCCTCCTGGGTTTCAGTTGGGCCGCCCGGGTCCGGGGGGGGGTGGCTGCTCCTGGGCGCTTGGGCCCTGGGCCCGGCGCTGTCTCTGCTCCGGGGGACGCCCGGCGCCCGGTGGGGTCGGCAGCTGCTGGTCTTGGTCCGCTGGGGCCTGGGCCCCCAGACTGCAGGGGGCTCCGGCTGGGGCCGCCTTTTGCCGCCCTCGGGGGATGCATGTCCGCTCTTTGGGGGGGGGTAGCTGGGATCTGGGCCTCTGGGTGGCTGCTGGGGGCCTGGGTCGTGAGCCTTGCGGGCTTCCTCCTCCTTGCAGAGACGAGGCTGCATCTGCATGACTGTATCACCACGGAGCACCCTTTATTATGCATGTTGACACTGTGACACTGCTTCCCATTGCGATGACTAGGTTGTACCTCTTCTCTACTTCCCATTGCGCTGACTAGGTTGTACCTCTTCTGTGCGTAGTTCTGCGTGTGTTTGTATGATCTGTGGATATCTAAGCCACCTGCAGGTCCTCCTGTAGGGTATTGCTTGTTTTGTTTTCCAACAGAGACCTTGGTTGTTCAGGGATCGCTGTACAGATGTACCAGTGAACTGTGTAAGTGGATTCATGTTTTCTCTCCTCTCTCTCTTCCTCTTCCTTACTCCTTTTTCTCTGTTTCACTTTCTATCATTACCTCTGTTAACTTTCATTTCTCCTTGTCAGGCCCAGCAGTATGAAATGGAATGGTGTAATAAACAAATGTTTAAATAAAGAAATAAAATGAATAAACATGATATCAAGTGGAGCCTTACGTTCATAAAGCTCCGCTTGGTAAAGCAAAACTGTTCAACAGAATAAAGCAATCAGATTTCCATTCTGCTTGCTTCGATGCTGGACAGGACAAGTAAAAAAAAAAAAAAAAAAAAAAAGAAAAAAAAATATGAAAGGTTTCACATTCAAGTGTTCATTTTTGTAAATTAATAGATTAACATGATTGTGTGGATCTTTTTCATTCAAGTGAAATTATAAAAACCTTTTTTTCCTTTTATGAGTTGTTAGATAAAAGGTTCCAATGCAGAGGTCAGTAAGAGTATAAACTATATCATAAAGTGGGGACAATTACACTGATTTGTTTTTGGAAACTTACAAAGACAACAGGAATTTGAGAAAAATCTTTATAATCTGATTTTCAGCATTTAGTTTAGTCATCTTAGCGAGTTATTTGCCCCAAGATTTTTAAAATATGAATTAGAGGTAAGTGACAGGAAAAACTACAATACAGTGATTTTACATAATTTTTTATTTTTGTGACATTTTCATCTGACAGGTGATGAAGGTCCAGGTAGTAGTTTGTCTTTAAACAGCATCTGTACAGTGAGACAATGAAATAAGTCAGAGGCACTAAAAATAAATAGATTTGCAATTAACTCCAGAATTACAATCACCTCTTCTGAGATGCTTCTTTGCCAGTTCAGCAGTGGGTGCTGGTTGAATGGGTGGAATTGGGCCAGGTCTTCTGGGATCAAGGTGCTGCGTTCTTCTAACCGGCTCCTCTCACCTGAAGCCAGCCTCTTCTCCACCTCTTGGTCTGCAGTTCCCAGATAGGTCCAGAAGTTTTGGGAGTTTACTGCATACATCACCGCCTGGCATGTGCTTTGTAGAGCCTCTTGTATCTGGGGAAAAAACAAAAGCTGTTATTTCAAAAATACATTTGAGGTTCAGTTAGTTATAAACAATATCATGGCTGCAATGTTTATATTCTTTAGTACACAATATAAAGAATTATAGAATGAACTATAAATTTCATCGTGAAAAAACGCCACACACATCTTTCTCTCCATCTTTAGTGAATGGTCTCAGTCTGGAGGTGAAAGTTATGATCCGAAGCACCAAGAAGTCTGGCCTCAAACCAGAGGTGAAAAAGTGTAGCACTGCTGGTATACATGGGAATGTGGCTGTGATCTGTAAGGGATACAGTTTGATATTTTTGTCATTTCTTTTTTTTTTTTTCTTTTTTACTTGTCCTGTCCAGCATCAAAGCAAGCAGAATGGAAATCTGATTGCTTTATTTTGTTGAACAGTTTTTCTTTACCAAACGGAGCTTTATGAACATAAGGCTCCACTTGATATCCTGTTTATTCATTTTATTTTATTTCTTTAATTAAGCATTTGTCTATACCCGCATTCCATATCATACTGCTGGGCTTGACAAGGGAGAAATGAAAGTTAACAGAGGTAATGATAGAAAGTGGAACAGAGAGAAAGGAGTAAGGAAGAGGAAGAGGAAGAGAGAGAGAGGGAGAGAGAGGAGAGAAAACATGAATCCACTTACACAGTTCACTGGTACATCTGTACAGCAATCCCTAAACAACATTCCAAGGTCTCTGTCGGAAAACAAAACAAGCAATCCCCTACAGGAGGACCTGCAGGTGGCTTAAATATCCTCAGATCATACAAACACACGCAGAACTACGCAGAGAAGAGGTACAACCTAGTCAGCGCAACGGGAAGCGGAAAGAAAGCCATAACTAGACAGCTGTGGAGTCTGCAGTTACCACGCAACGAGAGTGGAGCACTATGGGTAATTCTCGTCTGCTAGGATGTCCCATTTCAGCAGCCTACCGTTTCAGGAGGCTGCTTCGGAGTGTGTGGACTACGTAGCACACTCTGTAGCCTACGTAGTCTGCGCACTTCGCTGTCTGCACACTTGAACATGAGTCACAGCTGCAGTATCCTTCGTTTCAGGCCAAACAGAGTGCGGGTTTGGAGGCTAGATTCAGAGGATCCTCCAGACATTTTTGAAACGGGACAGGACTTGGCGCACTGCCGTGACGTATGCAGCTGACGAATCCGCACTTTGCAGTCTGCAGACTTCAACATGAGACACACCCGTAGATAGCAGTAAGCGGCAGCAACGAATGAATGAATGCACCAGGCAAACAGAGTAGGTAGGATGTCCCATTTCAGCAGCCTACCGTTTCAGGAGGCTGCTTTGGAGTGTGCGGACTAGGTAGCACACTCTGTAGCCTACGTAGCCTAGTCTGTGCACTTCGCAGTCTGCACACTTCAACATGAGACACGCCTTACAAAAGCCAAATGTTCTCTTCTTCTTCACTTTCTGACATCACAATAACAATGAATAGCACCCCTTAGTGGCGACCCGCAATCATCATTTCACATCACTACAACAGGAATGAAAGGATGGCTTGTGCGACAAACGACACATCTACATTTCCCCATATCTGAACGTAGCTGTGATTGCAGTCCATAATTTAAAATAAATTAACAAAATCTGCACAAGGCAGAGAATTTAGTGACAGTTGATACAGACAAACCCTGCAAAGTTCAATTTCTGTCACAAAGTAAACATGTTGATGCTCCATAAATAAAAATGCTTGCATAAATAACTGATACATGTTTCATTTTCACATAAATTCATTACTTTGACTGTTTGTCAAGCATCTCACTCTTTACCTTCACATCTTCTTGCTGAGCTGAGTGAATCTGTCCCTTTCAAAGGACATTCTGCTGCTGAGTGTGCTCAATACTCTCAATTCTTCATGTCATCATTTCCTGTTTCCTGTCAATAATCCAGTGGGAGGGACGGATTTGTTAGGCCCCGTCCCAATACCCGCCCTAAACCCTACACCCTTGTATGAAGTGCGCACTTGACAGAAGTGCACATTAAAGGGACTTGAGGCAGGAATTTGAAAAAAAACAAACATGAATGTCCCTTTTTTTCATACTAATGGGTGATGAAGCGCTAAATACCAAAAATAACGTTTCCTTCAAAACTTCAGTAATTATTTCACCTACAGCATAAAAGATTAAATATTTCAATGTTTACATCTGAAATGGCATTTTTTTCACCACAGGCAGGAGGTCATCACCAAACATGGACATGTTCCGCCTTTATGGTTCAAAACGTCACATGCAGCAATGAATTATGGGCAATGTGCTTCAGCAAAGTCTGCATGGATGCGGACTTCACTGAAGTGTGGATTGAGGGCGCAAAAGGGGCGTGATGGACTTCTGCCCTCGAGCAGCCCTGGAGAATTGGGACATGCTACGCACTTCAACCCCTCAACGGGAGCGTGCATTCTAGGGGCGCAAGGGTGGAAGTGCGGGTATTGGGACGGGGCCTTAGTTTCCATCTAACCGGATCAGGATCATTTTGATCCAATCCACCAAAGTTTGGAAATACCCAGATATTAATCTGAGATCCAAGGACCTGAATCCAAGAATTTGGAAATTCAGATCATTTCGATCTGGATTCAGAGTTTTGAAATACTGGGCCCAGATGAAAATACGGCCCCGTCCCAATACCCACACTTCCACCCTTGCGCCCCTAGAATGCGCGCTCCCGTTGAGGGGTTGAAGTGCGTAGTGTGTCCCAATTCTCCAGGGCTGCTCGAGGGCGGAAGTCCGCCACGCCCCCTTTGCGCCCTTAATCCACACTTCAGTGAAGTCTGCATCTATGCAGACTTTACTGAAGTCTGCATAGACTTCAGTGCAGACTGAAGCATATTGCCCATAATTCATTGCTGCATGTGACGTTTTGAACCATAAAGGCGGAACATGTCCATGTTTGGTGATGAGCTCCTGCCTGTGGTAAAAAAAAAAAAGCTATTTCAGATGTAAAGATTGAAATATTTAATCTTTTGTGCTGTAGGTGAAATAATTACTGTAGTTTGCCATGTTACTTCGGAATATACTTTGAATATTAAAAATCAAAGCATTTGAATAATGAAAGTTATCAGTTTACTGATAAAAGTAGCTAAATTCATTTTTTATTCAAAAACTTTATTTACACAGGCAAGTCCAGTCGAGACGCAGCGTCTTTAACAAGGGAGACCTGTTTACCTGACATAGTTTAGTTTAGTTTATTATGGATCCCCATTAGTCTTCACCAGTGAGGAATATTCTTCCTGGGATCCAGATCAACATAAATTTTGAACATACAATCAACAAAAACACAGATTAACTAAATTAAAATACAATACTAAGCAAACATTTTGATAGAAAAAAGCAAAAATTAAATAAGTATACAATACCAAAGCATCTATTTACAATTAAATTAAGGATAAAAATAATTATGCAGCCATACTTCTGTAAGCCTTACAACTCATGTGATTATTACGGGTCTCAGTTTCCAATGTAACTCAAAGAACTTATACATGTTTTTATGGACATGTGGACATTTATGGACATTCTATGCTAACGATAACAGTCACAGAGCAACAATTAAATCATTGTTATACATTTGTTTAGAATGTAACAGTTATTTAACCTGTACTGGTGAAATTCTACAGCCATCTTACAGAAATTAGTTCAGTAAGTCATTTATTTATTTATTAAACGTGTGTGGATTTCATAACATCTATTTTACAAGGACAGATGAAATGGACTTTATTCAGTTTATGTTTAAAAAATTATGCCTCTTCACCAGGAACAGAGATGAAGCTGAGTTTGGCAGCAATGACATGAAATGACGTGGTGCAAAATGGAGGAACCATCACTGTCCCAATTCTGCCTTTTTCCCGCACTTGCAACCTGCACACTCCAACCCTTAATGTGCACTTCTGCCAAGTGTGCACTACATACAAGGGTGTAGGGTTTAGGGTGGGTATTGGGACGGGGCCTACATATCTAGTTCTTTACATGGAGATTTTTTAATTCTTTAAAAGTGAAAAGAATTACTTTTCATTTATTGCTCCTTTAAGCACCCTGAGGTGACATTGTCATGAATTGACGCTATACAAGTAAAGCTGAATTGAATTGAATAAGGGATTATCATGCTTCCATGTTCCGGTTTCAGGAACTTGAAACATTTAGCCACTTCTCTTCTGGGCCAGTTCAACAGTAGCTGAATTCAATGTCCCTGCTTTGTTCTACTTCGTAAATTGAATAAACACCAACCCTACTTAAATTTTCATTAATTCCCTACTGGAGTGAAACTAAAGAAGTGGATCAAAGCGATTCGCTGGAGTGAAGACGAACTTTATAATAAACAACGTAAGCCTAGCACATTTGTTTGTAGCCAGCACTTCAATGATGCTAACAGCTGACGTAAGCAGGCTAGCATTAGCTGATGTGCCTAACTTTGTGCGTCTTAAAACACACAAGCATTTGAAAATAGGGTCTGTACCCTCCCATTTCCAGTGGAACAACTGGGGACTGCCAAGAAAGGAGACGCTTTCAGATGCTTGTGTGTTTTCAGTCGCACAAAGTTAGGCACGTCATCAAACGCAAGCTGGCTAATGCTAGCCTGCTAATGCTAGCCTGCTAACACCATAGTGTAGTCTGCCGGCTACAAACAAACATGCTACGTTGTTTTATTATAAAGTTCGGCCCTTCACCGCGGCGAATGATCCACTTTTGATGCACTTCTTCCTTCGAATCACTTCAGTCGAGAATAAATTAAAACTTAAGTATGGTTGGCGTTTATCCGATTTACAAAGTGTATCAGAGCAGGGACATTGGATTAACCTATTGTTGAAATGGCCCGGATGAGGAAACACCTAGATTCCGGAAAGTTCCGGAAAGCATGATAATCCCCTATTGAACAAACCAGGGAATCCTGAATGTACTGTAGCTACTTTGATCTTAGACAATTCAGTGCTTTGTAAACTAAAAGCAGGATTTTTAAGTAAATCTTTTTGAAAAACAGGAAGCGAGCGTAAAGATTCGGGTCCAGCAGCTTGCTGGAGATCTCTGCTCACCATTTAAAACTATAAAATGTTCAGGGATGTGGTGGTGGAATGCTGAGTGCTTCTCTAGAAAAGCACTCGAAGAGCGCAGACCTTTGCAAGGGGCTTGTTCTCCCTCCACCATTTTATAGTTCTATATGGTGAGCAGATATCTCCAGCATGAGGATCCCCCATGTGGCCAAATCTCGCAATGACACGGAATCTTTTTTTAAAAATGTCCCACATTCCACAATTTCCACATTATGATAAGGTCCGAGTTGCCATGGCAGCATATTCTCCCAAAATATATTTTCAGAATTCCCAAAAGTTGCGTTTAAGTGGCATACATCATATGTGTGTAGGCCAGCTTCATAAACTAGACCCTGGACAGGACTGCCAATGATGGTTCAAGTGATATTTTTCTTGAAGTAAGATTCCAGTATGTCTGATCTAATACATTAAGTTAAAATTTCAAAATCAATACTTGTTTTAATATAGCTGCTTTCTCTAGATTTTTGCTGTTGGCTCTGCTTGCTGTTGAAGGACATCAAGTAAATGGTGAGCTTGATTTAAAAAAAAAAACAATCACCCAATTTTAATTGAGTTATTCCAAAGCCAAAATGTGTTCTGTACGAAAGCTTTCAGTTATGGATCTGTTGACAAATATGACAATGGGAAGGTGATGCCAGATCATTCTCAACCATTTGCCTATAACCCTCTACATCCTGTTGATCCGTCTACAGTAGAGGGGCAGTTTTACCTTCAGCATCATGGTTACCTGCCCAAGACACTGAAGCACAAGCACAAGTTGTCTCCCCAGCATCAAGATTACCCGCCCAAGTTGTCTCCCCAGCATCAAGATTACTCGCCCAAGTTGACTCCCGAGCGTCAAGATTACCCGCCTCAGCTGCCTCCCCAGTATCAAGATTACCCGCCTCAGCTGCCTCCCCAGGGTCAAGATTATCCGCCCCAGCTGCCTCCGCGGCAAAATGGTTATGAGCCAAAGTTGCCTCCACAGCCTAGCAGTTACCGGCTCAAGTTGTCTCCGCAGCACCCCAGGTACCTTCCCAAGATGCACGAGCCCGAGGGGCTGCCCCCGCAGCACCCCAGGTACCTTCCCAAGATGCACGAGCCCGAGGGGCCGCCCCCGCAGCACCCCAGGTACCTTCCCAAGATGCACGAGCCCGAGGGGCCGCCCCCACAGCACCCCAGGTACCCTCCCAAGACGCACGAGCCTGAGGGGCCGCCCCCACAGCACCCCAGGTACCCTCCCAAGACGCACCAGCCCGAGGGGCCGCCCCCACAGCACCCCAGGTACCCTCCCAAGACACATCAGCCCAAGGGGCCGCCCCCACAGCACCCCAGGTACCCTCCCAAGATGCACCAGCCCAAGGCGCCACCACAGCACTCCAGCTTCCCTCCCAAGATGCACCATCCCAAGACACATAAGCCCAAGGGGCCGCCCCCACAGCACCCCAGGTACCCTCCCAAGATGCACCAGCCCAAGGCGCCCCCACAGCACCCCAGCTTCCCTCCCAAGAAGCACGAGCCCAAGGCGCCACACCAGCACCCCGGCTTCCCTCCCAAGAAGCACGAGCCCAAGGCGCCACACCAGCACCCCGGCTTCCCTCCCAAGAAGCATGAGCCCAAGGCTCCCCCTAAGCAGCCACACTACCAAGCCAGGAAAAGTGTCTTCAGAGTGCCCTATATACCACGGGTGCAAAAGAAGCCACGCTTCTAGATGATGCAATCTCAGGTTTGACCCTGGCAGTTTCTTGTTGAGGTATACAAGTTTGACCTGTGATAATTTTGTTTTCCCTCTGTTTTAGGCACACCAAAGGCAATGTTGACCCTTCTGTACTTGGCATTAAACATGGCTTTGTCTCTGGGATTTCCTGTGGTAAAGTATTTCTAGTTGATGCTCAGTCGCTGTTTTTGGCATCTTTACATCTTTGAACTTTTGACGTGCCAACTTTCAGCTTTGTTGCAGGGCTTGACCATGTGTCTAGAGCAGTGGTTCTCAAACTGGGGGGTGGGCCCCCCAGGGGGGGCTCAGGGCTCTGTCAGGGGGAGCCCAGCCAGGCCCAGTTTTTGTACTTTTAACAAAAAATGGGCATATTCTTCCAAGTAATGATTTACAGCTAGCGTACTCTGGGCTAAACACTATCTGAATTCTTAACTAACAGGAGCTAATGGAGATTAGTCTCCTTAGCGGCGGGCTAAAGGTAAGACATGCTTAGACTTGCTATTAGCTGATTAAAAACCACCATTGTGCTCCTCTGCTACACCCTGAACCTTTACCGAGAGCAAACAAGGAGCTAGGCCAGCATCCAGGATTAAATGTTTACATCAATCAGTCTGATTGCCACTCACCTTGTTGCTATGTATTAATGTGGTCAATACAGTACTCAAAATTATTCATACCATCCAATTAAAGATGGAAAAAAAAATCAGCTGTCAGTGAAATAAAATGAAATGGACAAAAATGATAAATACGAAAATTATGACATTGATTTTGAATTGTGGTTTAAAAGAAGCATATTTTTTAAAAAACCCACAAAAAATAAGACAAGTAAACAAGCATGATGGGGCTCCAAAGCTAAAATTTTGTTGAGCAACACTTTGAGGAAATGGCTGCAATCAGATGTTTTCTGTAATGTTAAAGACTTCTACAGCTGTTGACAGGTATTTTGGCCCACTGTTCAAAAGCGATACTGTATTTAGAATACAATGGAAAAAAATAGAATAGAATAGGCTTTATTGTTGTTATACTACAAGTAGTTCCAACAAAATTGCATTTGCTAAAAGCACCATAGCTAGAAAGCAGTATTTCACTATTACTATAAGAATTTCACAATTATGATTTTGTAAATTTTTATTATCAGTTTCTTTAGTTTCTTGTTTAATTACTATTGTGAATTTAGCCTTTTCTTTAATTGGAAGGTATGAATAATTTTGAGGACAACTGTATACATCTTAGGTAGATAATACACACACACACACACACACATACTGTATATATATATGAGTGTGTATATATGTGTATATGTATATATATATATACTCACAAAAAGTTAGAGATATTAAATTTTAGGTCAAAATTTAAGGAAAATGTCAAATCTTCACACCTGATTGACATATCATGAATGCTGGACATTTAACTGGAATTATGTCGTAATTTCTCCATCTCAAACAGCTTCTTGAAAGAAAAGCTAACAATGGTGGCTACACCAAATAACCCTTACTTTCTGTGAGTGGTGTATGTATGTATATATATATATTTATAGCATCTACATAAAATATACATGTTTTTATCTCCTTATACACTGAAACATACTGTGTTTCCCTTGTAATACTTTGCAGCATATTATAGTTAGGGAAGGTTCCTGGGGGAGGGTTGGGGACCGAGATTTGTTTTGTTTATATTTCTTTTTTTCCCAGTATTGTGGCCCCATGTTCACTCTGTACTGTATTTTTCTGTCATGTCAAATTTCATTATTGTATTTGTAATAAGTTTCAATGAACTTTGAAAAGAAGAATTCAAGGCAGTGATGTCATGTGGAGCTTAAGCAGTGCCCGCTGTCTTAGATTTTCCTTAGATGAGTGCTTTGCTGTCATTCAAGCAGTTTCTCAAGTGTGAGCTCTTCTGTGCCATCAACATAAGCGACAATAGGATCACAGACCAGTAAACATAAGGGAAAAAAACTATGGGATGGGTTTGACATCAATGCGACTGCTTATGTCACTGTTTAGACAGGCCACATCCACTAGTAATCATAATAATGGATAAGATTTATATTGGTACTCAAAGCACTCATATTAGATCTATTATTCAAAGAGGAACGATATTGACTTTCACAGCTATGCTGATGACACTCAGCTTTACATCGCCGTGTCTCCTGATGACCTGGAGCCAGTTAACACCCTTTTAAACTGTATTTTAGATATAAAGTCATGGATTGCAGAGAACCTCTTACAGCTCAACCAGGACAAAACTGAAGTTTTAATCATTGGTCCTGAAGACAGAGAGAGATCATTTTACCAAAATTACAGAATTTTAATACTTCTCAGTGTGTGTGAGAAACTTGGGTGTTCTTTTTGACTCTGAGCTGAATTTTATTCCACATATCAGAAATGTCACAAAGACAGGTTTTTATCATCTTAAAAACATTGCCAGAATCTGCCCATTTCTCTCTCTTGCCAGCACGGAGGTGCTAATGCATGCTTTTATTTCCAGTAGAATAGATTACTGTAATGCCCTGCTCTCTCGTCTTCCTAAAAAGTCTGTTTCCAGCTTACAGTTATTGCAGAACTTGGCAGCAAGAGTTCTGTCACGGCCTTTCAAGTTTTAAAAGTTCAGGCCATGGGCAGCGTCAACAGGTGGCTGTAACAGACGCACTTCCGACTCCTTGGTTTTATATAAGTATATTCCATTTATTTCCTCCAAAACCACGAACACAAAATGATTCCAAATGTTACATAAATTCCAAACTTAACGAAACTAAACGAAATTATACTTAATGTAGGTCAGAAGTGGTCAAAAAACTATATTTTTCCACCTGCTCTACACCCGACATTTACAATCAAACAAAAGAAGCCAAAAAAAAACCCAACCCCCCTATCACCGGTTGTGACATCATTTCATGACTAGGAGGGCGTGCCCTGGCCTCCACTACCATAACCCGTGTAAACAACCCATTCATAAAATAATTTGGCCTCAACAAGTTCTGACAAGGACCAGAGGGCGGTATGGAATTATATTTGTGCCTTATTTTTGAGCAAACAAAAGCTGTATTTTGAGCGCAGAAAGATGATTTTTGCAGGAACACGAGTTAAACTTTGAGCAGAAAATATTTTCACGCAAAGGAGAATTTAAATTGACTAAACAAAAACAAATCCCATGCACACAAAATTGATTTCTGTATGCTCCTGTGCAGACCCATGGCGATAAAAAACAGAAAACTGGCTCTCAGTTTTATTAATCTGCTCCATCAATGTTTCCTCCTCTCCACGGCACACATGCTCGCAGTACATCATCTGCGCTCAGTTCTCTCAATGCGCTCGCTCAACTTAATGCAGTGTTACACTTGTGCCACAATTCCAACCAATCACAAGCCTTGGATAAAGTCACCTGATTGGCTGCTTCATAGGCTCCCGGTCTAACCGGCAACACTGTAAAAAGTAAGATCCAGTGCCACTGGTGATCTAGGTAAAGAGGAGTACGGCGTCTAACTCCACGTTTTTGGTTAGTTTTATATTTTTTATATTATTACATGAATTATACATTTATCTGTCTTTCCCATGGAGGACGAATTTTGTCTAACATTTAGGGAAAACGGCCATCTCTCTTTGATTTTTCTCTTTTTTTAAACTTCTAGCTTATCTTTCCCAGGACGTCTAACCAGAACCAGAACATCAAGACACGATCACGACCACATGTAAGTATAAGTTCATAACCCTTGGTGTATTTTTTGCCATTTGTTTTTGTGATGGTCAAATTACTATTTTCTTCTGTCTTCGAGCATGCCGTTAGCTACGGGTCTTTTCTCACTGCTCCTACTGTATAATTCAATGAAGTCATGAACGTAGCTGACCAAGACAGCATTGTTTCAGCCTTGCTAGCTAGCAACAGAAATGGAGACAAATGCTTTCTTAAAATCATTTGCCGCAATTGGTGGTGGTGGTGGTGTGTGTGTGTGTGTGTGGGGGGGTGGGGGGGTTAGCTCATGTAAAATGAGAAAAAAATAGTTACAATTATATTTGTTCATAGTAGTAGTGATGCTTGTGAACTGTACTGATTCCTCTTGTTTCTTCTTTTCTTCATCACTCATCTGTTTCTTTCTTTAGGTAATACCAGACACTGAACACTTCTACCACACATTCTCTGGACTTGGCGAACTTTGACCTGATCCCACTTTTTATATTATGGAGAAACAATAAATATGTCGCAGTGCACAAAATCAAGTCTTCCAGTGCATCTATCATTAAAAGCTTTTTTTTTTTTTTTTTATCAATTATAGCTATTGTGCTGAAGTAAATCATGTGGATACTACAGTTAAGATACTATGATGATCACTACTGTAAGGTTTACACACACTGCAAATAGTCAACGATTTAAAAGCATAATTTTTTACAAACAAATTCTATTTTGTCCTTTCTTTCCTTTTGTTAGCTTTGTTCATATCCCTCCTGTTGGTATATTTTATGTAGCACTCTGTTATAACCAGCATTAGCTGCTTCAGACAGCTGTTGGTTTACCTGATATGTCACAGTGATATTAAGTGCTTCAGCTGCAACGTCCCTCTCCAAACTGTCAAGACTGACCCACTCCAGAGAAGTTCTTTGAAAACTCGATTTTCTGTTTTGTTACATGTATACAGCTTGCCTTTTTTAAAATTTATGCAAACTATGATAAACACCTGACATAAATTATGTGATGTGAAAAAATAATTAACGGATGTTACCTCCTCATCACTTGCAGGATATATCATTTTTAAAAAAAGAAAATTACAGATCAACTAACATAATATAGATGCTTCTATAAACCTATTTGAATGTATTATAAATTATCACATAAAAATCTTTTAAATTCGAAAAAGAAATGTTATCATATCCTCATGAGGCCTCATGAGACACTAGACATTTTGACACAGCTGCCAAGAGATTGTCATGAAGACATTTGAGACAGTCAGTATGCGCTCCATCTGTTGGCTGTGGATGTGTACTGCAGCTGAGGGAAATGCTGCCTGGAGCTGTCTTGTCTCTGGCTCGGTGTATAATAAAAGATACGTTGTCAACCTTCTGTTTAGTGTTTCCTTTGTGGTTAATATCTTGGAATTATCCTCTGTGATAAAATGAGTATTTTTATATAAATTCCCAAGCGATTGGAACCCGAATAAAGCATTGACAGATTAATAGACCCAGTCTCTTCAAGATTCACCATCTATTGGCACTGGATCTTACTTTTTACAGTGTTGCCGGTTAGACGAAGCAGCCAATCAGGTGACTTTATCCAAGGCTTGTGATTGGTTGGAATTGTGGCACAAGTGTAACACTGCATTAAGTTAAGCGAGCGCATTGAGAGAACTGAGCGCAGATGATGTACTGCGAGCATGTGTGCCGTGGAGAGGAGGAAACATTGATGGAGCAGATTAATAAAACTGAGAGCCAGTTTTCTGTTTTTTATCGCCGTGGGTCTGCACAGGAGCATACAGAAATCAATTTTGTGTGCATGGGATTTGTTTTTGTTTGGTCAATTTAAATTCTCCTTTGCGTGAAAATATTTTCTGCTCAAAGTTTAACTCGTGTTCCTGCAAAAATCATCTTTCTGCGCTCAAAATACAGCTTTGTTTGCTCAAAAATAAGGCACAAATATAATTCCATAGGGCGGGAGCACATTACACCAGTTTTAAAATAACTGCATTGTCTCCCTGTGCGATTCAGGATTGACTCTAAGGTTCTTTTAGTGGTTTGTAAATGCCTTAATGGTCTTGGGCCTTCTTATTTATCCGACCTGCTTTTTAATTATGAACCCTCGCGGACCCTGAGGTCCTCTGGTACTGGCCTTTTAATTGTTCCCCAGGTGAGAACTAAAACTCACAGTGAAGCTGCGAGCCGCGTTCCACCACTTCGGTCCTCATCTGTGGAACAGCCTGCCAGAGAACCTCAGGGCTGCAGAGACTGTTGATGTTTTTAAGAAGAGGCTCAAGACCTACCTTTTTAACTTAGCTTTTTGATTTTATTTTATTTTACTTATTTAACTTTCACTCTATTTTATTTTATGTTATGTTAAAGTTATTTTAGATTTTATTGATTTGTTTAGCATATCATTTTATGAATACCTATATGTTTATTTTTTCATGTTGCTCTTATCTGTCCACTTATTTTATCTGTTTTAACATTTTAACATCATTGTTCCCTCATGAAGATCCTTCATTCTGGGAGCTTTGCCTACTTGGTCTGGAGGGAGCTGGCAGGTGGCTGCCCTGGTCCTGGTGGCTGGGGCCCAGCACTGCAGCCCTATCGCTGTGGTGTGGACCCCGGCCTGCCCTGATCTGGTTGGTCCCTGCTGAAATATCCTCTGTGACCATGCCTGGCTCTTGGAGTGAATGGATCCCCAAGATATCGCTTCCTCACAGTAGGTCAAGCCAGATGTTTATTACTCTTAGTGGGGTTTTTTTAGGGGTTGGAAGTTATACGCACAGTTTAGTGGGTGAGTGTGTGTGTGTGTGTGTGTGTGTGTGGGGGGGGGGGGGGGGGTTGTGTGTATGTGTGTGCAAATGTTTATAGTTACGTGTGCTATGTTTTGTGCTTGGGTGTGTGAAGGCCTGTTATTATTCTAAAAATGCATTTGTTTTTATTGTCTTGAAAAGCACTTTGCCTTTGGCAGGAAAAGCGCTTCATAAATAAAGTTTGATTTGATTTGATTTGATTATTCATCCACTCATCAATCATACATGGTGTTGGTAAGCTACGTATGTAGCCATAGCTGCCCTGGGGCAGGCTGACAGAAACGTGGCAGTCATTCTGAGCCAACAGTCTCTCCAACCACCACATTCACACACCAGCAATGCCCTCACTAGAAGGAGGCAAGGAGATTTAAGTTTCTTGCCCAAGGACACAACGACAGATGGCTGGGGAAGTGGTATTCAAACCACCAATCCTATGATCATTGGACTTCCTACTCTGAGCAGGACTTCTCGCTTCTTCCTCTGACCCACTGTCACCACTGAGCCACTATCCTCAGAATAATTAAATGAGTGGTAATTGTGTTTAATTCTTACTTATTGTGTAACTTTTAAATTATTTATCTAGGTTAAACACTCAGCCCCATATACACACAGAAGAGTTTAACATTTATATTACTTAAACCAACATGTTGCTACGTTCCCTTATTGGTTTCAGCTGGGCAAGATACACCTCTACATTCCAAATACGGTCGTCCTCAAAATTATTCATACCCTCATATTAAAGAAAGGGCTAAATTCACAATATTGATTTAAAAAAACACAAAATTTTTTGTGTGTTTGTTTTTAATATCTCTTTCAAACAACAATTTTAAAACCAGTGTCATGGTTTTCATAGAATTTTTATTTATTGCTACATTTGTCAATTTTTCCGCTCCCGTCCCTTTTCCCCCCTCCCTGGCCTGGGGTGGTCGAGCACCCCCAGGGGCCGAGGCTGGCCCCTCTGTGGTGAACGCCGGTCGCCAGGCCGTGAGGGCGGCAATGCCTGCCCCCTTCTGCCCTGGGGGGATCCCGGGAGGCAGGGGTACCTAATGCCGGTAACGGCTCTTCTTCCAGGGGGGAAATTCATACCCCCCTGGTCTCCTTTCCCAAGACCTCTCCCCCCCCCTGCTCTACCTCACACATACACACGTAGGGTTTTGGGGAGGGTGCGTGTCAAGCAGGCGTGGTGAGGGAGGGCACCAAAGTGCCTTTGCTTGCCACGTCTAGAGACAGCCTGCTCCCCAGTTTTAACCACACTTAGACACCTAAACACATAAAATAACAACAGCTCACAACCACTTCTGAGGGGCGGGCCACATAGTGTGTGGAAGGAGGGAGGGGCCGGTTGGGGGGTCACGCCCCCTACACGACCCCACTCCCGGCATGACTTGGCACTGCCCCTCAGTTTTAACTGCAAACAACACACATCTTACACACACAGTCATGAGCGGGGGTGGGGGGGGGGGGGACAGGGTCCTTTCATACCCCGGTCTCCCGGGCGCTACTGGGGGGAGGGGGGAAACAGTGGCTGCTTCACGTGCCAGTGGTTAAGGCTGGCTGCATTGCGGGGGATCTGCTGGCCTGGGGGATGCCTGGCCTGCTGCGTCCGGAGGTGGGGGGGGGGGGGGGGGGGGGGGGGGGGGGGGGGGGGGGGGCGTGTTGGGGGCTTGGAGCTCACGGCTCCTTCCCCGGCCCGAGCTACCACTCAGGAGGCACGAGGGCATGGGCAAGAGCGAGGTGGGTATGTGAGAATAATGAATGAGAGTGTGAAAGAGGAAATGTGGGAGGGAGGAACTTGGGCTGGAAGAGGGAGGAGATGTGGGTAAGTGGTTGGAGGAAAGGGGGGATGGAGGAAGGAGTGGCATGCTCGTGAGTGTCTAGTAGGGATGGTCATGAGGGGCTGAAGGAAGGAAGGGCGGGAGTGTGATAGGTCAGAGGGATGGGCGGGGCTGGACATGTAAGGGGGGGACTGTATGGGGTGTTGGGGGTATAGGGAGGTGGGGGCGTATGTGTGGGGGGTAGGGAGGGGTTGGTGCAGTTATGTGGGGGGGAGTGCATGTGTGTGTTAGAGGGTATGAGGAGGTGGGGGTAGGTGTGGACGGTAGAGGGAGGAGAGTGTTGGGGGTAGAGGGAGGAGTGAGTGTGGGTATGTAAGGTCGGAGAGCGGAGTGGGTGGGTGTATGTGTGTGTGGGGGGGGGTACATGGAGGTGTTGGGTAGGGCTGGGCGGTGTGGGCGGGGTTTCGTATCTCGGTGTTCGTGCCGGGCATCTCGATGTCGGTGTGGTGCGGTGTGGCTGCGGGTTGGTAAGGGGCCGGGCGCTTTGGTGGGGGGTGCGGTTTTGTTTGTGGCTTCCGGGGCTTTGTATGCGGGGCAGGCGCGGGGGGGATCTGTATCTTTTGTGTGGTTGCTCTTGCGGTGTTGATGTCTTGGGTGCCCGTGTCTCGATGTGGATGCGGTGACGGTATATCTTTCAGCCCTAGTGTTGGGGTAGGTGTGTGGGGAGTGTGTGTGTGAGCGTGGTGGCGGGGTAGGGGGTGGTAGAGGTGGTGGCGCCCTGGTGTCAGGTGTGTGGGGCAGGGACGTTGGGGTGGGGGCTGGCCTGCCCTGGGGGGGGTGTCGTCTGGGGGGTCCGGTCCTCCTGGGTTTCAGTTGGGCCGCCCGGGTCGGGGGGGGGGGGGGGGGGGGGGGGGGGGTGGCTGCTCCTGGGCGCTTGGGCCCTGGGCCCGGCGATGTCTCTGCTCCGGGGGGCGCCCGGCGCCCGGTGGGGCTGGGATCTGGGCCTCTGGGTGGCTGCTGGGGGCCTGGGTCGTGAGCCTTGCGGGCTTCCTCCTCCTTGCAGAGACGAGGCTGCATCTGCATGACTGTATCACCACGGAGCACCCTTTATTATGCATGTTGACACTGTGACACTGCTTTCCACTGCGAGGACTAGGTTTTACCTCTTCTCTACTTCCCATTGCGCTGACTAGGTTGTACCTCTTCTCTGCGTAGTTCTGCGTGTGTTTGTATGATCTGAGGATATTTAAGCCACCTGCAGGTCCTCCTGTAGGGGATTGCTTGTTTTGTTTTCCAACAGAGACCTTGGTTGTTTAGGGATCGCTGTACAGATGTACCAGTGAACTGTGTAAGTGGATTCATGTTTTCTCTCCTCTCTCTCTTCCTCTTCCTTACTCCTTTCTCTCTGTTTCACTTTCTATCACTACCTCTGTTAACTTTCATTTCTCCCTTGTCAGGCCCAGCAGTATGAAATGGAATGGTGTAATAGACAAATGTTTAAATAAAGAAATAAAACGAATAAACATGATATCAAGTGGAGCCTTATGTTCATAAAGCTCCGCTTGGTAAAGCAAAACTGTTCAACAGAATAAAGCAATCAGATTTCCATTCTGCTTGCTTCGATGCTGGACAGGACAAGTAGAAAAAAAAAAAATTTATTCATACCCTCATATTGAAGAAAGGGCTAAATTCACAATATTGATTTAAAAAAACACAAAATTTTGTGTGTGTTTGTTTTTAATATCTCTTTCAAACAACAATTTTAAAACCAGTGTCATGGTTTTCATAGAATTTTTATTTATTGCTACATTTGTCAATTTCCTCTTATTTCACGGGCAGCTGATTTTGCTGCCAAAATGTTACTGTGGTGAGATGTTTCAAACATTCCAACACCAATTTTTCATTCTAAAATAACAATCTGCGTCTGCCATCAATTCCTGTTAATAGAATAAATCTTCAAAATCACTGAGATTAAAAGTTCAGATTATATAGCCATCATCTGAGGCAATCAGGTAACCCTGGCTACACAGCACCTCAACCTGACACATGTCTGTGAGCCTAGTTGGGTATTTCCACACACCTGTCTTAAATTAGTCACACTTGTGTCTACTTAATGAGGTAACTAGCAAAGTTTATAAAAAGCTTTCAAGCTCGTCCACTATTCTCTGACTAGTGCAGTTGTCTCATTTGATAGCAGTAAATAAAGTGATTAAAGTTGCTGCCAACGATACATGACATTATGGGGACACTCTTAAGGTAAATTTATTTTCATTGGCTTAATTGTTTTTAAAAAGTATCATCAAACCAAATTCTAATGGTTGTCTCGTCTAGATTATTGCTGTTGTCCTTGCTAACTGTTGAAAGATGCCAAGGAAATGGTGAGTTTGTTCAAATAAGCTGAATATGATTGTATAAATGGACTAAATGATGCTTATTCAACAGCCTATATTGTTATAGCTGATAAGCGCAAAGATGAACAGCTGTTTCTTGCAAGTGATCAACCACATTCAAGAGGCTATAACTTTGAAGATCACACTTCCTTGAATACAAAGGCATCTGATGATTCAGTCTTGGAGGTTAGTGTTACAACAAAATTTGAGGTTTTGAGCAGAAACAGGATAACGAATGAATCTGTGGCAGTTGGTAGTTTTTATCAATATAATCTAATCAGCCACAGGTTGGAGATTCTGATCAGGCACAACAGCATGCATGGATATCCCAATATCCTGAGCAACAACTCCCTCATGTAGCCCAGCAGCATGAAGTGCCTCAGCATTCTAAGATGCCCAGCTATCCTGCAAAATGGCTGCAACAACCTGAGGACCCCAGCTTGCCTGGCTATCTACCCCTACCACAGCAGCCCGAGGACACTAAGCTGCCTGGTTATTTGCCCCAACAGCCAGGGGTGGCTGGGTACCCACCACAGCAAGCTCAACAGCCCAAGATGCCCATCTACCTGCCCCAACAGCCAAGGCAGCCCCAATACTCCAAAGTTCCCACCTATTTATTACAACCTTCCCTTGAAGTGCCTGGCTTCACAGAACAGCAACATCAAAAGCCTACAAGCCTCGATGTGCCTGCCTACACTCTGCTGCAGCAGCAGCCTCAGGACCCCAAGGTGCCTGGCTACCTTCCCCAGGAGCAGCTTCAAGACCCCAAGGTATCTAGCTACCTTTACCAGCAACAGGAGCAGCAGCAGTTGTTGCTGCAGAACCCCAAGGTACCTGGCTACACGCCAAAGCCCCCCAAAGTCCCTGGCTACCTTCCCCAAGAGCAGCAACAGCCCCAGCACCCCAAAGTACCTGGCTACCCTCCCCAGCAGCCACAGCCGCAGCAGCCCCGTAAGGTGCCCGGCTACCCTCCCCAGCAGCCACAGCCGCAGCAGCCCCGTAAGGTGCCCGGCTACCCTCCCCAGCAGCCACAGCCGCAGCAGCCCCGTAAGGTGCCCGGCTACCCTCCCCAGCAGCCACAGCCGCAGCAGCCCCGTAAGGTGCCCGGCTATCCTCCCCAGCAGCCACAGCAGCCCCGTAAGGTGCCCGGCTACCCTCCCCAGCAGCCACAGCCGCAGCAGCCCCATAAGGTGCCCGGCTACCCTCCCCAGCAGCCACAGCAGCCCCGTAAGGTGCCCGGCTATCCTCCCCAGCAGCCACAGCCGCAGCAGCCCCGTAAGGTGCCCGGCTATCCTCCCCAGCAGCCACAGCCGCAGCAGCCCCGTAAGGTGCCCGGCTACCCTCCCCAGCAGCCACAGCCGCAGCAGCCCCGTAAGGTGCCCGGCTACCCTCCCCAACAGCCACAGCCGCAGCAGCCCCGTAAGGTGCCCGGCTACCCCCCCCAGCAGCCACAGCCGCAGCAGCCCCATAAGGTGCCCGGCTACCCCCCCCAGCAGCCACAGCCGCAGCAGCCCCATAAGGTGCCCGGCTACCCCCCCCAGCAGCCACAGCCGCAGCAGCCCCATAAGGTGCCCGGCTACCCTCCCCAGCAGCCACAGCCGCAGCAGCCCCATAAGGTGCCCGGCTACCCTCCCCAGCAGCCACAGCCGCAGCAGCCCCATAAGGTGCCCGGCTACCCTCCCCAGCAGCCACAGCCGCAGCAGCCCCATAAGGTGCCCGGCTACCCTCCCCAGCAGCCACAGCCGCAGCAGCCCCATAAGGTGCCCGGCTACCCTCCCCAGCAGCCACAGCCGCAGCAGCCCCATAAGGTGCCCGGCTACCCTCCCCAGCAGCCACAGCCGCAGCAGCCCCATAAGGTGCCCGGCTACCCTCCCCCAGCAGCCACAGCCGCAGCAGCCCCATAAGGTGCCCGGCTACCCTCCCCAGCAGCCACAGCCGCAGCAGCCCCATAAGGTGCCCGGCTACCCTCCCCAGCAGCCGCAGCACCCCCAACAGCCCAAGGTGCCCGGCTACCCTCCCCAGCAGCCGCAGCACCCCCATAAGGTGCCCGGGTACCCTCCCCAGCAGCCGCAGCACCCCCAACAGCCCAAGGTGCCCGGGTACCCTCCCCAGCAGCAGCCGCAGCAGCCCCATAAGGTGCCCGGGTACCCTCCCCAGCAGCCGCAGCAGCCCCATAAGGTGCCCGGGTACCCTCCCCAGCAGCCGCAGCACCCCCAACAGCCCAAGGTGCCCGGGTACCCTCCCCAGCAGCCGCAGCACCCCCCAACAGCCCAAGGTGCCCGGGTACCCTCCCCCAGCAGCCGCAACACCCCCAACAGCCCAAGGTGCCCGGGTACCCTCCCCAGCAGCCGCAACACCCCCAACAGCCCAAGGTGCCCGGGTACCCTCCCCAGCAGCCGCAACACCCCCAACAGCCCAAGGTGCCCGGGTACCCTCCCCCAGCAGCCGCAACACCCCCCAACAGCCCAAGGTGCCCGGCTACCCTCCCCCAGCAGCCGCAACACCCCCAACAGCCCAAGGTGCCCGGCTACCCTCCCCAGCAGCCGCAACAGCCCAAGGTGCCCGGCTACCCTCCCCAGCAGCCGCAACAGCCCAAGGTGCCCGGCTACCCTCCCCAGCAGCCGCAACACCCCCAACAGCCCAAGGTGCCCGGCTACCCTCCCCAGCAGCCGCAACACCCCCAACAGCCCAAGGTGCCCGGCTACCCTCCCCAGCAGCCGCAACACCCCCAACAGCCCAAGGTGCCCGGCTACCCTCCGGCGCCTGGCTACCCTCAGCACCAGCACCTTCAGCACCCTCAGCACCAGCACCCTCAGCACCAGAACCCTCAGCACCCTCAGCACCAGAACCCTCAGCACCCTCAGCACCAGCACCCTCAGCACCCTCAGCACCAGCACCCTCAGCACCAGCACCCTCAGCACCAGCACCCTCAGCACCCTCAGCACCAGCACCCTCAGCACCCTCAGCACCAGCACCCTCAGCACACTCAGCACCCTCAGCACACTCAGCACCAGCACCCTCAGGCGCCCAGCTACCCTCAGCACCAGCAACCCCAGCAGGTGCTTGGATACATGCCACAGCAGTCTAAGCACCCTAAAGTTTCTGGCAAGCCACCTTTACCACAGTCACAGCCCTCACAGGGCCATGGCCAAAGATCCCAACCATCTCGCCACTCCAAGCCACACAAGCGACCTGACATTGCCCTCCAGAGGCAACCTCCCCAACCTAAGTGGTTGCAGAAAGCACATGTGCCTAGGTTACAGTAGAACTACTACAAACTGCACTACACTTATCATCCCATGTTTCTCAACTTTTAAATGGGTAAGTTGCATATACTTTGTAAATAATTAGGAAGTAAGCAGTGTGGTTTTAAAATTCTCAGGTGTACATTGCTTTTAAACTGAGGAACAGTCAACTAGGTATGTACTGAAACTGCCGTAAAATTGTTCAAATCATTTTTTTTTTCTTTCCTCAGGCACAAACACCAAATCTTGTCTGCTGTCACCTGAACAATTGCATTGACTTTTCAAATATAAACTTAAAGCATAACCATTTTGTTTGATGTTGGACCATAATTTTACGAACTGCTAAAAGCTTGAGCCACCAGTTACTCTTGTTACATAATCTAAAGCAATAGTTAAGGATTTTTTTTATTACTGGATGAACTGATTAATTCAGGTGTGCCTGACCTCATTAACTGGCCAGACACACCTGGATTAATCATTTCGTCCAGTAATGAAAAACGGGAAACAAAGGAGCTGCCTTAAGTTCAGGAAGTAGGGGAGCTGTGCATTGAGCCCATTTGGGAGATCACTGAATCCACCATCTGTAACAGGACAACTGCTGTTACACATCAACCAGTAGATGTCAATATTATGCATCTGTTAAATTATGACTGATTTGAAATGTGCAAAAGAGGAAGTGTTGATGAAACTCACTACTTTTGTACTTTCGGGTTAATTTGCAGCCTAATTCTCCTTGATCTGCTTGCTCACATATGTAGGAAATGAACAAGGTAGGTGGAATGGATTATGTAAGGAGCAACAAGAAGAATGGTAGACTTGAGTCAAAACAACCGTTTGGGGAGTGTTATGCAAATGAATACTTGGCTGTAGACTTGTATTCAAAAGCTAAAGAGGCTACATAGCCTACCTTATCCCATTAGCATGATTGTTGAACAAATGAAAATAAAATCTTCTGGATAAATGGGGTTTAATGTAGGCTGCACTGCATGATCCAGCTGAAGTTTTTGCTCAAATGTTAAGGTTTGATTACATTTTGGGGCTAAAATCCACATTGAATCCACCCCTCTTATGGGATCAGTTTAATCCATCTTTTTTGGATCAAAATGGTTCCAATCCTATGCTAAAATTCTGAAACAAACTCAAGGTTTGATCTGGATCAAGACCAGGATTGGATTACCTGATCTAATCCAAATCTATAAGCACTTTTTTTTTTTTTTTTTTTTTTTTTGAAAAGCCCATTTTCAGGATTTGATCCAGTAATCCAAAATCCGAGTGGATTACTTTGAAAAACCGGGCCCAGGTTTTTTGCTGGCTGAAATTGAGGCAGAGGTGGAACCATCCTGAAAATGTGCCTATGTGCATGTTAACCTTGTCTTCAACCAGCTCAAGCAAACTTAACAAGCAAGTGTGGCTATTTTGCTTTAGGAGTCTAATATATAATTAAGGAAATGGAGACTTTAAAAAGGTGTCGGGTGTGAACAAAGCGAGGAGGGCACAACCCCTCTTGTGGAGCATGTCCCAAGACCTCCCTAGAGGAACATTTTGGCCATTAATGCATCATTTTAGTGCACTTTGACAAAAATCAAGCAGACTTACAGGCCAGTATGATAAAGTATCTACATCTTTATACAAAGCATTAAAAGAAATCAGACTGACCAATGCTGTATAAGAAATGAGATTAGAAACTGCTGAATATTGATGCCAGAGTGATGATACTCAACATTAATCAGTTCTGATGTATTCATGGCAACCAACTTTCTCATTACATGACAATACAAATGTGAAATATAACTAAATGTAAAACATCTTATGGCAGCTAGTCTGCCAGTAGAACAAGTGAAAATTCATTTCTGGTTAATGGAGC
The DNA here is from genome assembly GCA_023101725.1 of Atherinomorus stipes. Classification (NCBI taxonomy): domain Eukaryota; kingdom Metazoa; phylum Chordata; class Actinopteri; order Atheriniformes; family Atherinidae; genus Atherinomorus; species Atherinomorus stipes. The sequence continues at coordinate 1,226,695 of JALJCO010003410.1, forward strand.
AGAGGTGCAGAGGCTTCCTATGACTGCAGCTGGCACAGGGGAGCTGCTGTGAGGAGCTGTGGGAGCAGCCTCTGTTAAGAGTAAATGTGCTTTCACATCAGTCTGCAAAACCAGTAAAGTCACTACATTTCTCACTTTTTCTCACAAAGTCGCTAGAGGGGTCTGAAAACTGCTAAACATAGCAACAGTTACTAAGTTGGCAACACTAAAAGAAAATTATTGAAAAGGGTCTGTCTGCAGCTCACAAGACAGAGGGGTGTCATAAAGTGGGTGTGTCTTTTAGTGATGTCAGTAAACAACACACCCACTATATCTACGAATCTAACCTTTTTATTGTGTTGATATGGACCAATGTGTCTGGAATAAAGAAATAACCCTACCCCTAACCACAACCCCCCCCCACTATACAACACGCTTCCGGGTTGCAAGCTGCAAACTGATACACTTACAAGCTGTGTCATGTTGCAGTCCTCACACTGAGAAGTGTGACTACGTACGTAGGCTACTGTGTGTGCTACATAGTTTGCGCACAGGGCTGTTGCAACAAGGCAAGCAAACCAAGCAATTTCCTGGGGCCCTGAGCTGGACTGAGGCCCCAAGACACCATGGCTTTAACTGGGCAGCACTCAAGCAGTTACAGAGACCCCCAAGCTGCTTCCAAACCACTTTTCTTTTGGACAGGAGCTACACTATACTGTTGGAATTTTTAAGATCAGACATGCAGAAGTTGAAAATCCCACTTTTAAAGGCCTCCTTCCACTGAAAACCCGTTTAACTTGCTCCTTCTGAAATACGGAGGGTTTCCCCTTGTTTACTTACACATGCTGACTTGCTAGCGTTGCGTTTCCCCCAGTCGGCTGTGCTTTCTCATCAGAGAAACAATACGAAGAAAAGAGCGAATCGGGAACAGCCTTGCACTTCTACGTCACATTGCTAATAGCGTATCCCACGTGGGGTTTATATCTGTCCATTGGAAGGCAGGTAACCCTCCACTACTCACTAGAAGTGAAGACAGTACGACTGTAGCTTCGGAGTTGAGAAGCTAATTAGCTAACTGTTTGTTAGCATGGCGGAACAAACTTGTTTGTCGGCTCTATTTCCTGTCTGTAACGAAATAAGAGCGGAGGGCGGAGCTTCCTTCATACACTGATGGGAGGCAGCCAATCAGACGGAAATTCATGAGAAGGACCCGGAAAAGCCTGCCGTTGGACCACAAGCCTCTCTTCTAGTATACAAATACAGCTGGATACAAAGCAACCAGAAGGTTTTTTTTAAACAGAAACGATGCAGAATGCATTCAATAATAATGGAGAACACAGAAATATTAATGAAATGACCATGGAAGTACAACTTTAAGCTTTTCTCGGTGAGATATTGCGACTGGGGAAAGAAAACTTCTGCTTCACAGGGGAGGCCCAAAACCTGTTTCCAAACCACATTACCGTCTTATTTTAGTCACGAACTACCTCATGCAGTTGGAATTTTTAAGATTGGACGTGCAGAAGTTGAAAATCCCATTTTCAAGCTTTTTTCAAGATATTGCGATCCACTTGTAACTGACAGTAGTCAGCCGGCGGTGGAGGGTCAATGACAGGGCCCGTTTGGACACGTGTCCATTCCCATTATGCGGTGTCCATCAGAGTGTGTTAGTGTGTTCCCCCTGCTATGACCGACCATTTAGTAGAAAGTAATTCTATCATTTTTTTATTATGGTATGGGGGTCGTTGTGTCCTTTTTTCAAATTTTAAAATGTAAAAAATACTATGTTTGCAGCATTCTTTTTTGGGAGGGAGGGGGAGGGGGGGGGGGGGGCGCCTTCAAGTCCCTTTTGCTTGGGGCCCCATAATTCCTTGAAACGGCCCTGTCTGCGCACTCTGTAGCAGCCTTTTAAAACAATAGCTGCTAAAATGGGTACCTTAGCTGACCAGAATTTCCCACAGTGCTCTAGTCCTGTTGCATAACAACTGCAGACCACTTCTATCTAGTTACGGCATTCTTATTCCTTCAGAAACATTGTAAAAAATAGAGCCAGGACCTCTATTCCTTTTCATTTATCTGTTATCTGAAATTTAACACCTGAATAATGTCAGATACATTTTCTCAGGCGAAAACCCTCTTTTTAAACTTGCCCACATATTCTTAAACTCTCCACAGAGACTATCTGCTGTTTTGGCAAACACTTTATTTACCACTTAAAAATCCATGAATAGGCTATGTTACACTCGTAGCTGTGCTGCTTATTTATTTATTATATAAACTTTATTCATCCCAATTAGGAAATTCATTCTCTGCATTTTCACCCATCTCAGGTTGAACCTGAGAGCAGTGGGCTACTATTTGAAGCAGCCGCAGAGCAGTTGGTGGGGGGTGTTAAGGGGTATTAAGAGTCCACAGTGGTTCACGTGAGGGTCGTGTCGGGTCTGCCACGCCAAAGCCAGCGACATTAACCACTATGCTACCTAGGACGATAATTCCATATTGATATACAGGTACTACCTAAAAAATCCTGAAAAAGTTAATTTATTTCTGTAATTCAACTTAAAAGGTGCAATTTACATATTGTATAGATAAATACTATGCAAATCAATATATTTCAAGCTTTTATTTCTGTGGATGTTGCTGATTAGGACTTGCAGCTTAAAGGAATAGTGCACCCACAGAATGATGTAACTTTAAAATCCACTTACCCTCATGGTGAGCAAGACTCTGGAGCACTTTTTTAATATCTCAAATGCAGCCGGTGATCAGGAAAGCTTCTCGTTTTCTCCCAACTTTCATATAATGGAGTTTGATTGTGCCCAAGCGAAAAAGGTCCATAAAAGTCCACAAAAACTTGTCAATATTCCTCCATACTGCTCATCCAATGTAATCCAAGTGTCCTGAGTGGGTAGGATCCAGAATTTACTCGAAACAATGTAATTTAGTATATTTTTAGAGCCTAAACAGTAGTACATCTTACTTCTGCAAAGCTCGCATATGCACGTTCACGAAACTACGGAAGCCTAGGCGTTCAGAGCCTACTCTGCTGATAATACAAGCGTAGAAGAAGAAATTTACTGTTTACATTGTGCTAAGAGCGACAGAGCTGCAGACAAACCGGGACAAACACAAGAGGGGTTGGATATTGATTTAAAACAAAAAAAAGAAAGAAAAAGAGAAACTTGATTAGAATGTGACACTCTGAGCCTACAATACTGGAGTTTTTCACAGTATTCTAATTTTTTGAGTTTTTGAATTTGAGGTTTTCTTAAGCTGCAAGTCCTAACATCCAAACAAATAAAAGCTTGAAATATATTGATTTGCATATTATCTATACAATATTTAAATTGCAAATTTTAAGTTGAATTATAGAAATAAATGAACTTTTTCTGCATATTCTAATTTTTTGGGTAGTACCTGTATATCAATCGATAGAGTTTTTTTCAATAGAAAAAAAAGAGGGTCACATTAAAACACAGTTTTCCGCTGTAGCCTATTGGGTAGCATGATACATTCACTCCGTCTGCCAAACCAATCACAAATGCAGACCCAGACAAAGGCTGAATTGGAATTCAGTGTTGGTGTGATCTTTATTATAAGTAGGTTATTCAGCAAAAGCTTAAAGGGGAAGTTCGTTTTTTTCAATCTGGACCTATTTTCTAGCATTAAATACATTCATTTATTTTTTAGTATTTCATGCTAGAAAATAGGTCCAGGTTGAAAAAAACCGAACTTCCCCTTTAAATGGCCAGGGTTGCAACTAAAATGGCTTTTAATTTGAAAATGTCTTTTTTTTCTTTTCTTTTTTTTTTTATAAATATCGATATCGATCGATCGACACATTTTTTTATTGATCTTTTTTCTATATCGTCCAGCCCTAACACTACCTACTCCCTAATTCCCTTATTTCCTCCCATCTTGTACACAATAAAATAAAATACCTACCTTTGCCTGTTTTATTAATGCATTTTTACAATGTTTCTCATCTCTTAAAAAATGTAAAATTGCAAAAAAGATCTATAAAAAATGCCTGATACCCTTCTGTTTCAGATTTTCCCCCATTCTTGAAACCCCAGTCATATTAACTTTGATTTTGCATTTCTTTGTAACTATAATTTATTGTATATTGTGTGCAAAATATCTTATTTTCCTTTTTTTTTATTTAAACCCGTTTGTGTGTCTATTGTTCAAACTTTCCAGTGGTAATTGACGCAACTGTACAGTATTGTATGATACTCCTTGTTCTCCTCACAAGAGTTTGTATATTCTGATTTTGCAAATTAAAGAAAAAAAATCTTGTGCACAATTAACTCTGGGATAGGCGAGGCCATGAAGGATACAACACCACTATCCTTCATTTCAGGCCAAATGGAGGCAGGTTTGGAGACTTCAGAGGCTCCTTCAGACGTTTTTGAAATAGGACAGTACTTGTCGCACCACTGTGACATATGCAGCTGATGAATCCGCACTTCACGAGTAGCACCTATCTGCAGCTGGAGCCGCTACAAACCACATCCCTACACAACACGCCCACTACATTAGTGAGCAGTTAACCTAACTCTAACAGTCTGTTCAGACCAAATGTGATATGGGCGTCAAGGGCGTCAGGTTTACATGCAAAGTCAATGGCCCACGCATGTCTTGGAACGGTTAAAAACCCTGTGGCGTGTTACGCGCATCTAGATGTGTTTCACGCGTCGAGTTTTGAGATTTTCAGTATTTGATGCGCCTCTAGGGCGGCAGACGCCGGGGTTGGAAACTCTGAACTTTGGCGTCTTGATGCGGGGCGTCAACCAATCAGAGTGACTCAATGTCATGGCGCAGGCACACATTTCATGACAGGACAGGAAACACCAAGAAGAATCTCCTCACTCTGTGAAGACAGAGGAGGATAAGCTCTGATCTGCGTCCGGTCCCGATTTCTGAGCGGCGGTTTGATGATCTGCTGTGCTGATGGGATTATGGGTTTAAAATGCTGTCCCACATCGGGACAGCAGGACGCTAAACTGGACCAGATCAGAAAGCTGAAAGCACCCCTCGTCAGAGCGCAGCCCCGGAGTAAATGGTGAAACTCATCACACTCAGAACACCTCAAATTATCTGGTGAACCCCAGACACGGAGCAGAGATGCCAGGCAGTGTTACCAGAATACGCAGTAGTTCATGTTGGGAAACAAGTATTGTAACACTTCAATAATGGATAGGAACTGACAAATGCCTGCTCAGCGCGCACAATGTGTTCAGCTGGCAAAACGTGTCTTACAGGCAGCAGCTTCATTATTCCATAGTCACTCTGAAAACGGTCAGTTAGGTGTCTGACAAGGAGCAGGGAATTCTGTTTCATAGCTTAGCAGCAGTAGCGTCCTCGCAATGCTTGCTGGGCGAGGAGTCACTTAGGCCAAACTGGTAGTCAGCCAGGTGTGCCAGCTACCTCTGTGTGGCACCGACACACCAGGGCGCTGTCTGTGGTTCTGAAATAGTGCAAATTGTGCTGCAGAACTCATCTAATCCATACTCTCTCCATTTTGTCCTTCTGTCTCCGATTGCCATTTTTAAGCTACTGATTGATCAGCTGTGCCATTACAAGCTGTCACTGCACAGTGTCTGATGTCCATTTACTTTATCTGGCTGTCTATAGTGAGCAAATTGAGTCTCTTAGTTTATCTATGATTAATATTTTTTCATGGATCAAAGTGTGAGAATTTTTTTCATATTTGAAACTAAAGCCGTTTATTCAGTTCCTTTTTTGGTGGAGGCCAAATAGACCTACAGCGCAGATCCAAATCAAATATATGAACAGTTTAATGAAATTGCCTATGAGGGCCCACTCCACGTCCCCGCCCCCTCTGCAAGCTTGCAGAGGGGGCGGGGCCTGGTTGTAAACAAGCTGTGTCTCATCTTGCAGGCTGCACACTCTGAAGTGCACAGACTACGTTGGCTATGGAGTGTGCTACATCGTCCGCACACTCCGAAGCAGCCTCCTGAAACGGTCGACTGCTGAAATGGGACATCCTAGCCAACGAGAATTTCCCATAGTGCTCCAGTCCCGTTGCCTAGCAACTGCAGACTCCACAGCTGTCTAGTGACGGCTGTTTTTCTGATTATTCCTTCAGCTACGTTGTAAAAACAAACAAAACAACTTAATATGATACCGTGCATTTTATTCCTTTTCATTTATCTGTCGTTACCTGAACGTGGACACCCCATTAACCCCTTGTTAACCCATGACTGATATCAAACAAAATGGATTTTCTGAAGCTAAATCTTTTTTTTTTTTTTTTTTTTTTTTTTTTTTTTTTTTTTTTTTTTTTTTTTTTTTTTTTTCTTTCTTTCTTTCTTTCTTTCTTTCTTTCTTTCTTTCTTTCTTTCTTTCTTTCTTTCTTTCTTTCTTTCTTTCTTTCTTTCTTTCTTTCTTTCTTTCAGCTAAATATGTCTTCATATTGCCCCATGCTTCAATAAAAACTTCTTCCTCCATTAACTAGTTGTTTGTCAGCGGTTGCCATGGTGAATCCAAGTATTGGGGGCTCCATTGAGCCTTTTTTGTGGTTCCCAACTTTGGGTAAAGATACTCAGAGATGATTGAACCAACTCAAAGTAGCTGTTCTGGCCATTTTTAGATCTGCTCATGTGCTGTATTTGAAAGTAATGAAAATAAAATACTTCAGAATATTTCAGATTTTTAAAAATAATAATCAGGACTCATTTTCTGACATTTCCACAATATGGGAGGCATTAAAATGTTGTTTGAGAGGATGGCAAGTTTGGTGAACAAAAAACAACGTGCTCATGAAAATAGATAATTGAATGAAACAGGCAAATGCAGGACTCCCTATACCAAAAAAGTTCAACCAAGATACATGGACCATGTTTTGTATGCAAAGACGAGAGTATGATAATACAATAAGACACAAGATTGAATATAAACTTAACAGAGCAAAATTAAAATTTTACGAGCAAGGAAAACAAGCAGGAAAGCTCCTTGCATTAAGATTAAAAAGCAAATGACCAGAAATCATATAGGCATATCAAGCAGTAAAACATTACAGCTGATTCAAAACAAATTAGAAAAACATTTAGAGATTTTTATTAAAGTCTTTATTATCCTGAGATTGACTGTAGTGAAGAGATGGTGCAGACATATTTGGATGAAATTCATCTTCCGTTAATATCAGAGACTGACAAACAAGTACTAGAAGAACCGATAAAAGTAGAAGAAATCCAAAAAGCTATAAAATAAAAACAAATCTCCTGAGCCAGATGGCTATATTGCAGAATTTACTCAAATATTCAGTGTTGATTTGGCCCCCCTACTGTACTTGAACATATGTATCAGTCATCATTCAATAATCAATCCTTCTCTCCGACTTTCAATTTCTCTCATATTACTGTAATACATAAAAAAGATAAAAACTCACCTGATTGCCAAAACTATCGTTCCATATCTTTAGCAAATATGGAAAATAACATTTTTGCAAAAATTCTAGCTGTTCGATTATCAACTGTTATAGGGAAAGTAATCCATACTGATCAAACTGGTTTTATGCTAAACTGGCATTCATCTGACAATACAAGGAAATTAATCAATGTTATACATCATGCTAAAAGTTTTCCTCACTCTGCGGTGTGTACTGTCGATGCAGAGAAGGCTTTTGATCGCATTAACTGGTCATTTATGTTTTGTGGATTACAGAAATTTGAATTTGGCATCAATTTTATACAATGGATCAAAATTATATATACCAAACCCATGGCATCGGTCAAAACCAATAATCATATTTCGGAACCACTCATCTTAAAAAGAGGAACCAAACAGGGATGCCCTGTATCAGGGTTATTATTTAATTTGGTTATGGAGCCATTAGCAGCAAAAATAAGAAGAGAAACAATATCCATGGTATAAAAATTGATGACCTAAACAATAAGTTATCATTGTACTGTGATGATATGATCCTTTACATATCACATGTGACTTCCTCTCAAAATCATCACTGAATATGTTTTTTTGTCCGGGTATAAAGTCAATTGGGAAAAATGTGAAATGTTACCACTAAATAGATATTGTAAGAAATCTGTGATTCAAAATGCCAAAATTAAGTGAAAAGAGACAGAAATAATCTATTTAGGACTGCACATCACACCCAATCTTTATTCAAGTAGAGATATAAATCTTAAACATTTGAGGAAAAAGATAGAATCTAAATTAGAACACTGATCACACCTTCAAATATCACTCTGGGGACGAGTGAACATAGTTAAAATGAGTATACTCCCAGCAATGAATTATATTTTAAAAATGATGCCTGTTAGAATAAATAAAATGTGGTTAAAGAAAATTCATACAAAAATATCACAATTTATATGGCATGGGAAAAAGGCTAGATGCTCTTATTGAAGGCTGTCTAATTCACAAGCTAGAGGAGGACTACAGCTACCAAACTTCTGGCATTATTACCTTTCCTTTGGCTGTGAGAAAGCGAAACAATTATTTCACTCTACTACTGACAAAGACTGGATTAATATTGAAAGAAAAATGTTACTGAAATTAGATATTGACGTAGAGAGCCTATATTACATTAAAAAGTTACCTAATAAACTAAAACAGAGCCCAGTTGAAGCTATATTGAGTATTTTTAAAAATTGTCAGAAAATGCTATCAATTCATGTACATCTATTAATCAACCTCTCTGGTATAATCCCAATATCATTATCAATAAAAATGTAGTAAAATGGACTCCGTGGAAAAATAGTGGTATTGTTAGAGTTATCCACATCATCCATGACAACCCTTTCAAACCTTTTAATAAATTGATTGACCAATATAATATACCAAGAACTCAATTCCTAAACTTTATTTCTCTAAAACATGCAATACGAAAGTGTATATCCCATGGAAATATGACTCAGAACAACCATGAGATGGAAAAAACACTTTTTGATCGAAACGCACTGGATAGAAAAATAGTTAAAAAGTTTTATGGAATAATAAATGAATATCATACTAGGAATGCACATGATATTTGTACCAACAGATGGGCCAATGATCTACATATGTCGGACAGATCATGGAAGGATGTTTGGAATAACGCCAATGAACCTTTCAGATATGTTAGAAATAAGCTCAGCCAATTTAAAATCCTGAACCGACTGTATTATACACCTTCTAAATTGTTTAAAACAAGGGCATTAAAAAAACAATTTAAGTAAAAAAAAACAAGAAGCTGAGGGAACACTTGTTCATCTGTTGTGGGAATGTCAGAAAATTAAAGAAATATGGTAAAAAATAAATAAATAAATAAAAAAAAAAGAAGCCATCTTACATCTGAATATAGATATTCCATTGACACCACAAACTTGCATTCTTGGAGATTTACATGAATTTACCAATGTTTCATTAAAGAATGAAAATGCATTCTTATCAATTTGTATAATAACAAAAACAATAATTTTGAAAAAGTGGATCGATACTGACAGTCCATCCCATTGTGACTGGATTACCCAAGCAGATGATAGCAGTAGAGTAAATAGCATTCAGATTAGATGATAATGAACCAGACTATCACGAAATATCAGATCCACTATACAGTTTTATTTTGGATATAAAATAAAACATATGCATCACCTTTTTTTTTTTATTCTCTCCCTATTTTACTTTCTGTTGTTTTGTTTTCTGTGGTTCCTTTAATGGTTGCATTTTTTACTGTTTTTAGCTTCCTGCTTTTAATGTTTTATCTGCCTGTACAGTGTCCTTGGGTTTTTGAAAAGGTACTTTCAAATAAAATGTATTATTATTATTATTATAAAATTAACTGAAATTGAGCTACTCTTTTCTGATCAAATGAAATGTGTAAATTTAAGTGTATTTAATGTGTAAAATAAAAAGCTAACCGAAATGATAAAATAAGATTAAGATTGACATTTTAATGAAAGCTGTTCTCAGTGATTACGTGTCATTAATTTTTAAATCTTTGTTGAATCCTTTTTTTCGTCTTTTTTTTTTTTGTTGTTGTCGTTTTAAGAACTCACTTGATGAAGTTTTAGTACTGTGCTGTCATTGTGTGTTTTTCTCAATTGTTTCTTACTTTTCTGAATATTTTCTTGAATTTTTATATCTACATGTTGTAAAGATGGATTGGGTGGGGGTCATTGTATCTGTGTTGCATTTGTAATAAAACTTGGTAATAAAGAAAAAAAAAGAAAAGAAAAAAAAAGTAGCTGTTCTGGAACTGCAAACTCAGAGTTGCTCAGTTCAGAGTAAGTCAGAGGGTTTTCTTTAGACTCAGAGTTTGTTGAACCTCCTACCTGATACCCCTCTGGTTGTAATCACGTGAAGTTATGTTTAGGGTTAGTTTAGCTTGTCATGTCCGGTCTGCTTACTTATTTAAATTGTGGGCATGAGGGATATGTGTATTACATTACTGTGAAAAAACAACCCTATATTTATATTACACGAGCTAGAAAAAAAGTGAATTGAGCTAATGAATCTACCCCATTTACAATCACTGGTGCATCAAGCAGTTATTAACAGACCATCAACAGACATGGTTTAACATGTCTGTTCAGCTCCTTTAACCACAGAAATAATTTGTCTAACCTCAAACTGGCTAAATAAATTGACTAGCTAACCTCACTTATGCAGAGATGAAGTAAAATCCACACACTGGGTTTATTGTTGTTGTTGTTTATGTAATGTTTCAGGTATTTGCCCTTCTACAGACATGAAAAGTGAGTTTGGAAAACCACCTCCATTTGTAAACTGTAAAGGTTAAAGGAAATATGTGCCATGTTGTTTGTAAATTTTGTTGAAATAAAAAAAAAAAAAAAAAAAAAAAAAAAAACACCTCCATATCAGCACTCCCAGGAGTCACATGACAAAATTGCAGGTGTGACAATGTGTGCAAATTATACAAAATCCACTATGATATGCCAAGATAAATGTACCTTCTGCACACTTCCATAGCTACCTCCCTCCAACAGAGGCCGCACTTTTATGATCTGTAGAGCGAAGAAGTGATTGGCAGATTCTTGGTCCAATCAAATTGCGAACTGCAAACTTCTGTGCCAATTAGAACATTACATATCTTTTTCCAGGCGGAACCAGGAACAGCCGTTTGAACGCTTTTTATTGGTGCAACTGTCACATAAAATAGTGTTCCTTCTATTTTCCTGGGAGTATTTATGAACAGTTGAATTTGTATGTCGTTGAAGTTATATTTGCTTCTTTGAAATACATCTTGGGAATTTGGTTTAATTTCTTTACAGGTAAGACTGAATCACGTTATGGCTAGCTTAGCGGGCATGGTAATGCTAATATATTGTAATGCTGTTGCCTCGGACATCCGTGAAACACAGCTGCGGTCTCTGTCCCGGGTTCGCAGAGCCACTACTAAAGACACCTTCTCGTAGTTTTTGAGGCTCGTGTCTTTTTTGTTTGTACGTGTTGCCTCAGTCTGTCTGGCGTTATAACTGCTCAGTCCGTGTGTCCCACTGCTCCCAGTGTTCATCATGGGTGAGGTGGAGCTGTCCTGTCGGGCTTATGTGAAGATGTACCTGCACGCGTGCCTGTTCCCGCGGTGCAGCATCAACGGGCTCTTGCTGTCGTCCAGCTCGACAGGTGACGCTGTTTGTGTGACAGACTGTATCCCCCTGCTCCACTCCCACCTACCCCTGGCTCCCATCACGCAGCTGGCCCTTACACAGGTATAGTGCCAAAATGAGATATCCTCCCAGTTTGATGAATTATACTCGTTGCCTGGATGTGTTATGTTTGTTTTTTTTGTGTGTTTTAGCAACTGTTATTTATAACTTACTGCTCTCTTTTTATTAAAACTATTTTGCTTCCAAGTAGCCAGACTTTCATGTATTATTTTACAGTTTTTTTCAATTGCTTATACACATTTTCAAAGCTCTTTGTCTATTTCTCAAAACTTTACACACAAATCAAGTTATTGCTCACAGAAAAACAAGAATCCCCCTATCTACTGCAAAGTGAAACACAAAATTCAAGATATTGTAAACACATCTCAAAAAGCAAGCATTTGTCTCACCTCACAAACACATTTAGCATTTTATCACATACGTGTGTACATTATTTACACACTGTTGCTCTCAATCTAAAGCTCTTTTGTTTTTATTGATTTGCTCCATATTTATGGTTGCCATATATGAGCAAAAATAGCATGCAAATAGAGGTTGACACAAACAATCAGGGAACCAAAAATTTTATTTCATGAATAAATCTGTTGCTGCTGTGGATGCAGAATTGTATAGTACTGCAATAGAAAAATCAAAGCGAAGTACACTCATCACGTGGAATATGGTAAAGCAAAGCTCTCATTGTTGTCATCCATTACATAAATAAGTTTTACTTCATCTTGCTCTTTTTATGGACCTTTTGGACTTTATAGTAGCTGTTATTTTCCACTTACTGTAATTTGTTATCTATTAATTTGATGATTTATTTATATGTCTTATTTATGTTTTGTCCAAATAAAGAAAGAATCAATCAATCAAACCATTGTTCAAGACAGATAGTTTGACCTTTGACTTATTTCTGGCCTATGTGAAGGAGTGATTGGTTAGTGTCCAGTAAAACAGCCGTTGTTTACATCTGTGAGGGCAGAGTCTAAAGCACTGATGAATAAGTGTGGCATTTTAAGTGGTCGTGTTTAAAATGGGAAATCAAGTTACTTCCTTGTAGATTTTTGTGTGAAAGCCACGATCAGACTACACAAATTTAATCCGATTTTGGCCCGACGGAGACATCGCAGACAGTCGCTTGCTGTCGTGCCCGATTCTGCATTGTCGGATGCAGAACGTTGCGTCTTTGCTACGTGCAGTATGACATCATCAGTGATGACTTATTTATCATGGTAGCAATAAGTGAAGATTCAAAAACTATCAGCATCATGTTTTGTATAATAAATCTGTCACTGAATTTTGTCTTGAAAGCCATACAAAATACTAGAAGCCACTAAACTTTATCAATTAAGTTCAAATAGTGCACCTGTATTGCAAAACTGTAGTGATACCAATCAAACAAGTCTGAAATATGAGAGACTGAATTCCACATTTATTAAAACGATGCAAATGGCAAAACTAAATTGGCTTATAAAAAAACAAAACAAAGTAGTGCAACTGCAAACACAACCAGATATTTCAATATGTCTATGTGGGATGAAAAGTTTTATTCTTGATCATTTTAGGAAAATGTATTACTTTTACTTTTAATGCAGACTTATAGCCACCGTTATTTGAGCATCTACGTTTAATTAATATTGAATAAGCTTGAACTACTTTTGAAGTACACTCTAAATGAAAAGGATTTCGTAAGAGAATGGTTTGGATTTCTGATGCACCGCTGACTATCACATTTTTTTTTTTTTTGAGCAGATATCAGTAAGCCAGGTTATTTTTCTTTACTTCTTTCGTTTTTTAAGCAACCCTGAATGACCTTGGTATTTCTGAGTCCTTTTGATGGCACACTGAAATTCATTCTGCAAATTCACATCAGCCACTGGTTTCTAAACACTGGCTGTTTTGAGTGCACATCAAAGCTGATTCTAGGGGTGGGGGAAAATATATGTTAATCAGTGTATCGCAGTACTTCCCTGTGCAATTCAATATCGAATCACAAATCCTCTGAATTGATTCAAAGGACGTTGGATCATGTTAGATCATACAACAGCAAAATGGGAAATATTTTTTATTTTCAGATCTTTTATTACCCAAAAATATGAGTTGACATACTACATATGTTTACATGGGCATGAAAATAAATATTTAAAAATCTACAACAGAGTTCCTACTTCTTAATGAATCGATATTGAAGCATGTAAATGGCTATCGAATCGCAACTAAAAAAGTCGAAATCGAATTGAATCGTGAGATTCTTAACAATACCCAGCCCTTGCTGATTCGGCAAAGAAAGTGACCCGATCTTTTCGGACTGTCTTTTACTGGCTGGAGAGAACTCAGAGAAGAAACGGGATGCAAAACTGATGTTGAATTGGCTTTTGTTAGGTGCCAAACTGAGAAAATTTGTCCAACTTCAGTTTTGTGCTTTCATGTGGTTTTGTGTCTGCTTTTTACTTAAATGCAGTAAATGTTGGAATGTTTGTCTTTCTTTCTGGACGCAAAAGAAAATTGCAAAGCAAGCTGCATTTTCACGAGCACACTGAGCTAGTTGTGCAGTACAACCCACATGCATGGGGTCCTCGTCACACATTCATGTACAAAAATGAGTAGATCCCCCTTAAATGCAGCATAAAATATTTGATAAAGTTGCTGATGGTGAAGTTTAAAACTTGGCACCCTGCTCTTCTCTCCAAGGTGGATGTTTGGTGTTCACAGACTCAGCAGAGGATAGTGGGATACTATCAAGCCAACGCCTGCGCATCAGACAGTAGGTGAGTCCCAGATATAAACCACTCTACATATTAGATGCTTTTTAAAATTATGCAGTATTTACAAAGGATTGTACTTCTTTATGAAACTTGTAGTCTTTTCTGACATTGGTTAATGAATTTAACGTGTTTCCCGACAGCCCAACACCATGTGCGTTGAAGATTGCTGATAAAATTGCTGAGCAGTGTGACAATGCTGTTTTGTTAATGGTAAGAAAAACAACTACATTGTTTTAGCTTTTTTTTTTTTTCCTTTTACGTGTTGCCAGGTAGAGATGAAAAATAAATTCTGACATGAGCCAATCAGGAATGCGAGTCGTTTATAGCTTCATAGATATTTTGTGGGTGAAAAGATGGATAATTTTGTAATCTGGATAAATTACTTCATTATGTTCCTTCATTTTGCTTGACAGCTTGACGGCAGTAAGATGTCTCCAGATTATCGGGTCCCTCCAATCGTGATGTATGAGCGCAAAGATTCAAGATGGACGCTCAAAGACAAACACATGTAAGAGCTAATAATAATATAATATAATAAGATAATATAATTAATTAATGATAATATAATTAGAGAGTAGGGACAAGTACTGTAGGCTTCAAATAAACTTTCCACTTCATCAGAGACTGAATCAAAATTTCTCCAAATGATGACTATGATTTAATCTCAGATTAAGTTGTGATACGACAGTGAATGTGTCAGATTAAATGCAGCAGTAAGATCCAAGACTGCAGCAGTCAGTGATACCTTGGTCAGTGTTACTTTGCTTGCTTTGGTGGTGAAGTTGTCACTATTGATGTTTATAATCATGCAAAGAATCCTGATCCTTTCGTGCATGCTCACAACAAACAGGCAGCATATAACATATACATGTAATAAAGTATTTTTATATTTAATATAAAGTATTTTTCATTAATTCATATACAGCAGCAGCATGGTCATCCCTGTTGTGTCTATATATTGGGGATTGAACCATTAGATAGTTATCGTTTCCATCTCATTTACCATCTCAGTCCCATTTCAGATTAATATTCAAATATTGTGTAAAAACTTTCATTCTGTACATATATATATATATACATATATATATATATATATATATATATATATATATATATATATATATATATATATATATATATATAATGAAAGTATTTACACAATATTTGAATATATTGCTATTTATATGTATATATATATATATATATATATATATATATATATATATATATATATATATACACACACACACACACGTATATATTTATGTGTGTGTATATAGATATGTATAGCAAATTTTACGTAATGTTTGCAGCCTTTTAAAAAGGTCTTTGCAAGTTTGAAATACATGACTCTAAACATATAATGCAATGCCGAATGGCAAACTCTTTTTTTTTACTTTAATACACATAAAGTCAAAACCATTTAATCTTTTATTTGGAAGGCAATAAAAACTCTGCTGTCACTTCCTGGTTCATTTTCATAACTGTTTTGACATCCCTGCCACCTTGTGGTTTATAGTACTCACTGTAGCCAGTAATAAACTACTAATGCAAGCAATTACACATTTTTAATGAAAACAGTTTGTCACAAAATGAATAACAAATATTCCTTTATCAATGACCTAATACATTATTTCAGTACTAAAAAAAAAGGGGGCGGGGGGGGGGCATTGTTACTATTAGTTTTGCATCACTACTCAAGTGTGTTCAGCTCAAGTGTGCACTGATTTTTTTAATAACAGCTGAAGGAAATTTTGTCATATAGAGCAAGAAATGCACCATAATACCTGATAATTAAACATTTAACTAACAGTGTGTCAGAAGCTTCATGCAAACTCTGGTTACGACTTCCCAGCTCCGTGTTGATGTAAATCAGAACTGAAAATCTTTTGTTCCACATGTTTTCTACTAGATTCAGATTTGGGCCCTGGAGAGGCCATTTGATGCTTGCCACTGTGCTTTTTGACTTGATACATTATCCTGCTGTGAAAAGCCTTTAAAGGACTAACCTGTTTTAATGCTTGGATGCAGATGGTCAGTACAGGAAGCAAAACACAGATGTGGTGTTTGAAAGCAGCGTTTCTATTCAGTGTGTGAAGTAGACATCAGGGGTTGACACAAAGCAGGATGGTTCAGTGGATTCATGTCAGCAAAAATAACATGTTACACTTATAACATGTGAGTACAATGCAAAAGCAGTGATGAAAGAAATAAGTTTAGCATCAGTGATTCCCACAGGACTTAGAACAGAAGTGGCATCCAGGTGCAGCTTCCTCATTTATGAATTTATCAACACATGAGCGCGCGCAGATGTATGAGCACATCTATAAAAGCGTAAGTTTTGGCAGTATTCTGCTCTGGAGCATTCAGGTGTGCGGTCACACAACACCGAGGAGGAGAGACATCAGCAATGATTTAAGAGTCGCTGCTAATCAATCTGTTGGTGTTTGTTTCTTTTAGTGTGACTATGAGGTTTATGGTTCTAGTTTGGTAGATTATTCTGTTGTGGGAAACACTTAAGATAGTTGCCAGTGTTCCCAGGAGTAAGTTCATCTTAACATGAGACTGTGAAATGCTCAGAGAAAATGACAAAAAAAAGATTCTACAGGAAAAGTTTAAAAGAATACAGCTTAGATTTGCAGAATGAAGCTTGGTGAGTCTACTTTAATCGTGAAAAAATTAGGGATGCATGATATAATCGGACCCCTATCAGTATCGGCCCATATCAACCTTAAAACTGAGTATCTGACATCGGCCACCCCACCGACATTTAACTGATCAGTCCGCTGTTTCTTAAGTCTAAAAAAAACAAAAACTTCTTCGTCTTCAAAAACTTCTTTTTTACAGACTTTAAAACGTCTAAAGACTAGGGGTGGGGAAAAATATTGATATACTGAAATATTGCAATATTTTGATATGCAGATATCATTGACATTTAAAAACGCAGTATCGATCTATTTTACAAATTAAATCTCTATTTCATCGTTCTGTTACAAACTCTCACGAGAATTCACAAAAATTTAGCAATATTTTGATATGCTGATATTGACATTTTAAAACGCGGTGTAGATCTATTTTACTAATGAAATCTCGCAATATTTCATCGTTCTGTTATGAATTCTCGTGAGAATTTATGACATATGAGATTTTGTAACAGATGGATGAAATCTTATGAGATTTTGTAAGTAAAATAGATTGATGTCGCGTTTTTAAATATCAATTTGATATTGGCATATTAAAATATTGCAATATTTTAGTGTATCAATATTTTTTTCTACCTCTTTTTTCAGTGTCGGAAAGCGGGGATAACAAAACTGTTATTTGGAATGACTGCTTATTTTTTTCAGCTTTAATATCAGTATCAATATCAGTTATCAGCCACATGAATTTTAAAATATCGGCATATCAGATATCAGCCAAAATTCTAATATCGTGCATCCCTAGAAAAAATATGATGGAATGAGGTTGGGGTTTGTGTGGTATTTAAAGCAACCCTTACCGATGTTGCATTCTTACACTATTTTTTTAACAGGGTAAAATGCTATGAATGAGGTAATGGAACTCTAAAATACAAGACAGACCCACCATTAATCAAAATAAAATATTATTCCAATCTCTAAATATTCAATGAAAACTCCAACCAATCTTTGAAGTGGGGTGCACCCCTAGGATTGTCCAACGGACCTGCCTGTCAGACCTTTGATTCTGCATTGGGAGGTGGAGGGAATGAAGGGGTGTGTCTTAGGAGTGAGGCGGGACTGTTTATATTCAAATAATCTTGCTGTGCTTTCTGAAATGCAAGATTGGTAAAGGTTGCTTTAAGAGGCCTTTGAAAGGGCCCCCCTTTCCTCTACACTGCAGTGGTTCACCTCCTTTTTTTCTTTCTGTTCAGGATAATGCTGAGACAGTGGGAGGAGACGCGCACGATAGCGAGCCAGATGCTGGACTCGGGCGATCACATGCTCTTGGTGGATTTTGACAGCCACTTGGATGACATTACAAAGGACTGGACCAATCAGAAGCTTAACATCAAGATAGCAGAGCTGTCCTCACCGGCCAACGGGAACATCTAGACTGAAAAATAGCATTAGTTTGTACTTGAACCCTCACTTATTTATGTTCCCACCTGGCTTCATCATCCTGTACAAATGTGATTCTTTTTTTATACATACATATACTGTGTATATATATATATATATATATATATATATATATATATATATATATGATACACGACCACGCACTCAAGAGTCTAAGAAGATGTTTATTTTAACTTCTGTTTCTAGACTAAACAAAACAAACATGCATAAATAACAAAATATTTACATCTTGGTAGATCTCTTTAGTCTTCCACTCCTCTCCTTATACTTGAGCATGCCTGGTTCAGCTCAACACCCTGCTGATTTAAAGGATTAATCCACCTTAAAATCACTTTTAACACTACTGCAGTTTTCTTGTGTTCATTTCTGGTCCTATATTTGCATACATCATAAACTGGGGCGAACAAGATAACTCTAACTTGCATAATTCCTACAAATATTGAGTTGTTTCAACTCAAAATGTTTGTATCTGCACCGTCTTCTTCTGCTTATCTGGGATCTGGTAGGCAGGGGAAGCTCAGACCTCCCTCTCCCCAGCCACAGCCGCCAGCATGAGGCGTTCCCAGTCCAGCCGGGAGATGTTGTCCCTCCAGCGTGTCCTGGGTCTTCCCCATGAAGGCATCCAGGAAGTATCCTGACCACGTGCCTGAGCCACCTCATTCTGGCTTCAGAGGAGCAGCAGCTCTACTTTTAGCCCCTCCCGGGTGACCATCATTCTCACCCTGTCTCTAAGGGAGAGCCCGGCCACGCTGCAGAGGAAACTCATTCCAGCTGCTTGTACCCACGATCTCGTTCTTTAGGTCACTTCCCAAAGCTTGTGACCATAGGTGAGGGTAGGAATGTAGATCAACTGGTAAATCGAGCACTCTCAAAATGTTTGTTAATGCATTTTTTCTGTAAGTAGATGATCTTCAAGGAGAAATGGTAATTATGACAAATATTAAACCTCATTTAATTTTAACATTGCTGCTTCTAAATGTTTAAAAAAAAAAAAAAAAAAAGATAAAAACGTATTTCTTGAATTCAAAGTTTCCAAAGACCTTTTGCTTGCAAAATGACGTGACATCAGCCTGATGTTTGGATGGATTCTCCTCATAACCACAGTGAACTTAATTTAAATTCAATACACTATGATTTTCTTTAAGTTATGAACCCATAACTAGGCTTGTAGCTAAGACCGCCTAAACCAAGACCAACACACTATCAAGACCAAGACCAGTTCAGCTCGGGACTGAGACCAAAGAAAACAACCCTTGGTTTTTTTGCCATTTTGCATGAGTTGTAGAGCCCAAGCACCATATTGGGTTCAGCTGCTTAGTTTGAATATGAGATTGTATTATTTGGGACTTAAGTGGTACTTGAAGGAGGCGTATAATGATTTTGAAGAAAAGTGCCTGCCTGCATATTATAAGTTACAAATCCCTTCTAGACCACTTTGCAAGAAACATTGTGAGACCCAAGACCGCAAAAAATGGTCTTGAGAACTGTAAGTCCAGCCATGACAACAGTCGCCAGGCTCCTCTGTATTATGTTACATTAAAATATTAAAGTAAATGCTAACATAGATATGTAGGTATGTAAATATTACCACCGCAACTTAATAAATTTTGCATGCATTCTCAGTAATGAAAAAAACAGCCAATAAATTGCACATCTGATGGTCTCTTTACATATATTTTATATACACAAGACCTTTTGGATTAAAATGTTCTGTACATTTGTTTTCCACTTGCAAAATACCTAAAACAGCCTGACAGAAAAACATTTAACAAGATTTTAGCATGTCTAACAGGAGTTCAGCGACTCATCTTGCTTTGCTGGAGGACTGAACGCAGCAGGCTGTCAAGTAGGAAAAAAAGCAGATGGGTAGATTTTTAATAATAAAAGTGCTCTAAATGCCATGTTCTTCAATAAACAAAGATGGATTTGTCCTGTTTCTAACGGAGATCTGCTTCAAAGGTGCTGCAGTTCTATCAGTCTGATCAGCAGTGTATGTTTATTAAATGACAACACACATTTATATAACTATGCAAAATAAAAGGTTACGCTTGCAGTGCGATTAAACTGGTTAAGTGATACAGTAATAAGGATATCTACATTCAACTATTACTGATAAAAATCTACTTAAAATTTCGAGGTTATATGTCTTCACTAGGGCTTTTTCTCCTTTTTTTGACAAAAAGACAAAGTAGATGAAGAACAGAAGTATCAACACAAGTGTAAATGCTTACAACAGCATGGTCCATCTTTTTAAGGTTAAAAGTGACAAGTCTGTGAGCACCTCAACAAAAAGAAGAAAAGGAATTTGTCTAGAAGTTAATAACAGGGAGCAGCAGAAACACTTATTTGCCATCAAGTTTTTGGGAGCCTTTTGTTGGACTCCTGAGTTGAAATGACACGTCAAGACTTAAAAGTGTGAAACTTCACAGTGTTGGTTTGCTTGTAGTGTTTCCAGTACACTGATCCTTAAGGTGCAACCAAAGAGTATTTTCAGAGTAGAATAAGTCAAATATTCAAGCTTGATTTTTTTTTTTTATATAAACCTAATTTGGTACAAGAATTAATTTTTTTTAATGGATTCGGTTAAAGTGAAAATTGATAAAAATGTTTTTGTATTACTAAGACCCTTTTTGCTTTTGTTGACTGAAAATGAATTTAAAGGGGATGTCTCTTGTTTTTGGGTCAAAACCCACATGAAAAGTGCTTAGATAGCTATGTGGGAGATGTTCTAGGAGGCTGTCGAAGGCACCGAAACCAGATTCAGGGTTATTTCTCCCAGTGGAGACTGGCTGGCCAGCGACTGGAGGACTGAGATGGATTCGAGGAAGGACGCAGCATTCTGGACCTGTTCTTCTTCCCACGGTAGAGTTATCTGCAAAGAAAAGTAAAGAAACTATTTAAAATTTGGCTGAGATCTTGTGTATTGCGGCTGCTAGCTTCTTTTCTTTTTAAGGATATGTCTGCAGTTTTCCGACGCTGCTTCTTGGTGTAAAAAATATATATATTTATATTTGATTTTTTTTTTTTAAATATATAAATTTACTATAATTTCCCTGCTGATTTAAAGGGAAAATCTGTATAGAAAACATTTTAAAAAAGCTCATTTTGTCCATCCTTTCCTCCACCCGGAGGCAGGGTACATCCTGGATAGGCCCATTAATAGTACTGAAGTTAAATCACTTAAATATTTAATATGCAATTGTGTTAAGTCATGGAATTTGACAAAATGTACCCAGAAGAAGGCTGAAATCAACTACAGACCAACATCAGTACAATTTATTTGCACATGGATTCAAGAACAACACCCAGTTTTCTGCTCACCTTTAAAGATGGCTCAGAGCAACCTTCATTTAAACATGACTGTTGAGTGTTTCTGTTGATGCCAAGTTTCTTTACCTGAGCTATTATCAGTTTCCTGGATGGGTCATCCATGTTGTTTAGCTCTTCTCCGAAACACAGAGTGAAGCCACACTGAGGAGGCTCGCCGCCGTTAGAACGGAAGTGGTCCAGATCTGAATAAACGTTGGGAAAAAGTGAGCTGATTACACATAGGTGGGAATTTTAAATCTTGCTGAAGTTCATAAAACTTGGCTAAAAACAGCATGAAAAAAATGTTTTTTCATTGACAGGTTTGGTTTTGAATGTGGAGAAGTGCTTCTTGAATATTATAATCCTGTAACCTCTTTAGTTTTGTTTTTATTAAGTGAGAAAAAAAACACTAATAGCCAAGAAAATTTGTAATAAGAACTGTAAACCTGTATTCTCTCTAGTAGCCAGCAGGAGGCGGCTCTTCTGATTACAACAGTTTCCTTTATTTCTGTACAACTTTTTGTCCAGCACTTCCACTGACTCACGTTGCTTGAAGATATCTTTGCTGAAGAGCAGCACTGGTTCAGTGTTCCTCTCCATCCTATGCAGGCCCGGTGAGTTTGTATGCGGTCCGGTCCAGAAGATCCGGCCCTGGCAGAACCTCTTGCCGTAAACCCCTTGCGGCGTGGAGGTCAGTGCCACTCCCTTCTCCATGAAGGGCAGCAGGGTGAAGAGGGCCTGGAGCTCCTGGCCGGCAGGCAGCTTAGAGGGCGGCTCCGGCAGCGGGATGCGTGGAAACCTGCTGTTCAGGGCGGCCGGTGTGGGTGGGACTGAAGAGGAGGCCAGGTATGTAATGCGGACGTCAGTGCCTTGGATCTGACGCTTTAGGACTTCCTGTCCTAAATAGTGTATTGTCACATTGAAGGAGTCCTGAACTGGAGTGAAAGAAACACAAATGTTTCGTTGAAAATGAAGCTCACAAAGTATTTTGGGTCACTGCTATCTGCTCAGCTGTAAACGTTTATTACCTGCAGCAGGAACAGGCACACTCTCCTCAATCCGCACATCCAACCTGATCTCATTCACCGCTGCAGAAAACAAGGTGAGGCAGAAAATGTCATTGATTAGCTTGCTGTTATGAAATACTGCCACAAGCGTATTACATTATCTGGGGAGTTGTTTGTTTTGCTGTCATGGAATTAGATGATGAAACAAGGACAAAAGGTTACTGAGAAATTACTGTATTTTTTGGACTATAAGTCACACTTTTTTCATAGTTTGGCTGCTTGTGCGACTTATATATCAAAATATATACAATTTAACATATTTCTAAGTGTCAATTCATACTGACTGACATAAGCCAAGGAGTAAACGTTACCATCTAATGTCACATGATGGTGCTCTAGGCTTGTGACAACTATATTCTGCTCCAAAGGTAAAGATCCCAAAAAAGCCTTATCTCAGCATGAGGAGTTCGTTTTGAACATGTGGCTGTACTGCCTGGAATAAATCATGATTATCCTTCTTAATTATAATGTTTATGATAGTTTGCAGGCATAAACTTTGGAACTGGAGTGATTGGGAAGTTTTAGCAGTAATAAAAAAGGATATGAAAAATCTGAAAATCGCCCTACTTTGCTGTTATTTACAGCAAATGACCACGACTTGTAGTCCAGTGCGACTTTTATTTGTTTATTTCCTCTTCATGACGCATTATTTGACTGGTGCAACTTATACTCCGGAGCAACTTACAAAATACGGTAGACTATCCTGGAAACTAAAGTAACCTGGTTCCTTTGTACTGAAGTATGCATTTCTATAAATACTTTGCTCTGCTTCCTCTAACATAAAAAGACTATGACCAGCATAAGGGCTAATCTCGTATATTAAATCAGTTTCCTTAGGAGTACCTTTACTAAAAGTTGGTTTAACTAAAAAAGATAAGTAAGTTTTTTTCTCCTAATAATTTTTAAATATAATAAATATATAATTACAAAGGGTCTTTCATTCTTCTACTTTTAAAACTAGATAAAATACAGGCAATAAAGTTTTCCATTTGTTTTTTATGGCGTTTTTATGTACCAAGATATGTGGAGGCTCCGAACCACAGAGGAGGGAAGTAATTTGCATTTTCAAATCCCATAATTGTTACTAAGACTGAAGTAAGTATTTGCATCTGAGAGATTTAAAGGCTTAAATGGAGTATTTTCGTTAACATGTTATCTTAAACAAAGGGAGATGTGTTTTTCAGGGTCACATCAATGCCTGGAGGAAGACGATGTCAGCTGGGTTTCTGTTACTGTTTTAATAATTGTAGATAGATTTGTTTAAAAACCCAGTTGTCGTCAACAAAAATTACACAGTAGGCCAAAATAATTAAGGTGTAATTGCTGAGCAGATGAACAAAAGTAGTGAGACTCACTTTCGGCCTGTACGATGGTGCATTGAGAGGGTCCGTCTGTCTGCGTGGGGCTGTCACTCTGCAGTACAACCTCGTCCACTTGCTGTTGATCAGAAAAATAGATGTTTTTATTTTCTAAAAAGATGTTGCTCAGGCTCCCTAATTACACTGAATGTCAAGTTAATGTAGTGTCTAAGCCTCTACTGATCTGTGAAATATAGCTGTAAAATATTCAAATGAAATTAAATTAGCTTGATGTAGTCAGACCCTCGATTCTTGCACTGAGATTAACAAGCTTAAAGGAAAAAAAAAACCTTCGCTTTCACTCAAAAACTTGAAATAAATGGCTGAAATCAGCTCACCAGCTGAGAAGTGACCTCCTCTGTCTTTATCTGTTTGACCTGGCTGACATCTTCGCTCTCGGACCCGCTGCTCCTCCTTTTCTGCTTCCTGCTGCTTTTTCTCTGCTCGTCTTCTCGGCCATCACCAAACCTAAACACATGAAGTGAGTTTTAGCTGTTTCACTGGCTGCAATGTCAATAAACAAAACAAATACAACGCAGAACAAACATGACAACAGCTCTGCTTTACTTGTCCAACTTCCTAAATGGACATTGGCTGAACATTTTGGCAGCAGCTGGGCAGATAAAAGTTACTTGATCTGATTTTTTTCCCCCTTGTTATTTTAATGAATCATTTCATCAGAAATGAGCAAAAGATTCTCCATGTAGACACTGTAACCCTGTTCAACAGTGTTATTATAACCAACAGCTGAGCTGAAAACCACTGCTGGAGATCCTTTTTATTTGACAAAATATTTAATTAAAATTAGGAAAACATCAGTCAACTTGAGTGAAACTTTGGGCTCCTCAGAGCATTCGGAGAAGTAGCAGCTTTTAAGCACAGGTTTTGTGCCATCTGAAGTTTAATATTCCTTTCATACACACGTGATTTTGTGAAATAACAGAAGCAGAAAATGATTTGGGAGACGCAATCAAGACAGAGCCCCCCAACCCCCAAACAGAATAATTTGTAACTAAAATTTTGTAACAGGGCAAGAATAATGTTCAAAGCCACTAAAGTTAGTTAAAACAAAATTAGAGTAAAGTAAATTAAATAAGAAATAATACTTTCTGTGCATTTACAGTTCAGCAAATTAAGAACAGTCACAGAAATCCTAAAAAAGAAAAGTCAGTGCAAAGTTTAGTTGTAGTTTCACATCCTTTTGTACTGTACACTGATGTAGCCAAGACTCTAGAAACCTTGGCGTCTAAATGAGACTCAGAGCGATGGTTTGCATGCCATCAGCTTATATGTAAATCTATACCTTTGTTGCATTTCCTACTGAAAACCAAACATCACAGTCATCAAACTATAGCAACTTCTATAAAAGATGGGCAACAAATGAACTGATGAATGATCAATGACAGAAGAGAGAGGCTGCAGGGAGGAGAGCGCCATGTCTCTGGAGTCAACAAGTCTTGGTACCAGCTGTAATGCTGGACCTGAGTCTGGAGGTAGGGCGGAAACATTGTCTTTTGAAAAATCAGCTACAGATTTATGATTAAAAGTGAAAATGTACGCCAAAAGTGGTGAGTTTAACTTAAAAGGATTTACTGGCAGGAACACCTATGGGCAGATTATTACACGAGCCAAAAAACAAGCTAATAAAATGCTCACCTGTATGTTCACACTCGGAGCTCTGTGGTGTCAGATCTGATCTGGTAACTACCATAACATGAAGGGATGTGCACATATCCTGCATTCATATCCACATATGAAAAAAAGCTCTTCCCTTATTCACCCCCATACATACAGTACATACATATACAAACACATGTTTATGTACATGAAAATATTTCTGTGAAGTTAGTAAACCTTTCTACAAAATGCAGCTTTTAGTAAGCACAAATGCTTTTCTTTTTTATCACCTCAATATTAAAGTGAAAACTGAGTCCTAACTACGGTTGCAAAGGGGAGGAAGATTTCTGTTAAATTTTTAGAAACTTTCCATGGGACACTGAAATGGTAAAAATAGTAATAGAAACTTAAAATTTTGTAAATTTCCGATTAATTCCCATATATTCCTGTTAATTCCCATGAAAAGTTTGCAACTTTATATGTACATATATACTGTATATGTATACACATAACTATTATTGAGGTTGTGTATGTAGAAGCTCTCAGAATGAAGTGTTTGAGCAACCCCGCCTTTTTCCACCAGTCTGTATTTTGTGCCACACGTTGAATTTTTTAGCATCTGCTGCTGCTGATAGACTAATCAGAATATTTTTGCGACAGTCCATGAAGTTCCAGACAGATCAATTCCTCTGTCATTTCTGCTTAACATGGGAACTATTAAATGATGATCACAACAGTAACCCTGCTTACAGTACCCATCTTTGTTTTCAGATAACTGTCTTCTCAAACATTTTGAACCATTTTTGCGAACTCAAGATTATCCTTGACCAGTCTGCAGCAGCACAGCCCCCATGTGCAGAAAACCTACAGTGTACTACGTCTGCTTACGCCTTTCCTTGGAAACCAGCATTAACTTTATCACTTTTACTTCCAGGTGCTGCTGTAAGATAATAAAAGTTTGTCATTTTACTGTTCAGTGGTCATTTTGTCATGTCTGATTGGAGCTTGTTGCACAAATGAGGAAAAATGTGACTTTCTTTAACTTTTCCAGTTTAGTTTTTCAAGATTCTTGAGACTTGAAGTGATTACTTCAAGTTAATAACATTTAGATTAGTAACTTATTACTTACTTATGAAATATTTTTAAATCAGAGGCTCAAAAATGACCAACACATACTTAATCTGCCAAAATAATAAACACTACAAACCCCAGAGCAATGAAAGCATAATTTATGGCTGCAGTCAATAGAAATGTAAACAGATGTAAGAGTTATTCTGTCTGACGTTAGAGAACCAGGTTTCAGGTGGAGTCTGGGCTCGTTTTTTTGTTCCTCCCTTTAATCAAACAAGCAAACAATGCAGTTTGATGCAAACCACCAGCATGGTAAAAGGAAGCTATGAGAGTGTGTCTGCCTACAACTCTGCTCTGAATCACCACTGAGCTGTCAGTTCATCCATGTTGAGCTTCATTTCCTTCACAGATGTTTTTCTACATGAAACATACAAATAATTTGTGATCCAGTTTTTAACACTTCAGCAATCAGCTGTTTGGCGTGTTAAACATTCCTGCTTCTCAGCTTCATTTCTAATCATTTCCAGGTTCTGAACAGGAGTGTTCAGTAGAAAATATTCAGGTGTTGTTAGTGTTAGCATAAGGCTCCTCTTAGAGGTAGCGGTCCCGACATCCTACGACAGAGTTATGATTCCATTTTGTTTATTAACTTTGGTTTTCTTTCTCAGGCTCAGAATAACAACACATGAATTTCCTGCTTATTTGATGCCTCATTTGCACACCAATCACCAGGCACTTCCTGGAGCAGAAGAACAAGTTGTACAGAATGAAGGTGTGAAAAAGTAAAAATGATCATGAAAACAAATAAAGCTATTTGCAATTAAGAATGAATGCATGCAACCAGAGTTGTGAGCATGACAAAGTTATTATTTAGTTGCTTTTCATTTCATGAAAGCTGCACAGGAAGTTGTTAAACTTATAAACTAGCAACAATATGCTGGTGTAGATTCTCACTCATCCAGGTTATTACAATTCTCAGAGCTTGAAAAGGTCCAGCTGCCATTTTTAAACTTGATAAGCAGCACAATACACCAGCAGTGATTAATGTGGAAATGACAGAAGTCATTGGCAAAGCCGAAGAGCATTTATATAGATTGAATATCCTCTGATATATAAACCTAGACTGATAACACCCCCCCCCCCATATATATATACACGTATATATACGTGTGTATGTATATATATATATATATATATATATATATATATATATATATAATATATATATATATATATATATATATATATATATATATATATATACAGTATATATATATACACACACATATATGTACAGTATGTATGTATAAATACACTGTATATAGCTCATTTGGATATTTGACTTTATTCTGTAGCTGAGAATCTACATAGTGAATTCAAAACATCATTCTGGGGATAAGGACTGATGTTTAGGTGAGATTTAAACCCATAATTTAAATGAACAGATGAAATGCTGGACCTGTCACTGGATCAGCATTATTTTGTGGTTGCATTTGGTGGTTAAATTGTCAAATAAACATCTGATTACCATCTAAAAGTGGTACACTAGATGATTTTAAAGCTGACAGCATAATTATTGGTTGATGTCAATTAATTTTATTCAACATCAAAAGAGCACTTCTGATTATCACGATGTCAGAAATTATTTTCTGACACTTATATGAATGACATTACATGCCTCGGCCTAGCATCTCATTGGTGTGTGAATCAATAAAGGGATGTAATTTCTTTTAGACAATTTACTGTTAAACAATATTATCTGTTGTGCATCCTGCCTCTTCTCAGAGATCTCTCCAGCTGGTAAAAGTCAGTCTGATGTTAACTCCAGGCTTCTCTCTTGCTCTGTGGCTTTCTCTCTTTCCTTTCCTTGCTTCCCCTGATAATAGCCACCTGCTTTCTTTAACCATGGTGCACACTCAGAATAGTCAGTGTTGATATCCAGTTGCTGGAGAGTTTCGCAGCTTGAACACAAAGTTTTGAAGTTCAGCTTCTCAGCCTAGGAACGATGCAGGGCAGCAGCAGCCCCAGTAATGTGCAAAACTAATGTTGGTGTGGCATCAAAAAGAGTCAGAAGCCTGGTATTTTAAGGTTAATTTCATTTTCATTGCATTTATTTCATTTATATAGCAAAAATTTCTACATCCAGCAGGATGCCCAAACTCCTGTACACAGCAGGACATCAGCACGAGGCTAAAAACATAGATAATATACATTAAAAAGAGAAGAATAAGAAACCTCTGTAATGTTGCTCTGAAGGACAAACCATTAAACTTCCAGTTGTTGTTTCCATTAATCCAGTCTGGCTCTCTGACTTATGCCGACTGCACCATCTACTTCCACTTCCATTAAGTCTCCACCTGGGCGTTCTTTGTCTGACCTCATTGCAAGTAAATTCACCCATCCTTCTCAATTCACACTCTCATGGATGTTTCAAGCAGCAACAATCTGATCACTTCCAGTCACAACACCGTACATACCTTGCTCATTGATGGGGACGAGGCGGTAGACCTTGTACGGCTCCGAGATGTCCAGCTGGGCCCGGTCCATCACTTCCTTGAACTCTGGACTCTTGTTGAGAGCGCAGCGAAGGCGGGTCTTCCAGGCAGCTGGGCTGTCTTGCTCCCCATCCGTCAGTTTCCCCTTGAACTCCGCCCACGCCTGCAGATGACGAGAGACGTTCTGTTACAGCACTGAAATCTGCCGCTGCTTCGATGTGCGGCGCATCCGAGGCTGCATTGGCAAGCATCTCAACCTTGAAGATTGCTGCGTCCTCATCCTTCCGGAAGTCCTGTTTCCCTGCGTGTTTCCAGGGGATGCGGAACATGGTTTTGGCCTCGTCGTCCCAAACCACACCTGGGTATTTCCCACTGCTGACCTGAGAAAGCCAGACACATCACAGCTTAATTGACTAAGTGTAATTTGCTGATTAACTTTATCCCAAAAAGGGAGTCTATCAGTGCATAGACTTGGACCAGAAGTGGGAGTACATGGAAGAAGGGATATCTCAAACTATCTCAAGGACACAGACATGATCACCTTCGTGGACCCAGCCTGTCTGAAGCCTCTTTGTTAAAAGCATCTGTGCTCGGACCCGTGGGCAGAGTCTGAGGTTGTTACTGGTATTTACTCACTTGTTGTGTTTACTCATTTTTGTCAAATAACTCCGTTTTCAACTTAAACTCATCTAGACTATTTTATCTATGTATCTCATTTTTTTAGCACCTTCACACAACTGGCCACTTTATTTGGTTCACCTGTTCAAATGCCTGTTTACACAAATATATAATCAGCCAATCACATGGCAGCAACTCAGTTAATTTACGTATGTAGACATGTTCAAGATGACTTGCTTAGGTTCAAACTGAGTGTCAGAAAACGGATGAAACTGGATTTAAGTGACTCTGAACATGGCACGGTTGTTGGTATCAGATAAACTGGTCTGGGTGTTTCAGAAACTGCTGATCTACTGGGATTTTCCCACACAACTATCTTGGGGGTTTACAGAGAATGGTCTGAAAAATACAGAAAATATCCAGTGAGCGGTGATTGTCTGGAACCAAAACGCCTTGTTGAGGTCAGAGGAGAATGGGCAGACTTGTTGGAAATGATGTAGGGATGTAACGATATGAAAATTTCATATCACGGTTATTGTGTCCAAAATGATCACGGTTATCATTTTCATCGCGGTATTATAGAAATACCCCCCAGCATCTTTAAAAATATCCAAAATGTGTCTAAATTTCTACTTTGTCTTTTTTAAAGGGGAAAAATGTCAAGAGAACTGTCCATGCGGGTGCCTTAGTTGCCTTCCGCCATGTTTTCATTAATTAAACCTTGTCTGCTGCTGCTTTTCCAGCCAGTGAACAGCATCACTGTGCGTTTTTCAAAGTGCAGTAATCGGTCACGGTTTTAACGATAATTAAAATTTGAAACGGTATTACTAATCGTTGGGAATTTGATCACAGTTAACCATTTTACCGGTAATTGTTACATCCCTAAAATGATGGAATAAAAATAATAATGGATTAGATTTCAATAGCACTTTTCAAGGCACCCAAAGTGCTTCACAGTGAATCCATTATCCATTCCCACCACATGAGCTGCAAGTATAGCCACAGCTGCACTAATGGAAACTTGGCACTCAATCTGTACCAACGGATTCTCTGACCTGCTCAAGGACAAAAAGACAGAATGGGAAGAAGCGGGATTCTAACTGCCAACCCTCCAATTATTGGAAAACCCACTATGACAAATGAGCCACTCCCACCATTCAGAAGTAAAAAAAAAAGGTAACAGTGACTCAAACCAAGGCATGTATTATGTGCATCTCAACCCTTTAAGCAGATGGGCCACAGCAGCAGAAAACAGATCCTGTCAGCTCAGAACAGGAAACTGAGGCTACAATTCACACAGGTTCATCCAAAACTGGACAACGGAAGATCGGAAAAATGTTTCCTCATCTGATGAATCTCATATATCAGTTGTGACATTCAGATG
Organism: Atherinomorus stipes; assembly: GCA_023101725.1. Classification (NCBI taxonomy): domain Eukaryota; kingdom Metazoa; phylum Chordata; class Actinopteri; order Atheriniformes; family Atherinidae; genus Atherinomorus; species Atherinomorus stipes. The sequence continues at coordinate 1,258,094 of JALJCO010003410.1, forward strand.
GTAGAGTCAGAATTTGGCATAAACAAACAAAAAAAAACAAAAACATGTGTTGCATCAAGGGTTCAGGCTGCTGCTGCTGGTGTGATGGACATTGTCATGGCACACTCGGGCCCCTTAGTTGAGAATTAGCTTTAGCTATAAACTCTGTTTGCATGGCATCAGGTACAAAATTTTGTGATTATGTACAAATGCAATGTCCCTGTCATATAAATAAGTACCAATTGAAGCACAGCCCACCTGAGTGTTGTTGCTGACCAAGTCATTCCTCTATGAACAGTGTACCATCTTCTAATGGCTACTTCCAGCAGGATGAAGCCAAAAAATCTGGAGCAACTGTGTGATGCTATCATGTCAAAATGAAGCAAAATCTCTGAGGAATGTTTACGACACCTTGTTGAATCGATGCCACCAAGAATTAAAGTATTTCTGAATGTAAACTCTTTTACACGGTAAATGAAGTGTAATATATTGAGGGATACAAAAGTTTATGGGGCTCTTTCCCTTTCCTTTCCTCCCTCCCTCCCTCACTCACCTGCTCCACTATCCAGGAGCGAAGTCTGCGCGTAGACCGCATTCTCCCCGCTGCCATGGCTCCTTTAAAAAGCTGAAAACACTACAACACACAAGCTACCACACAGAAACAAACAGGTGGAAAAAAGCAACCATTAAAAATACATGTCGCAACACGTCACGACCTTAATACTTTAATAACACGATCAGTCCACACGCACTAAAACAAAACAAAACAGAAAACCCCTACAATATCAATTCAGACTAAAACTATAATTAAAAGTCTATTCTTTGTATTCTTAATAACTTCTTAACATTTGCGTGGGCAGTTTTCAGATCAGCCGGAGCTGTTAGAATAAATTTAAACCGCTCAATTATTAAAGCAGGTTATTTTCTGGTTTGGGAACAAGATAAACAAAATATATTTAGCAATTGTCCCCTACAGTCGGCTATATTTATAAATAAATCCAAAATAGGCATTATGGTGTTAAATTAAGGAAGTAGGTTTAAGTTTCGTTTACCTCAGTTATGTCTCCTCCGCTGTGTCTGCGGTATGAATGTGCCTCGCTCTATCTACGCTTCACCCAACTGGGAACAGCCTTTTCCCCGAAATCACGTGACTTTACGGAAGGAGCGACTCATGTGGCCGCCAGGGGGCGACAAAGGGAACATATATGGGTGATATGGGAATAAAGAAGCTGAATGCCCAATTTCAGGAGTTGTGTAATAGTGATTTCTGTTGAAATTCTGCAGTTGTAGCTGGCTTTTTTGCTTTCACATTCGGCAGATTCGAGTTATTTCAGCTCGTTTTAGAGTTAATATCCCTTTTATGGTTTGTTACCTTGAACTTTTCTAAAACAAAAACAATACAATATCTCACATTTGAATTTCTGCCCTTTGAATTTCTGAAGTCTGTTCTACAAACAACATTGCAGGGGATGTTAATAAGAACATTGCATAAGAATAAGTGATTAAAACTGTAATGCATCAGTGAAATGAGTGAATCCACATGTTTAGAAATGATACTTTTATTGAGCCGTTTGAATCATGTGTCACAGAAAATCCAAAAGATAAAAAGTCAATCAACATCTTGAGCAAGTGCTCCAGATCCTAACATGTTAAATTATGTTCAGACAATAATCTAGTAAGGCACATACACAATGAAGAGTTGTTTTTTTTTGTTCATTCAAAAACAAGAAGTGAATCATCACATTCCTTGAATATAACTCAGCTCCCTGTAAATTATTACCTTTGACAGTTTTAAATTGGATTTCTGTGACTTGAAGTCACAAATCTAAACAGAAACTGTGCTGAGTAATTATGAATATATTCTTCTTTGAAGGAAAAAAACACAATAACAAAGCTCAGACAAAGAAGTAAAAGTGTCTAAAACACAAATGAGCTTTACAAGGATGCCCCACAAACATGGTTTTCTCTTGTGGTTTGGTGCTGTACTGTAGCAGCATCTAGATTTCCTCTGTACATCATTGCAAAAACACTTCCAACAGTCAGACTGAACTGAACTGGGAAGTGTTTGATAATCTGTCCAGTTTCAAGATACAGTATTTTCTTTAATGTTCAGGAGTCTTTATTTGTTTCGAGGAACTTTTTCTCCAAGGGGAACCTCCATCAGTTTCTGTGAGAAGAGAAAAAAACATTAATGTTGTAGTCGTACCTCTGGTTTCCGTCCCATCTCAAAACTCGCAATTACAATCAGTTTATATTGTAGGTTTGCATGAGCGGTCCAGTCATGTGCAAAAGTCTTGAGACACCCCTCATTTCTTTATTTCTTGCCAGGAAAACAGGGAATATTTTAATGAATTACTGAAATATGACCGGAGAAATAGAATATAATGTAAAAAACTGAGATGTAAATATTTGATGTGACAATCTGAACCCTCCTTGCAGTTTCTCAGTATTCAGGAATACTTCTTCAGACTCTTTGAAAAACTTTTCAAAGTTTGTCTTTGGGTGATTTCTGCCTTTTGTTCTGTTCTCTGTTAAGATGATCCTCCACTGCTTCAATAATGTCGAGCTCCAGGCTCTGGGGATGATTCATCACTACATAAACATGTTAAACCATGTTATATATCAGCCTTTTGTCCCTACTTCACTTCACTGGCTTCTTGACCCAACCGTCCATGGAGACCATTTCTGATGAGGCTTCAGTGAAGATCCCGATGCATCTCTCAGGTCCCGTGTCAGGTCTTTGCTGGATTTTCTACCATTTCTTAATCAAAAATATATCCCTTTCAGATTCTGTTTATTTGCAGTAGATAGTATTTGTACCCGACACTTCTTTGTCCAGTTTACTCAAATGTTTTAATGACACACAGAAGTACGCTAAGTTTTCAGCTAATAGCTGTTTGGGATTTAGCTTGTTGGTGCTGAAAGACTCATATCTCTGAAACCATGTTACTGTTGCCATCCAACATAATGTCGAGCAAAATGATGGTGTGTGTCCGTGAGCAAAGTTTTTGTGCAGGCAAAGGCCTGGAACAAGACTTCGCCTGCTTGCACCATCTGAGACTCAGTGCGACGGAAACAATTTCCTATAAGGCCCCGCTTTGGGATGACCATCAACAAGGCACAGGGGCAGACACTGCACATGGTTGGACTTTATCTGAGCTGCCCAGTCTTCACCCACGGCCAGCTGTATGTTGCCTTCAGCTGGATCAGGAGAGTATCTGCCATAGCGGTAGCGCCTGACACCAAACATAGTCTTCAATGCTATTCTGTAACAGCCCATGTTGCACATGTATGACTGTCAGCAGAAAAGCGAGACAAACAAGCACAGGATGAACTTTTTATAAGACATACTGTAGTTGCGTTGAGAGCACATCTGGATGTGGTGCGTGGTGGAGGGTAACAGGGAAATTGAGGCAATAGTAGAGAAGAAATATGCCCACACTAAGTTTTTTGATAGTTAATTATATAATGTATATCTGCTCTGGCATTTGACTGGGGGGGGGGAGCAGGAAAAGTCTGGCTGCTTGAAAACAGAATATAAAGAGATGAGGGGAGGCTCAAGACTTTTGGACAGCAGTGTCTATGACCACATCTGTATCCCACCTTGAGCAGTCGAGCATGATAAGCATTATCATCTTCTGCATCTCCTCTCTGTGTCTCCACCTGGTATCTCTGACAGGCCCGAGTCAGCTCATCATTGTCGTAGAGCGGAGCAGGGTCCAGAGTGTGAGCATTGATCAGACTCACCAGATACTCCCTGTAATGCTTCCTACAGAATAAAAGAAATGGGAAACACCAGACTGTAAGGACATATGTTAGTCAAAAATTACACATTTAGTGTAAATTGATTTTATTTGGGGCTGTAGTTGTTAAACCAGCTCATAGCTCAGTGTCTACCAAGGCTACAAAATTAAACAGGACAGACAGGAGAAATGGGGAGAATTGCATCAACTGTAAAACTTTAGTAAGACTGTTTAAGTCTGTCTTCTACACAAACTGGTTCTTGACTCAACAAATCACAGCTTTGGCCTCCTGAATCCCCAAAATGACCAAAAATGGTCATATAAAGTATCCAAGATACTGTAGACAAATAACTTTTGGAATGAATCAGGAAAAAAAGTGCTTGATTTTCAGATTTTTCATTGTGTTGTCTGTACTTCAGTCATAGCATGTGGTCTTGCACAGAGCTACAGTGAGACAGAGATCTTTTGTATCTATTTTCGTAACCCTTCAGTGGATTACATTAACCCATTTTCTTCAGAAACAGACACTTTTAAAAAAAATCTTTTATAAACTCTTATTTAACAATTGAAAAACCATGTTCAATTTGCCTTTACATTAGTGACTTTAAATATCCATTTAACAGGAACTTATAGTGATGAACCTGAAGAGCTTCATCTGCTGCTTTTATAAACTCTGATCCAAACTCTCATCATTCTGTCAGTTTTTTGGCCCACAGTCAGCAGCATTTTAAGAGGAAGAGCTATAAAAAAAAAAAAAAAAAGAGGAAAAATAAATTTATTTGGCTGACTAAACACAAATCAGCTGGAGAACAAAGTAGAGCATTTAGCAGCTCAGTCCCCATAAATGTCATAAGGTTTCTCTCCCAACAGCTGGAAGTGGTGATGAGGTTGGAAGATTGTGGGAATATTAATCCAAGTTCTTCACATTGACTCCACTTCTCCAAATTTTTAAAAGCCTCATCAGTTCTAAACATTCACACTCAAAATGTTTTTGTAGCAACAGGAAACAAGCTGAGATTAATAATCATTTATTAATATTGAGGCTAAATGAATCACACAGGCAGATGTACACAGATCCGGGCAGAGGTTTCCTTTATTTGCATTCAGCGTGAATCCTTAAACCTACACAGCTTTCCTGCATCTGTCTATGAGCTGAAACTTGTAAGAACAAAAGTCACATTTACATTAAATAATCATTATATACAATGTTTTAATAATTTAACCAGTTCAAAGGCTTATGATCACAACAGCACTATCAGATCACTAGTTTTCAAATTGCTGTGACAAAACAAATCCACTTTTATCAAAAGTGCAGCTTTTAAATTCTCCCCCAGTTCTTGTTTGACATCAATGGGCCATATCAACTGGAGATATGATTGTTTAAATATAATAGTACAAAAATACTTACTGTATCCAAAAGTGGGATGGTATGATTAAGTATTACATTTCATTCTTTCCATAATTTTGTCACAGAGAAAAATAAAATAGGTTGAATCAGCTGATCTGACTCACTGAAAGGTTAAATTTGGTGATTTCTGAGAATTTTTTTTTAGCCCAACATGTAATTAAGTAGGTTAAAGTGGAAAAGAATAGTTTTCAGATGATTTCAATTGCACTGTACAAAAAGAAAAAAGGTGCCAAACATGCAAATGGTAAACTTTTTATGTAGTGAAGGCAAAACCAAGAGTATTTGATGACCAAAATAGACTCACAGACTAAGTATATGTATGAATATGAGTACATGTAAATAAGTTATGTGTGAATGAAGAAGAATGTAATAGCAACGACAAAGGTAAAATGAACTGGATAGATTACATGGTTCTATGACTGTAAAGAAGTACAAAGTCTTCCTGACTTGTGTGTTTTATAGCTTGGTTTGGATTATTTTGTATCTACATTTTCTTTTATTATTATTATTTTGTATATTTTCATTTTTAATGGTCATATAATTTTTTGTTGGACCCCAGGAAGAATAGCTTTATGACAGCTATAGCCAAGTTATAGGCTACATATGATTCAGTAACCTCAGTTCAAAGTACAGGTTAGTTATCTGATGTCTGTCCAATTCAAATCATGTACTGTCCTAATGTGGTTGTGCAGCTTGAATCATTCTCTCCTTATCGAGGCTCCCGCTGGTGTCCCCTACTTGACCCCCTTTCCTTTCAGCACAGACACTAGTAACAGACTCCTATCTGGAAAGGAAGAAGCTGATTCCACCACAAGGCCACATAATGTAAGTGGTGGAGTCAAGAACTTATCACAGCTGTTTCGCAATGGTTGCCTTTAAACTGAAGAAAGAATTTATGTTTTTATGATGATCTTCTTAGACTACATGAGGAATGAGGAGGCGGACTGTCACTGCAAGAATCCCTGTGTTCTGACTGTATGGAAAAGCTGTAGTTTTTCTCCTTATTTTCCTGAAAATGCCACCAGTCTTTTTCCTCTGTCTGTGTGATTCACTTACTCGCAGAGTCCAGCCTGTCCCGGATGAGTTTGGACCCCACACGGAGAGTCAACCTGCAGACTGCCTTCATCTTTCTGCTCCATCACACCACAAGTTTCTGCAGCAAAAACAGTCAACATACGCTGATTAAATTTGTCAGTGAGAATAAAATCTGGAGTATCAACGCATCCACACATCTGATATGCTCAGTTTCGTTCATTCCTGAACACATATAATAAAAAACTATACCTGTCTGAGTCCCGTTTGAAGGATCTGTGTTGAAATCCACACCGCACCTCTACAGGACACAAACACAAATCAGGAGGTAAACTTGTAACTCACATGTTTATGCTGCCATTAGGATGAAAATGATGGAGTTACAAATTTCATGAAATATTATTTAAACAACTGGGTCAAACATGTTTAATGCTACATTTAAACACGGTTCCCCCTGATTATTATGGGATTCAGCTGCAGTGACATCAGCGCTTCTCAGATTCAGCTTACCTCCATCATCATGCATCCACCTCTGTCCCCATATTCAGAGATTTTGAGCTCAATGTCTGACTATTTTCACCATTTCTTAACCGTTGTATAGAGCTGAATGTTGCTCCTTCAGTCACACAGATCCAAACTACTGATCTCTACTTTGCCAAACTCTTCAGCTCACACAGAAGAAAGGGTGCAACAGTCAATGACTTCGAGTAAAATAAAATAAGACCATGTAAAAAGTATATATTTTTTATTTGCTTTCAGTAAAGCATGGCACAGAAGCTCCACACACTGATTTCTGTTTGCTGTTTAATAACTTAACACACTGATATTCAACGCCAAATGAAATTTAAAATAGCTTAAAATAAAGAGACCATTGTGAAGGCAAATATCAGTAAAACTCCAACATCATCCAGTTGTTGCTGGAAGGTGGTCTGAAATTTTTTCTTATGTTGATTTATCATTTGTAGGACATATATTCATAATATTATTACATTTGCTGTGTTTTTTTTCTATTTTTGTAATACTTTCATGTCATTCAAACTTTTAAGACCTGATGTTTTCTGCAGGGGTACAAACAAAAGAAGGAAAACGAGGAAAACTGTGGATGGTGTGTCACAATCAGCCAGGAAATATTTCCTTTTCCTTCCGATTTTAATCATTTGAATCTAAAGCTTTTGGTTTTGTTTTGTTGTTTCATCTTGTTGCTGTTTTGAGAAATTTAGAAGATGTGAATTTGAATATATGAATGAGAACGGTAAAAAGGGGAAAACCAAACTTCCATTCATGTACATAGGTTAATGGACGCATACTTGACATGGGTTTTGTCCACGGTGGTGACACTAAACAGTGTGCTTTAATTATTTCTAATCAAAATATGTTTGACTCTTTTTAGTTGCTAAAAACTCCAGATTTACTTTATATAAAAGCCAGACAAACATACAGAAATCCAAAAAAGAGCAAACGGCACGTTTACCTGCAGCAGTGCCTGCAGCCGGTGCGGCTCCCAGTCTCTGAGATAGAAAAGGCAGTCTCGAGGGTGGTGGGCATGCAGGCCAGGGTAGATGCACTGAGCTGCTTTACATGCAGTCTGCAAGAGGAAACAAACTGAATAAAGCTGAAATTTGACACCATGTCCAATTAGAAATTACCGCAGCATTACAAAATGTTCTCAAACTCTAATACTGTTAATAAACTCTAAAATAAAAAAAATAAAAAAATAAAAAAACTAATAAATAACACAATATGAATAAAAATAATATAATAATAATAAATAAATAATAATAAATGAATAAATGATAACATCCATAATAAAAAATTATAATGTTTTTATAATAAATAAAGTTATAAACTCAAAAACTGATTATCCTTTGGTGGTTTGAGGAGACAAAAACAATGTAGTTACTCTGATCTTTGGGATTATTTTGGGCTAAACTAAATAGGCAATGAAAACAACTGAGGTGTGGCCCTGGACTGTTTATACATTAAACAGAACAGATGACAAATTTGTTTCACCATTCCTTTATGACTCACTCTGTAAACCATGTTTGCAGAGCACATACAGTAAAACATGTCTGAATAGATGTGACCTCAACGCACCTTGTGGTAGGGATTGTTGCAGCCGCTGCAGAACTGGTATCGGCACTGGGAGCAGCTGAAATGCATGCAGCCACCTTTTGTCAAAGCGTACTGGAACCCACACTGAGGGCAGGCTGCAGGAGGACACCACATACTGGTCAACAATTACATGACAGATGCCGTTTTATCCATAAATGTAGGAGCTTTTAAGCTGTAAGGAGCTTCTCTTGTGTTTGTTAGATGAATAAAATGCAGTGTTTCCAAACCAAAAGCCAAATATTTTTGTAAAGTGACAAAAGAAAGTGATTTGTTTTCAACAAAATTCTTTTTTTTAAATGTCAAAACCATCATCTTCCTTTACAAGAAATGGCCTCTTGGAGGCATATGCAGAATTAGACCCACAATAAACATAATTTTTTTCCAGTAAAATATTATTATTATCAGAATAAAGCCCAAGATTTGACTTTATCTCAAATCTTTTTATCATAAGGCAGAGATCTATAATCTCAGCAGCTGTTGCTACCAACACAGAGACTGAACCGTTTCATGTGTTCTTGATTGTGTACTGCTCTATGAACCTGACATGCAGCATTTCAATACTTTGTCCAAAAGTTAAGTTAACTGCAGCTGCTTTACTCTATTTTTATAAAGCTCATACATTTTCAGTTTTTTTTAAATTGCTACCTGATGGAAAAAAAAAAAAACTGAAAAAGTGAAAAGCTGATAATTCTCTTTTGTTAATCACTATAGTTAAAGTTAAATTTATGCTGCTGTACTAGACTGTTCGATGTATTTATTTTTCTTTTGTTGTGCAAGTTAATAAGATGGACAAATAGAAATATAAAGTAGATTTTATGTGCAAGCTGTTGTAGTTTATTTCCTTATAATTAAGAATGTCCGATGTTATTGGCCTACCAATATTACTGGACAATATCGGCATTAAAATATAAAATCGGGAAATATCGGTATAGTTTTTTTTTGGGGGGGGGACTGACATGATTCCATTACAACATCTCGTGAAATCTTTTTCCATAAGCAACAGTCCAGCATGTATAAAAATCCTTGTTATTCTGGAAGAACTTCATATCCCAGCATTCCTTTCAGAGTCATGTGACTACGATACAGCTGCTGCTACAGACTGACTTGCTTTGAAGCTGCATATAAAATGTCTGGCTTTAAGTTGTTGGTTAAGTTACCAAGTTGTCAGAAACATTAGAATTAGCCACATGTTGGCTGATACCTGCTAGTATCTGATATTTGGCAGCCAGATGCCCAAAATGAACTCCTCTGACTGAGTTAAAGATATTTTGGGATCTTTGCTATCGGAGTTGTATCTCTTAAAATATAAGAGATAAAACCTCACATTTAGTTATCTGCATATATTGGTATCAACTGATATCGGGAATTAAGAATTGAACAATGTCAGATATCGGTAAAAAGCCAATATCGAATATCCCTACTTATAATGCAAGCAGTCAATTTAACACAGTTGAATGAAATGTGACAAAAACTGTCATTTCTCCAGCTCAGACGGTAAAAATCAGACAGAAAGAGGTGGTTTTAGTACAAAGCCTGCTTAAGTGGGCCAACTTCTGCTCAATGATGAAAGCAGAATGTATGAACACTGAGGGAGGCGGGGCTCAACAATGTTTTTGTTTATGCAAAACTTGACTGATGAGGAAAGAAAAAAATGAAATAAAATGAGTTGTTTCCGGTGAAGTTTGTGGCGAGCCTCACTGATGCCGTTGTCTCTCAGATACCCGGCCAGGCCCTGCCTCTGGTACTCCGGATCATTATCCCTCTTCCACTGTTGGAAATCCTCGCAGGACACGTCCTGGTGCTGCGGCTCCCACTGAGACCAGAGACACAATAAATTAGCTTCCTGCTCTGTGGAGTACACAAGGTGGAACTTCTCTTTTTTCTCTTCCATGTCCAATCTATCATAAGATAAGCTGAGCAACTCCCTTAAATGATGGAAATGGTAATACAGATTACACTCACAGGTTTTTTGCACTGAGCACAAAAACTCTTGCGGCATGAGGGGCAGGTGACCTTGAGCTGGTCTCCATCGTTGATAAATCCGGATGTGCACTAAGGGAGGAAGAAAAGGGAGGCACATTTCAGCCTTTACATGCTCTGTTGCTCAAGCTCGGCAGCCCACTGCTCTGTTGTGAATCCAAAGATGGGTTAAATGCAAAGCCTGAATTTCCAAAAATGTGACGAATAAAGTATAACAAAAAAAAGAAAATTGAGAATCTATTCACATACAGTAAGCATAGTTTCATAATGTAGATGTCTTTGATTGTTCAGCTTTTGATCATAAAAACAATATGTGTGCAAAATGTAATAGTTTTTGTAAAAATATTTAATTAGAAATAATCAGCCAAGAAACTGTATGTGTAGTCAAGTCTTACTTAACTCATAGTGAATAAATAGAATAATAACAATCAAAAAAGAGAAAATACAGTTGGGCTTTCTATGTGAGCCCAGACTGAAACATGGTTTATTACTGTTAAATTATCTTTTTTTAATTTAAAAAATAATCATAATGCATTTTTAATATCTTTGAACTATCGCATTGATGTTTCTTATAACAGAGTGAACCACACTGAACTAAGCCAAAGAGACTGAAGAATGAAATGTACAGCATGCAAATTGTGGAAAGAGGAAATAAAATGATGAAGGCTGATAAGAGACAGGAAAGAAGCAGTAGCCGAGTTTTTACTGGTGCAAAAACTCACATGACAGCACCACAGGAACTTCGGGTCTTTCATCAGTGCGTGCTCGGTCAGCTTTTTGTGAAACAAATCGTACACTTCAGGCTCCATGCAATCCCGCAGCTGCAAAACAAGCAGACATTCACCTCACTGTTGCGTCTCAGCATGCAGCAGAATGTGTTACCGAGTTGTGATTGTAGTGAATTTTTTAACCCAGACTTCCCTCTCCTCCACATATTTACATCTCCTCCAACACACGAAAAAGATAAAAGATATTTAGGACAGATTTTTATATGGTAATAATTAGGGATGCACGAAATGAAAATACTTGACCGATACCGAAAACAAAAAATGAACAAACCAAGGCCGAAAACCGAACACCGAAAAAAATGTCAATTATTAGAACTGTAGCACTTTTGCTACGATGTGTACTAACTTCACTAAAATCAATCATTGCAACAAATCAAGTACAAAAGTATAAAATATTTATTTACCCCTGACATTACAGAATGTACACTATAGATTAAAATTCAAAATAAAATATTTAGTTTGACTTCACTCGTGTACATTACATAATGCCTTTTACATTTTTTTTCTGTAGGACTATTACAACAAATAATAATATACAGGCTTATAACTGACTGGCTGCTGAAAGACAGTGAAATTAAATATATTTTCACATAAAAACACAAAGTTCATAAGTTGCGTGCTGGATGCGCTGCTTGTTGCATCATCACAAGTTTCGGCTGTGTTGTTTCGGTGATTTATGTCTTTCGGCCGAAAACCGAAAATGCACTTTTGGGTCATTTTTGGCCAAAAACTTTTGGTGGCCGAATTTTCGGTGCATCCCTAGTAATAATTAGGGATGCATGTTAAAATCAGGCCCCCTATCTGTATCGGCTTATACCGGCCTTAAAACTGAGTATCGGACATTAGCCACCCCCACCGACATTTAACCGATCAGCCCGCTGTTTCTAAAGTCTAAAAAAACCAAAAACTTCTTCTTTTTCAAAAACTTCTTTTTTACATACTTTAAAGCTGCTAAAGACTAGGGGTGGGGAAAAAATATTGATAGACTGAAATATTGCAATATTTTCATATGCCGCTATCATATTGACATTTAAAAACGCAGTATCGATCTATTTTACTAATGAAATCTCGCAATATTTCATCGTTCGGTTACGAAATCTCATGAGAATCCACAAAATATCGTATGATTTTGTAACAGGTCGCTGAAATCTCACAAGATTTTGTAAGTTAAATAGATCGATGCCGCATTTTTAAATATCGATTTGATATTGGCATATGGAAATATTGCAATATATTAGTGTATCGATATTTTTTTCCACCTCTATTTTTTAAAGTGTCGGAAACGGATAACAAAACTGCAATTTAGAATGACTGCTTTTTTTCAGCTTTAATATCGGTATCTAAATCAGTTATCGGCCACATGAGTTTTAAAACATCAGAATATCGCATATCAGCCAAAATTCCAAGATCGTGCATCCCTAGTAATAATTCCATATTTACATTATTGTCAGACTGAAACGGCTCTTTAAGGGAATTTAAACCATCACAAACTTCTGGAACATACGTGAAACAGAAGTGGACAAAACATGGACACAAAGAAATGTAAATAATCTACTTAAAAAATCAAATAAAATGGAATAAAATTATTTCAGAAATGGAAAAATAAAAAACTTCATTGATATTTGTGTTAAATGTGTTTTCTCCTTTCTCCGTTCACCTGAATGTCCAGTGTAGAGAAGTAGCTGTCCAATTGTTCGGGGTCGTTTATGTCAGGCTCGCCGCAGACAGGACACACCATGTCTCTGATGTGTTTGTCTCTGATAGCGATGGTGAAGTGCTGCCTGAAACACTCGTGGCACACCGAGCACTGACATGAGGTCAGAGACTGCATCTGGAGCATGGAAAGGAAAGAAATACCATTTAACCTCAATAAAACTGTATTTTTTTAATAGCTACTGTGCAAATAAGAACCATTAGAAGCTCCAAACCATTTTTTTTTATGAAAAAGTAATTGCAAATCCAAACAGTCACTGATGACTCACATTTGAAAAATCAGAAATAATTTGAGTCCAAATCTCCTCTGCAGATATGTAATCCAATGCAGCTTGTCCATTTTCAACATGCTACTCCGAACCTTAGGAAATTGTTTGTCTGAGTCAGTCAATGTTTTGCTCAACTTCAACTCTCATGTATGCATGTCTTGAAAGTTGCTTCATGTCCTCTCTCATTGTAATTTCGTTTATGGGTTTAAATCAGGCAAATACATTCATTGTTATCTTGATTTTTTTTCTAAGCCATTTTTGTGTAATATTTCAGGAGGATGCCTCTTCTCTTAGTCTTCAATAGATTTCTTCCATCGTTTCCACAATAGAGAGGTTTAATTGGAACCTTGTTCCTCATCTGAGCAGAGCAAAATTTGTGATATGAGAATACTGTATATGAATAAGTGAAGTTTTTTACATTTTCTTCTCGTTCTTTGAACATAGGCCAAGACTCCCTGGAAGAAGAGATTGAGTATCTCCTCCTGGTAAAATTAGGAAAATAAAATGAAAGATTTAAATCTGTGGTCCTACTCTCCTCACTGACCCACCTTGCTACGAGGGAAGATGCCAAGACAGCACGGGCACTCATTGTTGAGAAGACGCCTGATAAAATCTTTGTCATGTGACTCCTTCACAGCTTGCACCACATCCTCCAGTGAGTAAGTGACGCCGGGCTCTTGGAGCAACGACAGGACGAGCTCGCAACGTCCCCAGCTGGGCAGGTCGTACAAGGCGAGCAGACGCCTGCATATCCTCTGAAAGACATAAACCAGACATCAAGAAGTTTTAATAGAATAAAACACAAACATCCTGCGCGATCGTCAGCCCTTTGCAGTCTAACCTGTTTGTCTGGGTGTTTAGGATCAATCGGCGGCTCTGGCTGATCGATCCAGATACGCTGGTGGAAGGGCTCCAGGAGAGGCCGTTGAAGGTGGGACAAAGCCCCTTTCAACTCGCCTCCGCTCTGCCGCAGAGCCTCCTCACACTGAACCACATCCCGGAAGCCCAGAGAGTGCAGCTCCCTCATCTGAACACAGCCAAGACAGAAACCAGACAACTGTTCATACGAGGGGACGGCAATATTGCCAAAAAATGATACATTTCTGAAATATCTCTATAATTATATCACAGATGATAATGATGTCTGGCATACAGCAAAACAAAGCCCCATGCTGTTCTAGTTTGACTTGTTTTTTTCAAGTCTGGGTTGGTTTTTAATTAATATGTTGTGTTAAAAGATGAAAAATTTTAACTTTTTACATTTTGAGGGGAAAAAAAAACAACCCTGTTCCAGATAGCTAGGAGGGACTGGCCTGAGGCCTGGTGGCGCGCTGAAATATTCATTCAGAACATGTGACAAAATAACAGAGTATCAATTAAATAAGAATTTTGTTTTGGTTGATATCACCATTTTTATTTGCTCCACCATGTTTAGCCTGTTCTGCATGAGTTGAGGAGAAGTCAAATGATGTCATCACACCAGAAATGTGTAGTATCATGATATGATATTTTCTAGGGTCAGAAAATCAAGTGGTATTATTGTGAACGATACGATATGGCACACCTCATTGGTACTATGAAATGTTTCATCAGAATATTGCAAAACATTTACATCACTCATATAAACATCCTCTTGTTAAATTTAAGAAAAAAAGACAACTGAATAGCAGCTAAACTCAGATGCTTATTAAGGGTTAATTACAGCTTTATTGTTAGAGATTGCATCAATGCTGTGGTACAGAGAACAGTTACGGGTATGAAGCAGCCATGCAGTGCTGTGAAAAGCAAAAGCGGTTAAAACAGCTTCAGCGTGACAGTGGAGAATGTGGCAAAAATTAAGTGCAGACATTACACTCAACTGCACAAGAGCTTTACGATTTAAAAAGCCACAGAAGATGTGGATATGACTTAATTTAATTATAAACAGAGTCACTGGTTCTGTTCCAGTCATCAGAACATGAAAACATGTCTGGTAAATAACACATGAATACAGAAAACAGTCAGAATTTGAAGGTTCCTCAACTTTAGACTTTTTAAACCACCCAAAATTTTCAACAACAGCAATTATAATTACATTATAAGTAATTATTGGTTAACAAACAGCTCTTGATCCAACTCTTTCTATACATTTTTTTCCTAACAGCCACATTTACTTATACTTTTCTTGTGAGTTGTGTATTATTTAATCAAAAAGCTAAATTAATCTAAAAGATTATAGTGCAGACAAGCAACAAACAAGCAAAACATCCATTTGTATTGGCAACTTTAGGTGTTTGATATAAAAAATAAGAGGTTTTTTGCACTAACAAAGTGATTCACAAAGAGCTAGTAGCTGAAAACTTTGTATATCTAAGCATGGAGTGCTGTATGTCCTCATAACATTTGAAGAAACCGAACAAGTGGACTAAAAAAAAAAGCTATCTACAGTAAATTAACAATATTTGGAAGTGATAGAGGA
Source organism: Atherinomorus stipes (assembly GCA_023101725.1). Lineage (NCBI taxonomy): Eukaryota > Metazoa > Chordata > Actinopteri > Atheriniformes > Atherinidae > Atherinomorus > Atherinomorus stipes. Next base: position 1,273,576 of record JALJCO010003410.1, read on the forward strand.
AAAAAAAAATCCAACTCTGACCTGACAAAGGTTATGAGAGATACGTCTAGGCCATAAGTTGACCCATATGCCATTGAAGAGTGGCTGTCAAATATTTACTTTCAATCACAGTAGAATTGTACAAACTGTTTTTACGTAATATTCTGCATTTCCATTCATATTACAATTTATTTTAGTAGTTCACTGCACATATTTCCTGTTTTCCTGGCAGGAAATAAAAAAATGAGGGGTGTCTCAAGACTTTTGCACACCTCTGTACAGCCAGGGGCGAAGCTAGGGGGAGGCCGCGGCCACCCCTGGCCAATCACTGGCCACCCCCATGCTTTAACCAGGCGGTGCTCAAGCACTTACGGAGAGCCCAAGCTGCTTCCAAACCACTTTTCCTTCCCATTTTAGACACGAGCTGCCCCATACAGTTGGAATTTTTGATTCGGTTTGATTAGGTATTTTCTTTTTCTTTTTTTTTTTTCATTTTGTTTATTTGCACAGTATAAAAACAATGCATAAAACATCAAAAACATAAAAACAGATTTTGCAGGTGAGATAATAAAAAAAAAAACTCCCAAAAGATTTATAGAAAATCTCACCTAAATGTTAAATCTAAGAAAAAAAAAAAAATCAACTGACAGAAAAAAACTATCACTAAAATATAGTACCCACATACAAATAACACTAATATACAAAAAAAGACGCAATGGAATCAAATAAAATTCTCAAAGTTATGTATGTGTGTTATTGGTATCAGTTATCGGTATCGGTCTTTAGGAGCTGAAATTTATATATAAAATAAATTATAAAAAAAACATGTGCTCTGAGGTATCTACTTATGGCCACCCCTATACGAGTAATAGTCTCTGCCTGGCCACCCCAGTGAAAAATTTCTGGCTCCGCCACTGTGTACAGCTCATCTACAGTATATGCTGGTTAAGATGCAGCTTTTGAGGTGGGACTTTGACTACAGAAGTGAGGCCACAACAATATGATTTCCCTCTCAGAAAAAGGAAAAATAAAAGAATAAAAAAAAAAAAAAAACTGATGGAGAAAAAGCTCCAAAAAACAAATGAAGTTCAAGAAAATAACCTGAAACCAGATGGATCATCAAGCTCTTTTGAACTAAGTTCAGTTCTGTTGACAAGATCTTTGCAACAATCAGCAGAAGACATCTGGATGCTGCTACAGTGCAGCGCCAAACCACAAGATTACTCAGCACAGTTTCTGATCTTGTTTGTGCCTTCAAGTCACAAAGATCCAACTTTAAACTGTAAAAGGTAATTTACAGGGAGCTGAGTTATATTGATGGAATGTGATGATTCACCTCTTGTTTTCAATAAAAAACAAATGTTGACTATGAAAGTGCATAACTGGTTTACAGTCTGTAGAACAGAATTAATCATGCTATGATCTGATGCACTTCAAGATGCTGATGGACTTTTTCTCCTTTTGGTTTTTCTGTTACTCGTGAATCAGCTTGAGATCAGCTCACTAACATGATTAAACCTGTTTTCATCAATTATTTAGGCAGAATTTTCTCTTTTACATTTTACTGCAATGTTGTTTGAAGTCTGACAGATTTTACTATGAATAAAGTCCTTACAAAGCAAACATTCATTTAGTCAGATGTTAACTTAAAACTACAGTATAAATGAGAGTGTGATGCTCCCAGTGACCACAACACGTAGCAACAGAATTGACAACACAAAATACTGTAAATAATGTTCACAAGATCAGATTTGTCAGCATATCAGCAGCAGTTTTTCTAAAACCAGCATCTATAAGGTAACTTAAAAGGGAGGAAATGAATAAATATATCAAATTAAGTTTATTAAAGTTTATCTATTGAGATCTGTTGAGAACAACACCTACGGATCAGTTTGATGTTTTAGACTGAAGAATGACAGGTGTGTCCATTGGTATACCAGCCTGTATACGCTGACAATACACTGTATAATGAGCTGTTGCATTTAATCAACACAAAAAGCCAGATAATGAATGGATGGATGGATGGAGTAGTTAAAAAAAGACCTTTTATGATCATTAGTGAACTGCTTCTATCAGTTAAAAGCATAAGCAGTGAATTCTTTTGTTTATTCTGTTCAAAGAGATGTTTGATGGAGAGATCTGAATGCCATTCAAATCCAAAAAATGCAGAGCTCAGTTTAAAAAAGAAAAAAAAATTAAGACTAATAAAAATCGACCTTCATTAACTTACGGAAAACTCGCTATCATGCCATTTTATTTCTCACCAGATGAGTTAAAAAATAAATAAATTTAAATGTAAAAAATTTACATTAAAAATTAAAATTAAAAATATTTCAAAATTAAAAATAAACTAAAATAAAAAAATTAAAAAAGAAAAGAAAAGAAAAGAAAACAAAAAATAGATAAAAATTAAAAATTTTAATTAAAAAGAAATAAAAACAAAAGAAAAGAAAAAAAGAAAAAAAAAGAATGAGCTTTTTACAATGTTGAATTTTTCTTCTGGGATAAATAAAGAATTTTTTTTTCATTTTTCATTTCATTTTTTAAAATTACTTGAAGTAAAGCTATAAGAACATTACCAGGGTTTTCCATGTTTGGAATCTGTGAGACAGGATTTCTCATGCACAAACCTTGTGAAGGTCAAAGGTTTGTGCATGACTTCTCCTCCCAGCAACACACAGATGGTCTAGCCTTCTTTAGCTTAGCATGGTCTACTTTAGCTTACTTGTGTACAACTGCTCACTGTACTTATGCTGTTGCACCAATTAGTGACTTATAAAAGACATCCTTATCTTATCTTATGGTGTTTGTTCAAAGCAACCTCAAAATGTTAGAAAACAAAGTTAAGAAAAAAGGGTTTATAAATGCAAGCTCATCAGGCAAAGTCTTAGTTTAAGGATGCATGAAGTTTCCTGACAGCTTTCACATGCACAATATTTCCTTTATCTAATCATTTAACCCGTTCAGACCTGCTTATGCCCCATCAGTCTCAGTGTAGTGACTTTATGGTTTCCTACCTTGACTTGTCGGTCTCTCAGCAGCTGTCTCACTGCTCTCTCCGTGTCTCCTCCTGCTGCCAGCCAGGCCACTTTCGCCTCAGCTCTGGAAAGCTTCACGCCTTCACCTGCAGCGCTCTGCTCCAGCTCCTCTCCATCTTTCCCCACCACAGGCTGCATCCCAGTGCTCCCCATTTTGTAGCTTAGCTGGACAGAAGCAGCCATGGCGCAGATTTCATCGAGTAGGTGAGGCAGCTCTGATGTCAGCCAGTCACATGGGTTAGCGTTGCTGCCGCCACACAAGCACAGGGCTGCGTACACCTCCTCCGGGCTGACGCCCCGCTTCTCTGCTTCCTGGGAACAAGAATCAGGATTTACTGCCTAATTAACATTGAAGCTTTAAAGGGGAAAAAAAGGCACCAAATATTTTTCAGTTTAAGATGAATACATTTTTTTTTTTAAATCCTCATGAACCTAGCGCCTAATTGAGGCTCTGAACTGCTGGCTGATCACACAAGACATCAGACGACGTCACCATCAGCTTTCAGGAATTTTGATGGGAATTTTGTCATGAAAACAATCAGCGGTTTAATCAGACCTTTCCAACTAAAGGGTTAGTTTCCAATTCTTAAATTCACCAACAGGACTGAAGAGGTGACCGATTTAACATTCCTCCAAACACGAATTCAACCACATCTTGGCTTCTTTATCTGTAAATGACCCATGCATCAGTGCAGGGTCCGGCTGTGTGAAATTCCTCCCCTACTCTTATCTGATTGATGAGCTTCAGTCCATCGTCCCTCATCGTCTTCTGCCTCTTCAGCTCCATGTTGTGTCTGGGCTTCGGCTGCGGCTTCACGTCCAGCTGAGGCTGGTCCTTAGACACAGACGGCATCTGCTGGAGGGCCTGTGGCAGGGAAACCCCAGCAGAGTCTTTACATGACAGGCTGCACATCTCACACACTGCAGAGGGCTTGGTGTTGGCAAAGGTGCAGAACTGGCAAGTCCACTGTGAGAAGAAGAAAGGATAAAGTTAAAACAGATGCTTACAATTTTCTGCTTACAATTCCTGGAACTAAATAGCAGCTGCACTTGTGACCTCTTCCACAGGAAACATACTTGTAGTTTGAACCCACAGCCTGTGGAAGTTTTAAAAATGCTCCATAAAAATGATCAAATGAGGAATGTTCAACTATCTGATCAGTTGATAATAGGTTTATATGAATATATTTATTTTCCTAGATTTGTTGCTTGTAACTTCACCAGTTTTTTCATATTGTATGATTTTGTTAACTATTTTATTTTACTTACTGTAAGGGGAGACACTACAGGCAAAAACCTTTTCTCATCACCTGGTCAATTTTGAGATTTTTGTATTTTTCTCTCCTTCAACATGTTTTCTTCCGGGCTAGTGTAAAAAAAAAAAAAGTTCAAAATAAACATCTTAAGGGTTTATTTCGTGACTCTTTGTCTGATGCGCGCCCAAATCCCATCAAAATACAGTTAAAATTGCCATTTTCTCAAAATGAGTTTTTTCTCATACCCTGGGTAAAAAAAAAATCTCCACTTCAGGAGCACTTAAACCAAACTTTCAAGTTTTGCTCCTGACTGTATTCTTAAAGTTTTTGCAGAAGGATTTTTTGATATCTCATTCACAACCTGATTTATAGAACATTTCATCCCAAAAATATGCCAAAAAATGAGTTCTTTCTGGTTGTTGAGAGTATATTCTTAATTGTGAAACGATAACTAGAGATATCCAAAATCCCCTCTGTAAAAACGTTTGGCTTTAATATGTGAACAAAATTCAAAAGGAACTCTGAACCTGGTTCAATCCTGTGTTTAGATTTTTTTTCCCTATTAATGTATGTAAATGATCCCATTTTTGGCTATATAACACCTCATTTGCATATTTAAACATAAAATTTCAGAAAACTTGCAATACAAAAAATGATGGCCCTAATGTGAGGAATAAACCAGGAAAGTTTCATGGTGATACCAGTTAGTTAAATTTTTTACCCTATTTTCCTGTAGTGTCTCCCCTTAAATTCTTAATTTGATGGGACATGAAGATAAAACGGCTGCAGTCTGCTGTACGGTTCTCAGGACAGTTTTTCCTTCAGCAGGGCGTCTCAGTCACATACTGGGAAGATAAGGAGGTTGTATCCTCAGCAGTGACACTAACCTTTGCTCCTGAGTCAGGCATCAATCTCGGGCTCGTCATCATCGAAGCAACAGGTGGGCGGGTAGCCAGACGAGGGCGCTCACACACCTCACAGAGGATACTGCTGCCTTGGTTCACCATGGTGCAGCTCTTACACTGCCAGTCTGCGAAAATCAAACACAACAATGACTTTGTTTCGACAATTAACACCACGTTCACACTGAGTGTATCTTTGGATGACTGTGAAAACTAACAAGCTGGCATGGTATGGTTTTATTTAAGCTGGGACAATGCACAGCAACATATTGACCAAGACAGTCAGGAAAGATGCCCGGTACCAGGCTACAGCGTGACTGGTAATTTACACCTGTTGTTCCTGGCAGGTTCATGAAGATAAACTGACTTAATATTAACAGTTGTGCATGGATAAATAGACCAATTTGCACAACATGCAACCAGCTGAGGTAAATAGTAAAACAAATAAAACCTCTCTTAATGGTCATTGTTAAATTTATTCCCCCACTTTAAAACATTGTAAACATTGTTTTGGAGCATGGGGCATGGGTAAGTTTGAGTCTCACCTGTGTTTGGGGATGTGGGGACTGACATGGAGCTGTCTGCAACAATGGATGCAGCCATGGCGAGTCGCGGGCGTTCACACGTTGCACAGAGAACTGCTCGCATCTCGTTCACTGTAGTACAGTGAGCGCACTCCCAAGGTGAAAGAGATGGACTGGAAAACAAGGAGGTTTTTTTGTTCTCTGAGGTTAAATTTCAGTCTCAGGCAGACGGACAGAAAATCCATCCTGTGGTCTTTCTGAATTTGACCGTTAACCTTTATATTGCCCAAGTTCGTTGTCCTAACCTGGATGTTTTCACTGGGGTGATATGAGTCCTGGCGTGTCCTTTGCGGCTTGGGTGAGAGTGGAAGAGCCTGTCACAGTTTGCGCATAGTCTCTGGATGCAGGTGGAGCACTGAGCCTGGACAGCAGAAATGCCACAGATGGTGCAGGTCTCTGCAAAAACATAAGAAAAGGTTCAAAGAAAAAACAACTTTTTTTTTAAAGAATAAATGATCCCATCTGGTTTGTGACATATTCATGTTGTAATTTGGTGTACCCTGTTTGGTTTTCTGTATCTTGTCTCTCTTGTGATTGGCTCTGGAGGGATGGCGGTGATACAGGTCATCACATGCGTCACAGAAATGTTGATTGTCACATGAGGGACAAAGAAGAGACGACGCACCGCCGCACAGATTACACTCACTGACTACAGCAGAGGCTAGAACAAAGAAGAGAAACATACTTAATGTTTAGACATCCAACTACAACAATTTAACAAAGAGACTCCAGATTTACATTTACACCTTTTTCGGGAGACTTTTCATGTCATCTTTTGACATCTAAAAACAAATAGGATGTTTCCTTGTAGAAAAAAAAAACAACATTTTGACCACCTATGTTCCCGAATAATTGCCAGAAAATTTTATATCTAAGCATTACAGAGCATATTCTCAAACCAATCAACGTTTTATGAATCCCATTTTTTATTAAAGGTGCAATGCTACAAACTGTAAGCAACAAGGGAGAGCAACATTTCTGCGCAACAAGGAAATAAACCGCTAACACATTATTCTATACAGAATCCAGACATTAAAACTTCTACTAACCAAACTGTTCAACCTATTCAGCAATGGTGGAGTATTTACACAACAGATTTGACTGTTATTACAAGATAAATGCTGAGAAGATTTTGAAACTTAAATAATAACTCTCCTTTGTCAGTTCAGTCGATGATGCCCACTGATGATCTAATAAACTACCTTTAACTTTGGGCCATGCATTCACTGTGGCGTTATTTCAGTAAGTTTATGCAGTGCCACAACATTTTATTCCATCCAGACTGGCATTAAAGCAGCATGAAGAGCTTATCAAAAACAGCACCATGAACTAAACAAAGCTCAACTGAGTCCATGGAAGTAAAATGAGATGCCTGAGTCAAAGAAGAAAATCAGGCTGAGCTGCATCAACTGCGATGTTTGCTTGTATGAATTGCCCTCTGGCATTGTTATGACAGCGTTAAATGGGATGTAAGTTTGAGAGGAAAAAAAAAAAAAAAGACGAAGAACTGCAGCTATTTTTGGTAGACTATGATGTTAAAGCTGAGTCTAAATAATCAAGCCTGATGTTATCTCACTCAAATATGATGTAAATGCATAAAGAATATGAAAGTAATGAGTTTTCTGGCATCGTAAAATGGACTGCAGGTGAGTCATGCTGGTCTGTGGCTGCAAATGAAAGTGAAAGCTTTCCAAGGAAGCAGCTACTGTAACTGGCTGCAGCCTCCCCCTCAAGTATTTCCTCCAGTTCTACTGGTTTTGTTTCTTCATTTTAAACAGTCAGCGTCTCATGATCTGTTTTGGCACCCCACCCATCCACAGGATCCTCTTAATCCAAAACAATCCTAGTGTTCTGTTGGGGGGGTGGAGTACCAGTTATAAATCACTTCCTTTTCTCTGAACCTTGTGTTAAGATTTGTAGTTTTGTTTTTGGCTGAACTGACCACAAAGCTATTGTTAAAAAGAAACTATGATGAGAGTTTTGGCTATTCCTCAAGAGCAACTTGAATGTTTGTGTCTATTAATGTCAATATCCTGTTTGTAAATAGATTAAATTGCTGCTAAGCACAGTTGATATTCAATTTCCTGCCTTCCTCTAAAGTATGTTCCAAAATTTTGGCAATAAAAAGAACATCTTTGTTGCACAATCGAGGGAAACTGTTGTAGAAAACATCTTCCTTAACAGGAATGTCTGTGCCATTATAGGTTACAGGTTATTGCAGCTGCTCACCTGCTGCTGCTGCTTTTGGTGGAGTTGCAAGGTCAGGCTGCAGGTCTGATGTAGTTGAAGGAGATGGCGTCTGGGATTTGTCTCCCTGCTGCTCGTCTCCGGGTGGGACGGCCTTAGAGTCGTTCACTGGCTTATTCTGAAGAAAACGGCAACATAATCAAGAATCTGTAAATGCCAAAGTATTAGTAACTGCAAGGGGGCAGATGAATGAGTGTTATGCTTTTATTTTTAATCATTTCTTGCACCTTTGAACCTGAACAAGCTTTTGAGAAGTCTGAAGTATGCACACACACTTTACCTGAAATGAGACCACTGAAGTAGCTTATTTCTACTGATTACTGAGATGTCTCCTCTTTCTTAAAATCATTAGGCCATCATTTACCTCTTAAGGCAATTCTGCTACAGTACTTTAGCTAGATTCAACAAAACAGTGTTTGAATTTTTAAAAGTTAGCATTTTCTTACATCAACTTTATCATTTCTATCAAAATCTGCCTTCATCTACAAACACCCAAATAAACAACTTACATTCTTTATTTCAAGTTTGCCTTTTGTTTGTAAAAAAAAACAAAAACAAAAAATCTAATCTGGACTGCTTTTAATTGCAGCCAAAACACCTGGATCATGAATCATTTGTGAGAATGGCATCTTTTTTCCACCGTTGAAGACCGTTTTAGATCAAAGGTGCTAATGGTGATGTGTACAGACCTGCTGGATGTCAAATGGGATGATGTCTTTGAAGTGTTCAGGATGAGGATGGTTTCCCTAAACACACAGATATCAGAAATAGACTCTGGTGAAGTGTTTTAACAGAAACGGAGCAACAAACATGCTTCCTTAGAAACAAATACAAACCTTTACAAGCATGTCAACTTCTGAGCGGAGGGTCATCACCTCCAGTGTCACTGTGGCAACATTTTCAGTATCTGGTTCGGTGACTTCATCAGGGAAACTGAGGCCGTCAAACTGCTGGTTGGTGTAGCCGTAGAGGAACAAAACTCTCCGACCTCCCTGTGGAGGAAAAAAGGTGGGAGTCATTTCTTTCTTCTTGATAGGGATGCACGATATAATCTGTATCGGCCTTAAAACTGGGTATCAGACATCAGCCATCCCACCGATATTTAACCGGTCAGCCAGCTGTTTCTGAAGTATAGAAAAAAAAAAAAAAACTTCTTCAAAAACTTCTTACAGACTTTAAAAATTCTGAAGACTAGGGGTGGGGAAAAATATCATACACTGAAATATCCCAATATTTTGATATGCTGATATCATATTGACATTTAAAAATGCGGCATTGATCTATTTTACTAACAAAATCTCGCAATATTTCATCGTTCTGTTACGATATCTCAAGAGAATTCACAAAAATGTTATGATATTTTCATATGCTGATATCATAGACATTTAAAAATGCAGTGTCGATCCATTTTACTAACGAAATCTCATGATATTTAATCATTCTGTTAAGAAATCTCGTGGGAATTCACAAAAATGTTGCGATATTTTCATATGCTGATATCATATTGACATTTAAAAATACGGAATCTCTCTCTTTTACTAACAATATTTCAAATCTAACAATATTTCATCGTTCTGTTATGATATCTCAAGAGAATTCACAAAAATTTTATGATATTTTCATATGCTGATATCATATTGACATTTAAAAACACGGTTTCGATCTATTTTACGAAAAAAATCTTGCGATATTTCATCGTTCTGTTATGAAATCTTTCGAGAATTGCAAAATGTTGTGAGATTTTGTAACAGAACGATCGATAAGTAAAATAGATCGATACCATGTTTTTGAATATAGATTTGATATTGGCATATGAAAATATTGTGATATTTCAGTATATCCATATTTTTACCACCCCTATTTTTCAAAGTGTCGGAAATGGATAACAAATCTGCTTTGCAATGACTGCTTATTTTTTTTTAGCTTTAATATCTGTATTGATATCAGTTATCGGCCACATGAGTTTTAAAATATCGGCATATCAGTTATCGGCCAAAATTCCAATACCGTGCATCCCTAGTAGTTACATTACAAAAACCTTTTTTATAGTCCAAACAAATCTTAAATTTAGGGAAAAACGTGCTGTAAAGGTAAGATATCACTGGCTTTTCCTCACTTTGATGGCATCCACTGTGGTTCTGAATACGGGGTTGTTATGCTTGACGCTCCTCCAGTACCTGGGCCTGGAGGGAGTGGTCAAGTTGCATCCATACTTCTCCAGGATGCTCAAAGCTTTGGCCAGTTTATTCAAAGCCTCCAGAGCCTGATAAAGAGCAAATGTTGCAATGAAATGGTGTCATTAGGCAAACAGCAACTTGACAAAAATATTCAGTTTATTGGTGGTTGCTATACCAACATTTTACAGTTGTCATCTATTATCCCTTTGCAACATTTTAAACAATTGCTGACTTTCAATTTGAGAAGAAATGACTGACTAAAATGTCATGAGAGGATGGGAAGGCAAACACAGAAAAAATGACTGGGAAGTCTGAATGCAGCTAAAGTCCCCCAAGACAGAGTAAAACAGTCATTTAATGGATGTAGTCCATGAAGTTTCATCTGTGTGTTGTAAATGTTTTGGAAAATGTCTGCCCCCTAGTGGTCAGACAAAAATAGACAGATTTTAATAAAGAAAATGAAAGTTGAATCCTTTGTCCTTTGAATAATGATAGTTAAAGTGCAGGTCCCTTCCCCATCCCACCCCAAGGCTCTCATTTCTTTTTAAGGACATTCCTTACTGCGTTTGGTTTTGGTTTTAATTTGACAGCAAAATGTGGAAAACAGAGGTCAAACTCACATAATGACAAGAACTTCTGTAAACTCATTGAGTCTGTGGCGTCTAAGCAGTGTGTATCCATGTTACAAAGAAACCACTGTTATAGACAGAATTTTTTCATCAAGATATTTAAAAATATTTGACAATAAATTCAGAAGTGTGTTAAATGACCCTCTACAATTTAACTGAATGTATAGGCTGATGCATTACTTGTGCAAACTGGCATAATATATAAATATCAAGCAGCATCACCAGCAGGACTACAGAGTTCTTTATTAAAGGAGAACATTACCTCATGTTTGCTACAACCTGCCACGTTCTCTCTAAGCATGACCTCTGCTGGCAAGCGACAGTACTTCTCTGACAAGGGCAGAAAGATAGTGGCCATAGTCTGGACTTCAGTCTTCACATGCTGGGCTGAACCTGAGGAGGACAGGAGCGACTGGGCTCTACTCCTGACCTCATCCATCTGGACAGACACAGGGCTGCTACTCATCACTGACAGAGAAAGAAAATGAAAATTGGGGAAATAGAGATGAAAATCATTGCAATTATTACACTGTGAATTAACATTTTACTCCAAGGAGTTGTGGTTAACAGTGTTCAGATGTATAAAAGGGTGAAACAGGATGCAACTCAAGGAAATAAGCCTGCTTGTTATTTTGATTTCTGTTTTTGCAAAGCAAATGCCTTCACAAGAGGAATTCAAAACATTTCTGACAGTCATTCACCTGAGTTCAAGTTGCACATATCATATCATGTAAGGACTAAAATGTCAAGGAACTTAATAAGTGTTCCTTTGTTTCAATCAAATTTAAATTACTTCACAGAAAACCATTCATTCAGCTGGGGGCACATTTTCAGGGGTTAAATACTAATAAATAATGGAGTCATGGAGTGAAACACATTTAGAAATCCAGATGTGTGTTATGTGTGTGTAGAAATGGTATTTCAAACTAACAAATTACTAAAAGTTAAACAGATTATTTGCAGATTTACTAGGTAAAAGCCAAGTTACTGTCGACCTAGATAACATAACATTCAAGTAATTTTACAACATGATGGGAAAGTCCGGGCTAATCATAGTTTCGAGGGTAATCAGCAGTATCAAAATATCAAGTTACAGTAAGCCCTAGATTTCTGAACAGGAACATTCAGTTTTAACAGAGTACTCGGTTAAATTAGCCGGTTTGTGTTTATTAAAGTCAGAAACATCAACAGACAACAAGAGTTCAACCCGAAACTTACAAACAGCTTTACTACCTGCTACATTTGCTAAGTTACGTTACTCACCGTCGTCGCCACTTTTATTTGTTTTAACGATTTGATCCTCCACCAGCGACAAGGCGATCAGTTTCTACCTTGGTATAAACTAAAATCAAGTGTTTAATATCGACACCTGCAGTTCAATCTTTACCTAAGCGGAGCTGGTACCATCTGAGCTAGCTCTAATGCGGAACGGCAGTTTGACATCTACTTCCGGTCCATTTAAAGTCGCCAGAATAAAAGCGGAGTTTACAGTTTTTATTTACTGTTTTTTTTTCTGTTTGTTTGTTTGTCGAAACTAATTGAACATTCATTAAAACACCTAATGTTAATATCTATCTATATATATATATATATATATATATATATATATATATATATATATATATATACACACACTCATACAGTGGGTACGGAAAGTATTCAGACCCCTTTAAATTTTTCACTCTTTGTTTCATTGCAGCCATTTGCTAAAATAAAAAAAGTTCATTTTATTTCTCAATAATGTACACTCAGCACCCCAGCTTGACAGAAAAAAACTGAAATTTAGAAATTTTTGCAAATCAATTAAAAAAAGAAAAACTGAAATATCACATGGTCATATTCAGACCCTTTGCAGGAACACTCAACTCACAGGGTGTCCATTTCTTCTGATCCTCCTTGAGATGGATCTTCTCCTTCATCGGAGTCCAGCTGTGTTTAAAAAAACGGACTGGACTTGATTAGGAAAGGCACACACCTGTCTATATAAGACCTTACTGCTCACAGTGCATGTCAGAGCAAATGAGGTCGAAGGAACTGCCCAAGGAGCTCAGAGACAGGATTGTGGTGAGCCACAGATCTGGACAAAGTTACAAAAGAATTTCTGCAGCACTAAAGGTTCCTAAGAGCATCGTGGCCTCCATAATCCTTAAATGGGAGAAGTTTGGGATGACTCTGCCTAGACCCGGCCGTCCAGCCAAACTGAGCAATCGTGAAGAGCCTTGGTGAGAGAGGTAAAGAAGAAGCCAAAGATCACTGTGACTGAGCTCCAGAGATGCAGTAGGGAGATGGAGAAAGTTCCACAAAGTCAACTATCACTGCAGCCCTCCGCCAGTCGGAGCTTTATAGCAGAGTGGCCCGATGGAAGCCTCTCTTCAGTGCAAGACATATGAAAGTCTGCATAGAGTTTACCAAAAAACACATGAAGGACTCCCAGACTGTGAAAAATAAGATTCTCTGGTCTGATGAAACCATGATTGAACTTTTTGGAGTTAATTCTAAGCAGTATGTGTGGAGAAAACCAGGCACTGCTCATCACCTGCCCAATACCATCCCAACAGTGAAACATGGTGGTGGCAGCATCATGCTTTGGGGGTGTTTTTCAGCTGCAGGGACAGGACGACTGGTTGCAATTGAAGGAAAGATGAATGAGACCAGGTACACAGATATCCTGGAACAAAACTTCTTCCAGAGTGCTCAGGACCTCAGACTGGGCCGAAGGTTCACCTTCCAACAAAACAATGACCCTCAGCACACAGATAAAATAACAAAGGAGTGACTTCAGAACAACTCTGGGACCATTCTTGACTGGCCCAGCCAGAACCCTGACTTAAACCCCACTGAGCATCTTTGGAGAGACCTGAAAATGGCTGTTCACCAACGTTCACCATCCAACCTGACAGAACTGGAGAGGATCTGTAAGAAAGAATGCAGAAGATCCCAAATCCAGGTGTGAAAAACTTGTTGCATCATTCCCAAGAAGACTCATGGCTGCACTGGCTGAAAAGGATACTTCTACTCAGTACTGAGCAAAGGGTCTGAATACTTATGACCATGTGATATTTCAGCTTTTCATTTCTAATAAATTTGCAAAACTTTCTACATTTCTGTTTTTTTCTGTCATGATTTGGTGCTGAATGCAACATTAATGAGAAATAAAATGAACTTTTTTTTATTTAGGCAAATGACTGCAATGAAACAAAGTGAGAAACTGAGAGTCAGAGCGTAAAGATTTTCCTATTTAAATGAATAAATGAATGAATGAATAAATAAATAAATAATAATCCAGATAAAAAAAATAAAGCTACTGTGAGTTTAAGAGATCATGTGCTCTCCCTGCATCATTAAGAAAAACAGGCCAAATCTAAACAAAAGAGGCTTTTTTCCCTCCTCTACAGAAACTCACATGTTGAGTTTAAATCACTTTAACAAATTATGAGATAGCCTTTACCCTTGTTTCTAAGTTTTTCTTGTATATTTTCTTTTAAAATAACTGCACTTATGACTGGGTCGGTCACAAAAAGCATAACAGCGCAAGTAGGAACATTACCAAATATCATGGGCATATATCCTACAAACCTACTGGATGCTCTAAGCTGATAAGGCTAAATAACAAATGAATAGACAATAAAAAAAAACAAACAAACAAACAAAACATAGCTACGACAAACCAAAAACATAAAAAATGAAACCCGAGTCTGCACTCTTGTCAGTTATGGAGGGGTGGGGGGTAGTAACAAAAATACAAACCTTTCATGCAAAAAAGAAGAAAAAAAAAAGAGGATACTGCGCTTGCGCAGGAGTTCCCTGTGCAGTTTGCCGAACTAGTTTGAGCGGAGGAAGGAGACGGTGGGAGGCGCAAACTGCATCATACGAGCTTTAATCGAAAGTAAACCGAATGAGGAAATAAAAAAAAAACACGGGCACACTCCGCTGCAACTCCTCGCGTCTGAAGTATTTTAAACTCCCAGCGGATTTATTTATTAATTATACCATTCATTACGTTAGTAAAGTTCACCTCGTCATGTCTAAGGCATCAACTCTGAAAATAAGCAGCGCGAGTTCAGTCAAGGTGAGTTGAACTGTTGGAACAGAAAGGCTTCCGATCAGGGAAACAAACGCAGGGAAGGTGTTGCTTTAGCCTCGTTGTGTGACAGTTGCTTTTGTGCAGGTTGCGTATATTCAGGGCTCATAAATGCATATTTGAAAAGAGACACAAAGGTGGCGGAAAATCCCCCTCTGCGAGGAAAGCGAAAGTAAAATCCCAAAGACTTGCAGTAAACGTGATTCAGCAGTTTTTTGGAGATTAAAATGTTCACAATACCCTCCTTATTTTCTTTTACAGGTGGAAAACTTCCGCCAGTCCCTGTATCATGAGGTTCGTGTCTCATTCATTAATAATAAAAGCCTTGTTGGGGTTTTCACAAGTGACTTTTCCCCTAATCGTTTTTTTACGTTTAGGCAGAAAATCTTTTCTCCAATTTCATCCCTGTGAAGATTATTCAGCTGGATGCCCTGCTCAAGGTTTAGTATATAAACCTCAGTCCTAACTTATATCTGTTTTATGTGGTCGTCTTTCCTCTCATCCTGTCTGTCATCTGTCCTTACAGGATGATGCTCTCAGCATCACAGATGTGTCTTCACTACAGGCTCCTCTGGATATCCCCATCCCAGACCCCCCTTCTCCAGAAGATGAGGTGAGACTGTCAGCTGTCTATAATGGATTGTTTTCTTGTTTTACATGAGGCTACCTCATTAAATACACAACTAATTTCTGCCCAGAACATATTAAACATATTCAACTTTACCTTTAATACAGCCTGTTCCACACTCTCTTTTCTGCTTATTCAGAAGCTGAAGCCTGTGTCTGCAATTTAAAACAACCCTATAAGCATTCAGCCGTACATCTTTCTCATCATTTCTTTGAATAGTGTTCAGGAATATAACTCTGGGCTTATCGGAGGACATTTCAAAGCCCTCCTTTCAACGTTTGCTCTCTTTTGTCCTGTTCTTTGTCATGATCCCACGCTGCTACAATAATGTTGACGTCCAGACTGTGGAAGATTCATAAAATCTGCCAACACTGTTTTTTTTTTTCCCCAGTCAGGTTCTTTCGCCATTTGTCATAGCCCAGCTTTTAATATTTCCCACACTGCACAGCAGGCTGAGGTGTGCCACGTTTTCAGCTAATAGGGTGACCTTGTTGGTGAAAAAATCTATTTTTGGTCTGTCAAACTACCATGCTTGGCATTTTTGGTGGATTTGATTAAAGAAATGAGAACAGTGTGTCTTTGCGACAGGCTGTTAGTTACTAAGTGTCTGATATAATTTAAAAAAAAAAAAACTTTTCTAAGTTGTCTGTTATGTGGAGACAACACTTGTTCATTGCATGAGTGAGGGGACCTTTTACACTTGAATATTGAGATTTTTTTTTTCTTTTTAGGCAGGTATTACGTAAGTGATTGGACAAAATTATTATTTTTTGTTGGGCTTGTTTTTTTTTCCTCATGATGCATATAAATGAAGTTAGTGATCATATCTTGCATCAGAAATTCAAATCTGCATCCAAACATCCATCTAAAAAGCAAACTACGAGATTTAAGACTTCTTTTTGATCTTTGGAGCAACTGTAAAAAAAGAAAAGGGAAAGTCTGCAGAACAAGAACATGTGGCCTTAAACTCAAAAGCACCAAATGCAGGTTTGCTCTGTAACAGAGTAAATACGCAATACACTTAAAACATTTCTTTTCATCACTAAAAATAATCAGCTGATATAAACACATTTAGCCATGACTCAGTCATGTCGACATTAGATGTTATGAAGCACCAAATAAAGCATTATAAAACCGGTTCTCTGTGTCTTTGTACAAAAAAAATGCAGGAAATGGAGACTGACAAGAATGAAGATGAAGAGAAGAAGAAGAAGAAAGGTAGTGTATTTTTAATCAGAGTTGACGCAGGATGCGTGTGAGGGGAATGAAAAGCTTCAGCTGTCTTCTTTATGCTTCAGCTCCAAAATGTGGCTTCATCAAAGGCAACGAGAAGATCATGATGATTCTGGACCGGGTGAAGCCGGAGATCGTGGCTCTCAGAGAGACCATCATTGTTGTAAGTGAAGCAGTGAGGACTGATTCTGTCTTTACTCTAAAATGCAGTTCACAAATCATTGAAACCATTAAAGTAGCATTGCATGTTTAAGTTGTGTGTATAACTCTTTCAGGTGTCTTGCTGGATTCAGCACCTCATCCCTAAAATAGAAGATGGAAATGACTTCGGAGTTGCCATCCAGGTACTTTTATTTTTCCTGGTCTTACACCAGAATGAACAGTTTTGTTGTATTCAGCTCTTCATCTGGAGCTTAAACCTGCATAATGGTTACACTTGCCATCGTTCATTTTACCCACAGGAAAAAAATCCTGGAGAGATTCACTGCAGTCAAAACCAAAGTTGATGAATTTCAGACCAAAATCAACAAGTAAGATACAGAATCTGTCAAGATTTCTGCACATATTTAAACTCAAGCAGGAAGCAAGTCGCTTCACCCCCTCCGCTCAGTTTTTTGACTGTGTGTTTAAATACTCAGGTACTTTTCAGAGAGGGGGGACGCTGTCGCCAAAGCCTCCAAAGATACTCATGTTGTGAGTGATCAGTTTTTAATCTTGGTGTTTAAGTGAAAATATGCTAAACTGTCAGCATTACTAGTAAGTTTTGATAATTTTTACTTGACTCTCTCTCTACTCAGATGGACTACCGCTCACTGGTTCACGAGAAGGATGAGGCCATCTTCTCTGACATCAGAGTGATCGTCCTAGACATCCGTGGATTCTACGTAAGATGCTTTATGAAAGTAAAATACTAATACATCTAAGAAAAAATGCACAGTTGCAAGTTAAACTTCTGCATCTGAGCCATTGAACCCAGTGCTGCCAGAAGGCTGAGCAGTTTCCGTGTTAAGCAGTTGCTTTTTGAGCCAAATCCTCCATTTATTCTAAGCTGATATCTTAAATTTGATGTCAAAAGAATGAGGATGAATTTTGGGTAACCTTTACAAACTGTTTCTCAGGCTGAGCTTTATGACATCATCAGCAAAAACCTGGACAAGGTGACCAATCCAAAAGGGGAAGAGAAGCCGTCGATGTACTGATGCTGCAGAGGAGGCGATGCTTAGGAGGAACTACTGGGACAGACGATCCACAGCTGTATTCAAAGTCAAACAACTCTGTAGTCGTGTTGTATGAATAAATCATAATAGTTTGGCAGATTATTCAATTTTGCCTTCACATTGTAAAAAAAAAAAAAAAAAAACTGGAGGAAATTTTGTTTACTGTTTGATGGTAATACTTGGGTTTTAACACTTGCACTAAATTTAACTTGTATGAGAAATAAAAACTCATTTTTCAGACTGTGGAAGTTTTCAGGTTTATTTGTAACAAAATTTGTCTTTTGAGTCATGATGCATCTCAAGTATCCTCGATTCACTGAGGAATCTTACAAAAATATTTCCGTCCCTCTAGAAGCCCAGGAGGGGAATCCAATAAAATAATTAGAAAAAAACTCAGGAAACACCAACACAGAAAGGGGGTTCATCCACAACACAAAAATTGTTTGAACATTTACACTTCTGGTCCTTCCCCGCCAGGAATGAGCTGCAAAGAAGAAAATGTTAAGACTCGTTACTGCACAAAAAGCATCTGGGATCAGTTTAACTCTTCGACTTTTTTTTTTTTTTTTTTTTTTTTTTACCATGGTGATGTTATTTCCATTGAGGAGGATCTGGTCCAGTTTGGTTATCCTCCTTCCCTCTGGTGTGATTTCACTGAAACACAGATGTAAACGAAGAATGAAAATCAATTTCATTGATAAAGTGCAGTTAAAAGAAACAGTTTATCAAAATCTGTACACAATATTTAAACTCCACAGAGTAAGTGGCAGTGCCACAGTAAAACCAAGTGACTAAACATTACAGCATATATATATATATATATATATATATAGTTGTATGCATGTATATATTTATTTAAAGAACATTGTGTCTACAGCTGTGATTAATAACTCATCCAAAACTTTGTAGCCATTATTGCAGAGGCAAGATCTCCTTTATTTGCAATCCTTGGGAAACAGCAATGTAGATTTAGGGAATTTTGAATTTAATTTTGTACTTGCACAGAAGCTAGTGGAAGCTACTGTTGTTTTTTCCCCTGGTATGGGAAGAGAAAAACAAACAAAAGTGACTAATAAAATGTTGGATGTTAAAATAATCCAGCTTTTAGGTGATGAGGTGAGTCAGACAAGCAGAGGTTCATTTAATTTACCACAACACTGAGTACTCACAATTCTGTCACATCCTCCAGCACCATGTCTGAAAATCAAAGTTAAGGACCAACTTTTGAGCAATCAGCAATACACTGACATGATGCAGAAACTATGACATGTTTCTCAGAAAAGGATACTGACAAAGTCGTCAAAACCGAGCAAGGTGCCCACGATCTCTTTGTCAGTTTTCATAACGATGTGAATTCGAGAGCCGATGCATTTGTCCACGAGCTCTGCAGGACGAAAAACAAACGCGGTTCAGTTTCTCAAAGGGCAAAACCAACATAGAAGCAATGCAATGAGATGAGATGATACCTACCATTTATTTTATTAAAATGTTTAAGATTTTTAACATAAAAAAAGAGAATATCAATTCTAGTTAGAGCATGGAAACGCTCACATTTAACTGGATTTGCAGTAAAAGCTAACAGATAACTGAAAGGAGCTAAGGCCTTCATGTTTTATTCCAATCATACAGAGAACAAAAACACATGCTTGGTGACTATAAAGTCCATCTCTATTTATATTTAGGTGTCACGAGCATCGTGCATCATTAGCTGTTACCTGCCGGTGTGATGCTAACACCTCCCACCACAAAAAAAATGACCTTTGTCTATTCAAGCTCAAATTCTGATCTCCACATTTATCTATACTAATTCTTATCCATACCTTAAACTACTTGCAACATTAGAGGCAAATAAGGTGAGTTTACAAACCAAGTGGAAGCAGCTGAGACGGGTTTGTTGCTTGAGTGGCCGCCATGTTTCGTCAAATAACGCTCCGTGCAGACACAACTAATCGACAGAAGAAGATAACCACTTAGGCGAAAGCAATCAAACTTAAACCAATCGTCGGTATTCTACCTTTATTATGCATCAGAAACCTGTAGGTAATCATGGGTAAAACACTTGCAGAAACAAATTAAATTTAATTTATTTGTTGGAATTTATTAAACAGAGCAATACATATTTGATTAATCTTGTTATTCATTATAAATCCACCAGATGGCGCTGCTTGTAATGGTTAAGGAATTACGTAATTCTTTGAAAAAAAGGATGATAAAATTAAGAAGTTGTTTGCCAAAGATAAGATGTTTGTCTTATGAAAATACTGTTCTCAAAATAGTAATTGACTTCATTCTAGAAGGAATCATTACTACAGTTGACTAAATGCAACAGACATGATAAAATGAAGATCATTGATAGTAGCTAACTATGGGAAATACATAATCCACCTGGTCACAGGTGCAACATATTAAGTCATTACTTTTACCCCCCCCACCAGTGATATAACAAGACATCTATTTTTTTCTAACTTAATATCATACAGTCAGTTAGAATAGTGTGAAGTTCATGCCACAGAGCAGTTCTTTTGAAAGTGAAGTTGCACTTTTTAACAACTGTGTAATTTAAAGTAGAAATATTTCTTTTGGGAACTGCTTTTGGTGAACTGCAATGACACTTGTTAAAGATAATATTTTTTAAAACACTGTTTTCTTGTCACAAAAAAACTGACCAAATAAGCCACTGTATAAATATAAAAGAGGAAAAAAATGCTCACATTAACATTTACTAGATCTATACCTCATGATAATATTTTGAAAGCTTGTGCTGATTTCCAGACTAGCAAAATGCAAAAAATACTATATATATGATTAGTTACCATCTATGACACTCATAAATTCAAACAATCATTTCTTGGAATATGGAGTTTGTGTCCCAGCAGAAATCACACACAAAGGTTACTGTATCAAAAAGTCAAAATAATGACAAAGGGAAAGTATTTACGATAATTATTCGATCCATCTATGGACAGAAGTATAAGATATGATTTGGGGGAAATATTGTCAAATTCTATGTGACAAAGTTTGACAGACGTATCTCCTAATTGTGATACATTGATGTAGCTTTGATACTAAAATAATGTCAGGGTTTTTGATAGCAGCCTATCTCTCTCTCTCTCTCTTTTAAAAAAATAATATATATATATATAATAAAAATATATATATATATATATATATATGCCATTTAAAGAGATATTATATTATATTATATTATATTATATTATATTATATTATATTATATTATATTATATTATATTATATTATATTTATTATATTATATTATATTATATTAATTATACTGACAGTGGATATATAATCAGATTGTACCGCTCTGCTACTAGCAGGGTAATGGCTAACTAAGCGAACACGGAAGTGCGCTGCAGGGAATCCTCTCGCACTTGTCTATTTTCCAGCGCAGTCGGACGAAGCGGAAGAGAAAAGCATCACTGCTGTAGCTGGGTCAGTTTGAGTTGTTGTGCTGCTGCTTGTGTGTGACCGTTTCGCTAAAACTCCTTCTCTCTTAGCTTTGTTTACATCCGACCTCCGAGCTGAAAACAGCCTCGGACTGGCTGAACATCGGGGGAATGGAGTCTCACGGCAGGGACGAGGCCAAGGGGCCGGTGCTGCACATCGTGGTGGTGGGATTTCACCACAAAAAGGGCTGTCAGGTATGTGAACCTGCCCCATGCTAACAGAAGCTAACCGCTAACTAGCTATGCTTACTGGAGTGACATAAAGGCACATTCCAACAAATTTATGAATGGTTTTATTGGAGAATTACCATCTTATCTTATTTAAAGTCTTTATATTTTAATTTCACATGGATATGCAATCCACTTCCGATGATAATCATAATAGTTAGCGACTAAATAATAAGTAAATAATGATAATGGCTGTCCAGTATCTGACATGAGATGAACATCAGCTGTTACTTCTGGGCTCACACAGGCTTATGTAACATAATGGTTTGCTGGCTACTTAAACATCTTTCCAGCTCAGTGTTTCCAGCTGCAGCAACTTGCACTGCATCTTGCACAAATACTGAATCCGGTTTTACAAGACTAGGGGAGCTTATGAGCAGAAAGTTAATCAGCTGATGTGTCTGTTTGTCTTCATGGTTTTAAGTCTTTTTTTTTTTTTTCCCCAATCACGAATAGTGAGGTGTAAAATATTCTCGGATTGCAGACTCTGTCTGAACTGATATTAGCTGCTTTTTTTGTCACTTTAAACAGAATAATTGTAAGTTTTCACTGAAAAATAGACCTTTTTGTATTCATGGTTGAAATGGATGTTTCATTTTTTTAAAAAAAAAGAAGAAAAAAAAAGATGCTCAGATAAACCATAAGGTCATCATATGAACTTGTTGATTTTTTTTCCCCAAGATGTAATTTGTTGAATATATTTTATGCATAATTATCCATATTAAATCAAAATCAAATCTTTGAAGGAATAGAAATATTGATTTATTACTCAATATGGCCGATTGGACAGAATACATCAGTAAATTTGATATGGTTGCAGTTTGGTTTTATGAAGTTTGTTCTCTACACTTAAACAAAATATATATTTTTTACTTTTAAATGATTATTTTCCAACATATTTAGAATAAAATCAAGTTTGCTAAGGCTCCATCCTTACAAATATATAAATTTGGTAGTTTCCCTAATCTATTAGTATGGTACATTAAATATTTGCACTCGGTTCGTTTCACGCCAAAAGGGCATTGACCTGGCCTCTGGGAAGATGTGGCAGTTATTTCTTGTGTAATGTTTTACTAAATTAATCCTAAAGTTGACAATTGGTGTAAGTGTAAGAGGAGAAAATGCTTGCAATGCATCATTGTATTCACAGTTGCAGCTACGCATTGTTTGTTTAAAAGGTTTAATTTTGTTATTCCAACTTCTTTGGGGAAGTTGGTTGTATCCAAACATTCACAGTTTTTGACAAATTATTTAATCTAGATATTTATAGAGGTTCAGGCAGCCTCTGGAAAGTAACTGTGTGCTGTCTCCAGTGTTTTCTTGTTGCCGATTTTGCAACTTTAACAATTGATTGTCTCATCCACCGGTCATTAGTTGTATCCTTTGTGCAAAGACTGCAGCCCTGCGTGTTTGGACACAGATTTGCCATCCAGTATCTCCTGCTGCACCTTTATTGATCTGAATAAACACGCTAGAAATAGGGTTATACAATTACTTTCTTGACTTTCAAACAAAGATATGTCTGTTTGAAACCTTTTACAAAACATGTTGAAGACTCTCCAGTGTGTCTGAGGCATTCCCAGGCCAGAATGGATTTATCACTCCCCCAGAGCATTCTGGGTCTGCCTGGGGTGTCTGCTGTACCTGAAGGCTGTGACCAGAAAAAATCCTCCATAGGGAGGTCCTCAGATATCCAAACCACCTCAGCTGACTCCTTTTCATGTGGAGGAGCAGCAGTTCTTCGTTGAGCTTACCCCGCAGATGCTCAGTGTCCTGACTCTCAGACTGAGCTCAGCCAACAACTTCTTTGTTTTTGTAAGAGTTTAGATGATGCACAGAAACGTTAAGCAAAATGAAAGAAAACATAATTGTTTCTCCGAGTGTTTGTCCAGCTTTATAAAAAGCTTGCATGAATGACACAAGATCCCAAAGAAATGCCCATGCATGAGATGCTTCAGATCATTTTTAGCACAGATATTTTGTAGATGCATCAAACAAGAGACCCACTGTTTCATCTGTGTCTCTTCCTGCTCTGCCTGCAGCCAAACAAACAGCCGTCCATGTCCTCATATGACTGAGTCGGTTTCTTTTTAACTAAATTTAGAAGAACACACAGATGGCTTTTATATTGCTTTATTGGTTACTATCTAAATGATTAACCCACTGACATGTTTGCTTTCTGTGTCTTGTGTTGGGGGGGACAACAGCACACACCTGCTAATTAGTGAAAGTACACATGAAAAGTTAGACATAGGTGGCTCTAATAGAGCCTGTAATTATTTCCTCTGCTGCTCTAAAATGCATTAAATACACAGATGTAGCTGGGAGACATAAAACTAAACACTGAGCCTCTTGTTTCTGCTCTCCATCTGTCATTCAAGCAGCTGCTTTGCACAACAAAAGATAAAAAAGTGTCTTTTTTTGTCAAGTAAAGATGAGACTGAAGCAACAGGGCACACAGTCTTTGTTGCTTATAACGAGCAGGGAGCCTCTGGTGGGGGCGGTTATCTGATAGGGGTCAGCGATCTCCTGCTGGGCTGCAGAAGATTGGGTTTGTGGCTCTTTAATCTGTCTGTCTGCTGCCCTCCTCCGCCTCTTGTTCACCTGCTGCTCGTCTCCCTGGGAACGTCTGCTGGATTAAAGATTGATGGACCATTTTTTCCCCCTAACATAAATTTTTTTTTTCAGTACCAGAAACAGATAAATAAGACAAAAATGTTTGATGGTGTCATTAAAGCTTTTGCGCTCTGTTTTAATAGACTTTGAATTTTCAGCTGCTCCTGATGTAGTAGCTGAAGGACTGGCTGAGTTTTGTGTAGCAGGGGGAGATGGTGTCCTCAGGTGAGGTGACTGAGGCGAGTCTAAGCCAGTTAAATATAGTTAACAAATTGTGCGAAAACTGTGACTCTACAAAGACTATTATATTACAGACAGGGATGTTCCGATTACTTAATTTCACAATTAATCGTGGTATTAAAGACCACATCTCAGCTTGGTGCAGAATAAAAGCAAAGTTATTTGATTTATCACACGGGTCATCCTGCACTCGTCATCTACATCGGTGTTTCTCAGTTTCGGTCCTCAGGATCCACTGCCCTGCATGTCTTCGATGTGTTCCTACTCCGACGCACCTGATTCAGATAAATGAACTTCCTCATCAAGTTCTTTTTAACCCTGTGATGGAGCCTTTCATTTGATTCATGTGTGTGAAAGTAGGGTTGCCTCTGAGATAAGCGGCGCGTGGTGGGGAACCCTGGTCCTTCAGGGCCACAGTCCTGAAAGTTTTTGATGTTTACCTGGTTCAGATCTAATGGATCCAGCAACTGCTCAAGTTTAATTTGCATCTTGTGTGTTGGAGCAGGGACTCAGTGAAAATGGTCGATCACTTTTTTGATCACACTGTAACATATAAAATCCCAAACAAAAAAAGTCATCACACAGACCTGCGGGTCCAGAGTCTCCAACAGAAGAAGACAGGACTTTATTTTCTGCTAAAGTAAACAGCTTTGGTTGTACTGCTGGAGAAATAACTGAACGAGCTTGACCAAGCTTTTATGAAGTGCATCACCACCTCTTCGGGGTGTGTAGTGATGCCTCACCCTGAGGGAGAGCGCTCTACCCAAGTCTATCCTCAAAGAATGAATCATGGCAGGTGGGTGTGTGTGGCGTTCAGGACCAGCAGGTTTTCAGGTTAATCTCGTTGCAACCTCTTAACTGTCACTGCAGGCGGGAAGGCTCGGCTCTGTGGCAGAGCTACGGTCTGCTTTCTCCTTGCAGCTTTTTTGGGAATTCAAAGGAAACAAAATAAGGTCGGTGAAAGATGTTAAAAGGCTACACAGTCCTGCAGAAGTTAAAGTCTCTGTGAAGATGCAGGATGATAATGTCCTGATTTATCACTGGGAAATGTATTAATGCTAAGTTTTCCTCCATGCAGGATCATTTAGGTGATGCAACCTCTCAGTTATGACATTGCTGGCTGAGTTTAACAGTGACAGCTGCACTTTGCTGGAGGATTTAAGTTGCTTACTCTTTTCTGAAAAACACCCGGAAGGTTTTTCAGATGGATTCAGGTCAGGCAACATGTTTGACCAGTTCATAGTTTCCACTTCATTCTCCTTCAGAGATTCTTCTGTGATCAATGCAGTGCAAAGAATATTCAGCCAGGCTTCTGGAGACCATGGGGCATACGTTTGGCTGATAATTTGATATATGCACAGCGTAATGGAGTTTTTTTTTTTGTCTAAAGTTGCTCTTATTTATGACTGATTTTCAAAAACTGGCCTTGTAACATCAGGAATCTTAAGAAGAGATACAGCAAATGAACATTAAGCATCAAGTCGAAAAGCCAGGCTCTGTGATGGTATGATGCAAGAGTTAATGCAGAAAAGCACACTGAATTTTAGAGCTACATAAGCTGCCTTCAAGGCCATATCTTCTCCAGTAATGTCCATGCATTTTTCACCTAGAGGAGGGATTTGAAAGTAAATGATGAATAAAAGACAAATACACGGCACTATGATAATGTGCATTTTCAGAGGAACTTGCACGAAGTCCGGGACAAAATAACTTGCACACATCATCATTCGCTATCCTCAGTGTCTTACAAATTAATAAAAGCTTTACTATCTAGGGATGTAACAATAATCGATAAAAAGGTAAATCGGGGTATACTTTCCCGACGTTTCAGATTTTAATTATCGTAAAACCGTGTTTATCGCATTTTGAAAAACTCAGTCATGCTGCTCATTGCCAGGAAAAGAATCAGCAGTTCTTCAGACGTAGCTTACAATGTTTGACCTCTGAAAACGGGTCGGAAGGCACTGAAGGCACCGCATGGAAGCTCTGGAGATTTTTTTCCCTTCTAAACGGGACAAAGTCTGAAGCCTGGATGTATTTTGAAAATTATTTTAAGGATGCTGGGAGGAAACTTTTTAAAAATGTATTTATGGTGTTATTTGAATGTTTCTGCCACATTACCTTATTTAATATGGTAGTGTTGCTTTAATATGAACAGGTGATTTCTACTGAAGTACATGAAACAGTTAAAGTTAAAATTAGATCAAGTCTTGAGCACTGAATGTGAGGAAAAGTATTATTGATTCTTATCTAGAATTTGCATAAAGCGATGAACGATGGATCTTTAATGCACGTTTGCATATGTTTGATATTTACGTCTATTGTGCTTGTTACTATTCTGCTGTTTTTTATTGAAACTTGGTGAAATGATTTTAGTGTGTGTACAGAATAAGCACTTTTTGAACATTTTGAGCAGATTTCATTGATACCACGATAATAAAAATAACTGTGGCATGAAATTTTCATATTGTTACATGCCTGTTACTATCTCACTTAACTCCCTGAAGCTGAGAGTAAGATGAAGCGATGCACTGTGGTGTGTATTGTCTGCTGTTGTGCTTTATCTGTGGAAAATATTTTGTATTGTCGTTATGAAAATAAGAAAACTCACCAACACAGTTGGCAGCCTGAGGAAGGCGGGGAGTGGACCTCAGTCAATTTAAGTTTTTTACATCATTTATGAACAAACACTTCTGTAAGTCCTCGTCTAGCAGTAAGATTTAATTTTTATCCTTTTCTTATTGCCTTATTGGTTAACATTTTGAAACACTCAAAATCCCGCATCCGCATTCGTGATGTCATCTGTAGCTGCCATCTTCCCAAAAGTTGATGGTTGCATTGTCCAGCCGCATCCTCGGAACAGTTATCATGAGGAAAGCTTTAGGAAGTGAAAGCAAATGAAATGTCTCTGTTCTGTCCTCAGGTTGAATTTTCGTACCCACCGCTGATGCCAGATGAGGGTCATGACAGTAACCTGCTGCCAGAAGAGTGGAAGTACCTCCCTTTCCTGGCTCTTCCTGATGGAGCGCATAACTACCAGGACGGTATGTTACTGCAGCTCTGCAGCAGGAAATCTGCACTCCTGGAAAATATGAAATGTTGATGAATTCATGCACTCAGTGAAGCATTTACAGTTTTTATGTTAGTGTAAGAAATCTGTCATAGTTTGATTATGACAGTGAATCCTGTTGAAAATTATGCTTAGAAATCTGGTTGGGAAGGCCTGATTAGATCCTAAAATCCTTGTTTGGTCAACTTTTGCGGATTTTTCTTAAAGTAGGAGTTGTTTTGAAATCTGACACAGCAGACATGCAGGTCTCAGCCTTTTGGTCCCATGTGCTCTGGTTGTGGTCATGTGATGGCTCTGTGGTTCACCGCTGCTGATCTTTGCATCCTGTGAAGCCAAAGAGCAAAAACTGAGCCAGTATTCCCAGTGTAGCCTTTCAGCTTTAAAACTACACACACCATCAACACCATGACCGCAGTCGGAGCAGGACAGCTTCTTGTCTGCTGCTTGTGGACAGATCTGTCTTCCTGATGATCAGATACTGCAGTCGGAGCAGGACAGCTTCTTGTCTGCTGCTTGTGGACAGATCTGTCTTCCTGATGATCAGATCAGTACTTCATGTTGTACTTTTACTGTTAAACACAGCAGGCTTGGCTCCTTCAGACAAATTAATCCTATTTTTATGAAAATCTTAGTGGATTTAAATTGATCCATCATGCCTTTATTAATCTTCTGCCCCCCCCTTTTTTTTTACCACAAGTGTTTTGTTAGCTCTTTTTTCTTTTTAAAAAGCAATGCAACCTGCAGATATCACCAACTCTCTTTGCTCTACAGCTCATTAAACTAATGCACCCAGTGATATGACTGGATATTGGTTACAGAGGAATACAATCGCTTTCGCTGCGACTGGAGGACAAGTTGTTAGAGGATAAACTGAATTATTCATAGCAAGAATGAGAGATAACTTTAAATCTGCCTTGATGAGCCAATTTTAAACAAAAGGTGGTATTTTCACATGAAAATGTTTTTTCTAAACGACAGTATTTTGGGTTGTTTTTGTTTTTTTGCACCCTCAAAGGCAGTTATAATATATTGAAATTAAGTTTTGTTTAACTTTGAATGAGCAGGCGAAACTTTGGTGCTTTTGACTTGTTCTCATTTGTTGAGCCTGTTTTTCCACTTCCTTCATGTATTAATGTCATGAAGTGATGCTAGTTTGAGATTCTGCCACATGTTGACATGATGGCATCACATTACCTCCACACTTCTGTGTTTAGTCGTGTTCTCAGCAGTCTCTTTGTTTTGAAGAGGTCTTGAAAAACAGTTCTCCAGGCAAAGTTGTTCTTTGGACATTTAATGTTTGTTTTTTTCATTTTCAGTTCAGTCAAGAAGTGTGAGTAAACTGACGAACTGTATACAACAGGCTAACACTGGCTTGTAGATCAAATATCCAAATTCAGAGGCTGAGACCACGATTATGAAATTACCACATCAACTAAATGTAACAAGGGGCCAGAGTGTTTCTCTTCCCCAGGAACAGTCATATGGCTGTCATATTGCCACATTCCCATGCTAAAAACTTAGCATTGCAATATTATGCATCCTTGTTTCCGTCATACATCACATTTACCTTGTTAGGAGGAAGAAAGCCAACTGTGGGTCCTGTTTCATTCCCAGAGCAGGGAGTTTAGCAGCAGTCAGTGTTGTCTAAACATGTGCGGACCCGCGGTGGTGGAGTACACAACACCAGCACAGCCAGACGAACGAGAGCGCAGCTCGTCTCCCCCACGAGTGCCCCCTTGAGACTTTTTACCCCAAACTCTCGCATTGAGCGTTCAGAAACGGTATTGGAGAAAACCGCAGTGAAGAGAGATCAACTCATTCTACACATCAGGCAGATGTTAGAGCATGTGGAGAAAAGAAAAGAATAGTATCTAGCATTTAAACTTGCGCAATGCACCTTTAATTATTCAAGCAAAAGAAAAAAGAAAAAAGCAACTAACTTATGGGAGGAAAATCCGTGTAGGGTTCGTTCTTTTGTTTTTCTGTTTCAAAACAAAATGAGAAAAAATGAAAAAGCAGGTTTAGTTTTTTGTTTTAAAACTAAATTAGACAAACGAAAATTCCAAAAAATAGACAATGGAATGTTTTTTTTAATCTTTCATTTTAACGGATAAAACAAACTTTTTATGAACTGATTAGCAGCACCTGGAGGGAAGGCACCTCCCCTGATCAAACTGACAACAGCTGTTTTTAAGCTGATGTGCAGACAGCAGAGAGACGAGAGAGGACTGACGGGGCAAAACGTTGGAGAAGAAGGCGCAGCAGTTGGGTGCCGGATGCCCGGACTCATAGGGCTCAGAGGGCTCAGAGGGCTCAGAGGGCTCAGGTGATGGTGGTGAGCGGTGTCCCGTGGAAGCCTTTGGTCTGAGGTGCGCATGGTGCCAAAGGGAGGGAGCCACTGATAAAGCCATTTTAGACCTTTTAATATCTTAATACTTCTATTTTATTAGTTTTATTTATTTGATTACTTTTAATAAAGTTTTTTAAGGCTATATTTTCAATCACTACCAGTTGCATATTGGAGAGAATCACCACGTGTGTGGGTGAGTGTGTGCGTGCGCGCTTCTTTAGGTTACAGTAACATCCGGCTACCAGTGGTTACACTTATGGCGTAGTTGTCTTCTAAAAACAAGAATTGATATGATATAGCCTAGGCCAGGGGTCGCTGATGCGGCTCCTTGGCATTTGAAAAATAATTAATGACTATTTATTAAAATTTTATTTTATTTTGGTTCATTCGCTTTGATAATGTGATTCTAAAAGCCCAAGACAGATTAACCCTTGTGGGACAATAAATTTTATGTTATCTTATTCTAAAATGGAAGATTATGATGATCTTTTCTGTCCTTCTGGCTACACTGCAGGTTAATGTGACCTGAATCCGATCTTTTCGCTCAAATGTGACCCATATCTGATCTGCTTCTGACCGTGTGAACAGCTTAAAGGCGTTATACCTGATTTTGCACATTTGCGAACCGTGAGCGAGGTGAACAGTGTAGTTTGAACTGTAAGCCCCGCCCCTAACTGTTTCTCCCAGTGAGAGACGCTCCTACTCTCGTTTTTCTCTCCTCCCACTCAACATGCACGAAATAACGTGCACGTTTCATACTCGTGCACAAAGAAACTCTCCAAAGAAAACTTGCATCTTCCAGCTAAATTACTGTTTTGGTTGCAGTAAATGGCACAGATTCACAGTTACGACAAGTTATGATGTTATAGGCGACGTTACAACATGACAGCCTGATAAAGTTTCTAACTGGCCACTTCGAGAAGCACTGATGTAAAGCTTCGTCGTGTTACGTTGTAAATATCACTGTTTTATATACGGTAGACCAGCAGAGGAAGCGCCAGCACCTGAGGACGTAAATGTTACTGAGAAGAAAGTTATTGAAAAAAATACCTGTCCAGGCGGACTTCCAGTCCACATTCAGTCCGAGGCGTCCAGCTGCTCTCTACCTTCAGTACAATCCACAGAGAACATGAACTTTATTCCTTCTTTGGTCTCTCCTGCGTTTCATCTCTCTCCTCCTCAGTTTTGATGCTTACAGGCTGTTTTGCTGAGGTATCGCCACTTTCCCTTCGGTAGACGCCATGCGGTTCTGTTTACAAATGCTGCCGTGCACACGAAAGAGGAGGGAGCTTCTCCTTAGAAAACGCTGTGAGTGGCTGATAGGAAACCGAAACTTATGTAGAATGAACCGCATTGGCATGAAGAGAGTGTCACGACATCCTTAGAAACTTAAACTAAAAAGGCCTGGATTCATGCATATACGCAATCAATGAGTGATTTATTTTTATGAAATTACCTCTTTTAACACACATTATACCGTGTAGAAAGCATCTCTCTGAAAGAGATTAAAATAAAGTCAGGTACAGGGCCTTTAAGTTGCACTGAAGCTGAGATTTTTGGATCGGATTCAGGCTAAATGTGGTATTGAATCAGATACATATCTGATCTGTGTCGAAGCAACAGCGGTCTGTACAGACATGTCGCATCCATCCGACCTCATCTGTGAGACCGAGGTGGACGTCCTTATTTCCACACCAGAGTGGATGGACGATGAATGTAAACAATGGACAGTTAAATCATATTTTTCTGGCTCTGATTGAACATCAACCTGGAAACTGCTGAAAGTGTTGTGGGAAACTTTTATGTGCTCAGTGTCCATCTCAGCTCAGTGTGTGAACGTGAGAGAGAAGGTGTGCACGTGTGGGGGAGGGGCGCCGCTGTTGATGAGGCCAGAAGATTAAAGTGTGTGTGAAATGCATCCGGTAAAGGGACATTGACCGCAGCAGGTAGAGAGAATAGCGGTGATAAATGTGCAGCATACGCCCCCCGTCACTGACCAGATTATTTTGCGTAGCTTTGTTCATATTTTTTTAAATAGTCATTTTATTTTTTGGGTAGACAGCTGAGGACCAGTAAAAGGATGGTTTGCTGCCTGTGAATAATTTAAACTTCTTTTAAATAAACTGTTAAACCATGAGAGTCACGTCTGCTTTTGACTCCACTTCCCACCAGTTACATTGAATAGCCAACACGGAGACATCCTTTCCGTTATAGGGGTGTGATGTTTGACCATTGTCCACTTTCTTTGTGTAGCAGTAGCCAAGCAGTACAACTTAATCCCATTGTTAGAGATTTTTCTCTGATTTACTGCATGCACAGTTTCTTCATTCAAAGATTTAGTGGTTCATAGCCTGCTCCATATTTCAAAGCCTTAAGTTTCAGTTTTCGCAATAAAACCCATGACATTATGTGATATGATAGCCTTTTTATGATTGGCTGTACTAAACAAACAAGTGTGTTTCATTTTGGATTTAAATGACTGAAGTAAAAATCAAACACTGTGGATTTTCAATTATTTTATGGCTTTTCATTTAGGGTTTAAAAACAGAAAAAGCAAAAAACAACAGTTATTTTGTTTTTGCGATTTTATTTTGAAACGGAAAAACCAAAGAACGAACCATACACGGACTGAGGAATAAAGTCTTTTTTTCTTCTTCTTCTTCTTCTTCTTCCTCTTTTCAGAGGCACATAAGATTTATTTCTTTTTTGACTGTTTTTGATTGTGGTTTGACTGAAAATCAGTGGCAACAGAGCTTATGAACTGTTGAATCCTCCACTGAGCTCAGCTCAGCCATGTGGGTCCATCTTGACAGAGAACAGAACAAGAAGTCCTTCAAGAAGCACGGAGAACTAGTCCTGCAGACTACTTCAAGAAATTACAGACAAGTTTATCTAAGATGTTCAAATATTGACTTCCAAGCTTTTTATTATTGCACCCTATCTTTGCCTCATATTCCCACTGATAATTAATTTTTTTTAATAAACCACTGCAGTTATTTCCTGTTTTCCTGGAATTGTATTCTTCATAGAAACGAGAGGCGGCCCAGAATTCTTACACAGGACATGCAAGAATGATGGTACAAAAAAGAAGGGTTAAACCCCCCCCCCCCCCCCCCCCCAAAAAAAAAAAAAACAACCCACATTTCGATTTTAAAGATGTTTTAAAGATTATGTTTAATTCTTTTGATTTTTAACTAAAAAAAAAAAAAAGTAATTCTATTCATCAGCAATATATGCTTGATGTAAGACATTAATATCAGGGTTCAGAAGTTGCTGTGTCCCCTGGAGCTAAAACTAGCTTTGTCCCCCTGTTCGTCTTCACTTCCTCCTGCTCTGTACAACCTGCAGGATTAATTTCTTTGTGCGTCTTGCTGAGGATTCTTTTTTGATTTCTGATAAAGAAAAAAAGACTGTTTGAATGAAGCTGATCGTAGCCATGAATTGAACTTGATGAAATGCCACAGTCTGCCTGAAGCCTTTTTGATTTAATAAAAGAAGTAGTTCTGGCAACAAAATGTCACAGCTATCAGCTCTGATTCCGTCTGCGGAGGAGGCAAACAGCATTTCATTAACAAAACAACCGAGTTTTGTGGATGTCAGGGATGAAAGTGGGAGGAAGCAGCAACTGGGGCATTTGGATGGAGGCAGTACCCAGAGTGTGTTGAACTAGCTGAACCAATCACACAAGCATGCCAAGAAAACTAGATTGTTTACACTAAGGAGCATGAACGCTTGAAGAGAGCTGAAATTCAGAGATGTCACAAGAGAAATCTGAGGACTGAAGAGAAAACTGATGGGACAAAAGAGACTAATGCTACAGAAGATATTATTCTGTCAGACATGCTTTTCTTTTTTTCAACATTCTAATACCAGTAAGTCAGCACAAATTAGTCGACTAAATCAACCTGAAAACTACAAATCCCTTTGCAGTGCAACATATACAAACCTGCAAACGTTAGAATCTTCTATCAATATTCAAAACAAACATCAAATTAAAGAAACATAAGATGACAGTGACTCAAGCCCCCCAGGGGGCGTTGAGGACCATGTCGGGGGGGGGGGGTAGAAAGTATAGTTTTTGTACTTCTTACAAAAAATGGACATATTTGTTAAGTTCTAATGAACAAATGATGCATCAAAAAGCATTGCCCCCCTAAAAAAAATGCAGTGCATTTTTTCCATGCATCTAATGGTAAATGTTTGGGTGCATGTGGTAGCAGTGGTGGGATGGGGGGCTTGATATTATTATTGCCAATGAAAAGGGGGCCCTGCAGAAAATGAAATGAAATAAAATGAAATGAAAAATACTTTATTCATCCCAGAAGGAAAATTCAGCATTGTAAAAGGTCAATTTTTTTTTAAAAACAATATAACATTATATGAAATTATAATATAACACAAATCAGTCAGTCAGTCTTGTTCTTTAGGGTGATGCTGCTGGCAGGAACGAAGTTCTGTATCTCTCCGTCCTACAGCGAACCTGACGCAGCCTCCCACTGAACACACTCTGTTGATTCTTCACCGTGTTGTGGAGAGGATGGGAAGAGTCCTCCATCATCTTCATCAGCTTGTGCAGCCTATAAAAAGTTTGGGAACCAACAGTCCACTGAGCGCAGCCTGCCTGTAAGATGATGTTCATCCCTTCCTGAATGCTGGTTAGCATCTTTTAACAGCTGGTTCCCAGTAGGATAATGGACCATTAAAACCCAGACTGCTTCAGTAGCCTCCACAGGGATAAGACCTGAATCCAGGAGAACAACTTCAAAACCCCCGAAGAGTCGCTGCTGCCTTTCAGTTCACTTTGAACTTAAATAAATGTTTTGTAGTTGTAATAGGGGACTTTCGCAGATCTGGACAGCTTCTCCACCGTCACATATATTCATATCAGAAGTGAAGCTGTCAATAGGGTCACCAGTTTCATGATCCTGGGTGTAACTGGGGCAGATGATCTGACCTGGGGCATTTACAGTGCTACAGCCACTGGAAATGCCCAGCAGCAGAGTCCATCATCCTGTGGTTCTCCAGCTGCGCCAAGTCTGATCAGCAGAAGGTAGAAAATAGTAAAAACGTGAGGGAGAATCATTGGGACCAGCCTCCCATAGATCACCTCTGTCCTCAAGCAGCCACCGTCTGAGAAGCACAGCATCCTCCATGACCAGCACAGCTGCACAGTACTTGTTTCAGCATTTGACCTCAGGGAGAAGATCCAGGTTCATCCGAGCCAGAACCAGTAGACCGTGCCACAGTTTGGACCCCCAGGCCGTGCAGCTGTTCAGGGAACACTTTACATTCCCTCTCTTCCCTCCGACCAAATCCCCTCGAACTACAACTTCCATTCATCTAACTATGAATTTAAGTTTGCATTTGGGTTTGTTGAAAGTTTTTACATCATGTCAGGCGGGTGATGCGTGAATATTATCTTGTTCTTTCCTCCAATGACAAATATTGAATTAAGTCTGTCCATCTCACTTTTATAAATACATACAATTAGATTTTTTTTGTCCAAATAAAAATAAATGGCATAATTCAAAATTCTTCAAATGGCATCAGTCCCCCTTTGCTGTTTTAAAAGTCTAAATAATCTGCATCTGTGGATGTTTTCCTGTATGAAAACGTAAGTGTTGACTCAGTGAAAGCCTTCAGGCCTTCTGTGATCATTTCAGATTAGTTTTCTAGTTTCACCCGTCTAATCTAATCTTTTCTCTTCCTGCTGATTTTTTAAAATGTTTGCTTCTATTTGGAAAATGATGAAATCTGCCCAATTTGAAGACGTGTATCTTGCCTTATGTATTGACATGACTATTTTGCAGACACTGTGTATTTTCACCTGCCGCCTCTCAGTGGAGACATGAAGTGTGTGTATGGAGTATCCTGTTATCGGCAAATAGAAGCAAAGGTCAGTGAATGGTCATTTTTGCTTCATTTTAAAGGCAGAAAGCCTCTTTTTGATGATGCGAGATAATGAGTGAAGACTCGCGGTTATCCTTTATAGAGTTTTTACTGCACCCATACGATGAAGATTCACTTATATGGCATTTTATTGGGAAGACTTGGCTAAAACAAGGTATTTCTCTGTAATCTGTTTAATATCTCTTCAGGCCCTAAAGGTCCGACAGGCTGATGTCACCAGGGAGACAGTTCAGAAGAGCGTGTGTGTCCTCAGTCGAGTGGTGAGTGAGTCACAGCAGGATGAAGTCATCTTCAAACATAATCAAATAAGCTTTGATTTTAGGCTTAGAATTATATCCTGGAGTCAAAATGTCAGTCTTTGGAGAGAAAAGAAAGAAAACATGAGAGGAGGATGTTTTTATTTTACAAAGGAAGGATGAGTGTTTTGTTTTTTTTTTTTGCTTTTGAGAACCAGAAAAGTTCTGTGCCTTGCAGAAAATGACGTGTTGTTTTTGAAGCTGCTGCTGCTTGTTCCTGTCAGGAGAAATTAACCTTCACATGGTTTTTATGGGTCATGCTGTAAATGACTCACATACTGTCCATTGCTGACTCAGCATGTTGTTTTCTGTGCAGCCTCTTTACGGGCTACTTCAAGCGAAGCTACAGCTCATCACACATGCCTACTTTGAGGAGAAAGACTTCTCACAGATCTCCATCCTAAAGGTGACAGAACGATCTAATTAAGTCCTGGTAGTTTGATCCTCCTGTTAACAGCCCTCACCATCAGCATTTCTCTCCAGGAGCTGTACGACCACATGAACGGCTCTCTCCGGGGTTCAGCTCTGGAAGGATCACAGGTTTATCTTGGTAAATCAAATCCTTCCTTTCTACTCATTGTTGTTTCCAGTCAGCTGTGTCTAAAATTTGGAGCAAATACAAAGAAAATGGGGAATATTGTAAAAAGGAGACAGGTTGACCCAGAAAGATATTTATTTCTAGGAACCCCATTAGCAGCAGCAAGCTTCCTGGGGACCTGTTTAAAACCTCATGTCAAAGCTGAAATACATTGACATGCATTTGAAATATATAAAATCATTTTCTATCAATATTGTGTCAGATGCCAGAACACACTGATAATGAAAATAAATCTTGCTGTTCCATAAAATTAACACCGACTGATTCATATACAGCAAAATAAACAATAAAAAATAATTGGAAATACCTGATAAGATATTGTATAGTGATTCTACTTGTACTAATGTTGAATATTAAATATTTAATTATTGTTACTCCTATTACTCCCAAAATAGTCCTTCAACCTTATTTTAAAGGTAATTTTGCCACAAATTGGAGTTATGCACATTGCAAGCTGATTCCAATGTGCAGTCATACTCACTGAGGACTCTCCAACCAGTTATTGACCAGGAAATAATGCTGGAAGTCTGATTTGGTGCAGATTCAATGAACATTTCCATGGTCATTGATGCTATAAGGTTGATATCAGGTATAGACCCAGGGGAGATGGTGGTCAACTCTACAGTAAATGCACAGGTTGAGAGCATGATGTTCATGTATTTTCTCATTCCATCAATCGAAAAGCAGGTTTTGTGACACTGTAGTTGCTCAGGATGATTCTGCATCTTGCAACAGAGCAAAGACTTGATACTTTTCTTCACAAAAGACAAAACAGCTTAATGACATGACAAGTGAACCAGTTTGGTTCCCTATGTCAGTTCAGGGCCTAAGAAGAAGTTCTGGTCATCCCAAACTTCTTCCATTTGAGGACTATGGAGACCACCGTGCTCTTAGACCCGGCCGTCCAGTCAAACTGAGCAATCGTGGAAGAGGAGCCTTGGTGAGAGAGGTAAAGAAGAACCCAAAGATTATCCAGAGATGCAGTAGGAAGACGGGAGAAAGTTCCACAAAGTCAACTATCACTGCAGCTCTCCACCTATTGGGGCTTTATAGCAGAGTGGCCCGACAGAAGCCTCTCCTCAGTGCAAGACATATGAAAGCCTGCATAGTTTGCCAAAAAATACATAAAGGACTCCCAGACTGTGAGAAATAGGATCGTCTGGTCTGATGAGACCAAGATTGAACTTTTTGGAGTTGATTCTAAGCGGTATGTGTGGAGAAAACCAGGCACTGCTCATCACCTGCCCAATACCATCCCAACAGTGAAACATGGTGGTGGCAGCATCATGCTATGGGGGTGTTTTTCAGCTACAGGGACAGGATGACTGGTTGCAATTGAAGGAAAGATGAATGCGGCCATGTAGAGAGATATCCTGGAAAAAAACCTCTTCCAGAGTGCTCAGGACCTCAGACTGGGCCGAAGGTTCACCTTCCAACAAAACAATGACCCTCAGCGCACAGCTAAAATAACAAAGGAGTGGCTTCAGAACAAGTCTGTGACCATTCTTGACTGGCCCAGCCAGAACCCTGACTTAAACCCAACTGAGCGAGAGACCTGAAAATGGCTGTTCACCACCGTTCACCATCCAGCCTGACAGAACTGGAGAGGATCTGTAAGCAAGAATGCAGAAGATGTGAAAAAACTTGTTGCATCATCCCCAAGAAGACTCATGGCTGTACTGGCTCAAAAGGATGCTTCTACTCAGTACTGAGCAAAGAGTTTGAATACTTATGGCCATGTGATATTTCAGTTTTTCTTTTTCAACAAATTTGAAAAAATTTCTACATTTGTTTTTTTTTTTGTCAAGATGGGGTGCTGAATGCAACATTAATGAGAAATAAAATGAACTTTTGATTTAGGCAAATGACCGCAGTGAAACAAAGAGTGAAAAGTTTAAAGGGGTCTGAATACTTTACGTGCCCACTGTATGCATAAGGACAGCTGTCACACAGATGCACACGGCATCCGTATGAAGATGAGTTCCCCCTTATTTAGCTTACAGGACATTTGTTATTGTTACAGATGTAACAATAACATGTAATGTTATGTATATTTGTATTTGTTACGGATGTCATTTGCATGTAAACCATGGCTCAGACAGGAAGGGAAGGGAATTGAGTGAACAGGAGGTGTCAACCTTCTATCTTACAGAGTGATGAGGAAGGTCTTTGGCTTCTTGAATGCAAACAGTTGTCAGTGTCTGCCTTTTTGCGACAGACATTTGGTCTCTGTATTAGCTTTAGGATGTGAACTGGTTTTGCAGGAACAGTGATTAAATTTTCTCAGGTACAACTACTTAGTTCGGGCTACACATGTTTCTAAGAATGAGTGGAATAAATAATAAAATTTCCTCCACACTACTAAAAGACGACTCTTATAAAGCTCATCTGTCAGCTGTTGATGAAGGGCACTCTATTAAAAGCAGCTGTGAAAATGTAGTTTTCCTTTGTTTCTTTTTTTCCTCTGTTTATATATATTTATTTATTTTTTAACTGGTTAAAACAGCTTACTGTACATCCTCCATGTGTGGCCAGTCATTTTTGCCAGACTTTCTAATTGCCAACACTATTCACTACAAAAATTATTATTATTAATATCATGATGAAACAAAGACACATTTTTGTTTTGTTTTGCAAATTCCTGAAACTGAGTTTATGTATTTGTTTTTACTTCTCTGTTGTGGCGTTTCTTCAGGCTTGTGATCATATGATAACTGCACAAAAATGATCTGAGTGGAAATTCCTTTTTTTTTTGTTTTTCCCCTCTTATTTGTTGACTTTCTTTCCTCAGGGTTATCACCACGAGATCTAATCCTGCACTTCCAGCACAAGGTGAAAATGACTGATTTCAAGCTCATTATAATTCATATGCAAATACTGTTGATTCATGTCCTCTTTAAAATCTTGGTCCTGAGTACATTTACATTTGGTTGTTGTAGGTTCTCATCTTGTTTAAACTAATTCTGCTGGAGAAGAAGGTGAGAGTCCAGTCTAAAGCATAAAAGCATCTTTTCTCCTTTGTAGTTCGACTTTGTAAATTTGATTCTGTATATTTGCTGGTTCGCAGGTCCTGTTTTACGTGTCTCCTGTCAACAGACTTGTGGGAGCTCTGATGACAGTTCTGTCTCTGTTTCCCGGTCAGTGACGCCCAAAAGAATGCAGGCGAAGGGTGTTTGTTGCAAGATCATAAATCAGCATTTTTACATTTCTGCTGTTTGTGCAGGTGTGATTGAGCATGGTCTGGTGGACTCCTCCCACTACAAACCTAAGAGCAGTGTATCAGAGGACCTGAGTCTAGTGGAGAGCATCTCTGGGGCTGAAGAGTTCGTTTCTGTGTCCGTCACCGACATCACCAGCACGTCTCTGGAGCCAGAAGTCCACCCTGCAATGGAGCCTCAGTCCTCTGGAACCAGCACCAATGGGGACAACAACCACCTCAAACCGCCCTCACGTACCTCTCCAGAGTCCTCTGAGAGCGAATGGGAGACTCTGGACCCCAGCGTGTTGGAGGAAGGTAGTCCTAAAGAGGCCACTGAGACAGGGTCAGAGCTTCCAGACGCCTTCAGCTCCAACCCAGAGACACCCATCACTGTGCAGCCACAAGCAGCCAGCGGTCAGGGAGGGGTCATCCAGGGCCTGGTGTCTGGTCTGGAGGAGGATCAGTACGGCCTGCCTCTTGCCATTTTCACAAAGGTAAATATGACGACACTGATGATTTTTACAGATTGAATATGGTGTTTTCAGGTTTTTGTTGTGCTTGTATCTGAAAACTTCAGTTCACATGCGACAGTTTTGCCATGTAGACGTTAGCTTGACACAAGTGGACAGTTTGGATGGTACCTTAGCTGCTACTCCAGATGTTTCCTGATGTGAGAGCACATCTCCAACAAATCATCTGCTATGAAGTGCATGTGTGAACATTAACCTGCAGATATGGACCAGAACAAATGTAAAAGTATGGTTCAGATGTTTTCTAGTCTATAAAGCGTGATGCGTTCTTCATCTTTGGATTGCTTTAAATCACTTTGTGATCACCTGATCCTGATTGCTAGAACTCATCCAGTGTCCTCTAATGCTGTGTTCAGACCAAATGCAATTAAGGTGTAAAAGGGCATCAGGTTTACATGCAAACTCAATGGCCGACGTGCGTCCAGGAGGCGTTAAAGAGTCTGCGGCGCGTGAGGCGTGGCACGTTTTGGCATTCGATGCGCATTACACGTGTCAAACGCCAGAGTTGGAAAATCTGAACTTTTCCAGTGTTGACGCGGGGCATTAACTAATCAGAGAGACTCTGTATGTCTCAGTGACGTTACGCAGATACACATTTTCTGACGGGACCGAGGTGACCCCGGTGAATCTCTTCACTCCACGGAGACAGTGGAGGATAAACT
Source organism: Atherinomorus stipes (assembly GCA_023101725.1). Taxonomy (NCBI): domain Eukaryota; kingdom Metazoa; phylum Chordata; class Actinopteri; order Atheriniformes; family Atherinidae; genus Atherinomorus; species Atherinomorus stipes. The sequence goes on from JALJCO010003410.1 coordinate 1,314,713, forward strand.
GTGATCTGCCCCCGGTCCCGGGCTTCCAAATGGCGGGTTGATGACCTGCTGTCCCAGTGGGATGTAATGGGCTGATAATGACATCCTGCAGGACTGCAGGTCGTTAAACTGGACCGGGTCAATTGAAAGCTGCGCCCATCGTTGGCACGCAGCTCCTGGAGTAATGGTGTAGTAATATCCCGACGTAACGGTGAAACCCACCAAACGCAGACCACCTCTGAACAATCCGATGAATCCAGACATGGCACAGAAATGCCCAACAACGTCCTTCTCTGTCCTTATGGAGGAAATAAAGCCAAGCAGCTGCTCTGTTTCCTCCGCCATCGTACAAAGACACAGACAAAGAAAACAACTGGGTCCACCACCACACTCTAGACACTCTTGATGCGCGATACCCTTGTCTTTGAATGTCAGCGTCTGATTTTATGTGAACCAGCATCAAACTTTGGGCGTCAGGCACATTTTTGATGCCCAAATCGTGTTTGGTCTGAACATGCCGTAAGAGCTTTAGCAGTCAGTGGAAGAGCTGGTTGTTATGTAAATACAAATGCACTTCATCTTCATTGCTCATCTATAAACGTGTCATAAATTGTATGTATTTTTCAAAGGCGTTCAGCTTTTGTCTTTGTTGTGAGCGCTTCATTCTGATTCTGTAACCCAGATCAGTCAGGAAAGGCGGGTGGAGATAAGCTCCCAAACAGCTGTTGTAAACACAGCAACCTTTGCTTTTTGTTGTTGCCAGGGTTACCTGTGCCTGCCCTACATGGCCCTTCAGCAGCATCACCTCCTATCAGACGTAACGGTACGAGGTTTTGTTGCCGGGGCGACCAACATCCTCTTCCGCCAGCAGAGGCATCTTAGCGATGCCATCATAGAAGTAAGTCCTGCATGTATACAATGTTTCTCATTTTATCCAGAGGGAAAAAGCGAGCTAAGTATTTGCGGTTGCGTTGCAGGTGGAAGAAGCTCGTATCCAAATCCAGGACCCTGAACTCAGAAAGATCCTGAATCTGACTACGGCAGACTTGCGGTTCGCAGATTATCTGGTCAAACATGTGACAGAGAATCGGGACGACGTGTTCCTGGACGGGACGGGCTGGGAGGGCGGAGATGAGTGGATCAGAGCCCAGTTCACTCTCTACCTTCACTCCCTACTATCCTCTGCGCTACAGCCAGGTTGGAAAATCTGTAGAGCACCAATGACAAAACCACACAAGCTCAGATAGAAAGCCAGATGTGTGTGTATTAAGACCTTTTAAGGAACTACATATTAACCCAATAAAAGCAGACATACAATCTGCAGATTGCTTTATGTTTTTAATTTGGCAGACAGCTGTTCATTATGTGCAGAAAGACACCACAGTTTGTAACTAAAGGTCTGAAAGTTGGACGAGTTGATCTTCCAGCATCCTCTCATTTTTTGTTTTATTTCCAATTAACATGAGTTTAAAATGTTTTCATCCCGTCTTTTCCATGCTGAGATGATGTGATTAAGTAATGTAAAAAAAAATCTGGGCATGCTCAGAGGCCTCACTAATTATGATTGGAACTGTAATGACAGCTGTTCACTCTTTGTTTCTCTGTTTCCCATGTCTCCACCCATTCAGATAACGAGAGGCTACTGGCCGATTACGGGGCACCTTTTGTTGCAGCGTGGAAGATCACACACAACTTTCGCGTGTGGTACAGCAACAAGCACCCTGGCATGACCGCCATCACTCCAGGGTAGGTAAACAAGAGCGGGACCGACTCTCCTGACCATTAACTAGAGCATCTCCCTGATTGTTGTTGGGAAGGGGGGGGGTTCTCTACAAACCTATTATATTTATGTGAAAGGGGGAAGTGCATTCTGTTTTAATCATATGATATTCCAAATCAGAACTTGGTCATCTTGTCCTCACCAGGTCTTAAAATGAGATAAATGAAACCTTAGTTGTATTTATTTGTGTCAATGTCTGGGTCACAGGCAGAAAGATGGAGACAAGAGGAAAAGAGTCGGTACAAATGAAAGAATTTACATGAGCTTTTTCACTCCATGTTTATTGTTTACATCCTGCAAATCTGGAAGTTCTGCACTGTGTGAGTTAACCGGGGTGATCCCTAAAATAAAACTCTGACCACAGCAGGCACTATCAATGGCAGCAACAATCAAAAGTAAAAAAGAAAAAAAGATAAATGGAGCCAACTCTTAAAAATACCCCCTAGTAACCCACTGATTGATATTCTATGTGAACAAAAATGGTATGTTTTGCATTGACAAGGATCCTGCATTAACTTCACACAACCTGTAGGAGAGAAAAAGGTGTGCACACAAGTTTTAATACCAACAACAACGTTTGCATCTATTTTCATGAGCAGGTGTGATCAAATTTGAACTGGTGAAGGTGTCACATCGTAGTCTAGTTGACTTCTCTACATTTACATTCTGCAGGCATATTTTCACTTTGGCTATGCCATTAATATCCTAAAATTAGATTTGATCGAAGTTGAAATGCACACTATTGGTACTGGCATTAACAAAGCAGGCAGACTGTAATTGTTGTATTTATGAATATTTCCAGTCCAATATCTGTCTTATAAACATACATCTGAGTTTTAACTCGTGAAAAACTGATGCAACATTTAAAGCTTTTTTTTTTTCCCCAAACTTGAAGTGATATTTTTATTTTTATATAATATTGTTTTTCTTATTTTCAAAACCTTTTATCAACCAGATGAAACTTGTTTAGGTCGTGACCTCTTTCACAAGGGTGACCTGGCCAAGAGGTCTGCAACACAAGACACACAACCTGTAGTTTTCCTGTTATAACAGGCAAAGGCACTCTTAACAATCATATCCTTAAATTGTTTTTATTTTATATTTTAGTTTCTTCTAAAAGCTTTAGCAAGCATTAGCAAGTTTGTGCCCATTCCTGAAAAATCCTCGTTTTAAGAGGATAGTTTCCAAACAGTAGTTGGGTTTTAAAAACTTTATTATAGTTATATATATATATATATATATATATATATATATATATATATATATATATTTAATTATGCTTCACATCTGAATGAATTAAAATTGAAATCTGCTGGGAGACTCAATTTCCACATTTTATATTCCACCTCTCCGTTCTCATTTGTAGTCACCCATTCCAGGGCCAGTACAGTGTAACAGATGTGAAACTGCGACTCTCACAGTGAGTATCCTTTTTTTCTTTTGCTTTCACCTCCTGCTGTGTATTTTATTGTCCACTCATAGTAGAAAATTCAGAAACTACAATATTTAAAGCATGTAAATCAGATGAGATGCAGAGGCAGCTGTTGTGTTGTTTATTTCTCTCTACAAGCTCATTGAACAAAGTTTTTCTTGAACTGTTGAGCTGAAAACGTGTATGATGTTGCCCTCTAGCGGTCACAAGGAGAGGTGACGGATTTAGAAATATATGAGCTGATAAAGAAATAAAGAATAATGAATTTATTTTTTTGTAATGAAAAAAGTGTGCCAAACAAGAAAAAGAATGAATAAGACTGATGTTTTGTGATATATGCATGTCTAAATAAGAATGGATAAACAATATATTATTTATCCCCACAAGAAAATGAAGGAACATGTATATTTTGTATGATTTGGTTTTTAGTATTCTCCTTGTTGGTAATACATTTTGTATCCCTTAGTATGTGTGAAAGTGCTTACAAAAATGTCTAATAACTGATTGTAATGTAGCCATCTAGGACCACGTTATCTTGACATCCAGGTGACTTGAACTATGAGAGCCTTTCAAAAAAGTATAAAGCTGAAAATACAGCAAGATTAAATGAATATGTAATGAGCTCAGTTCTTAATAATGACATGTTGTCAACCTTTGATAAGTTGATGGCTCATTGCTGTCTGTTTTTAGATTGCTGGTGATTAATTTTCCAAATGTTGTCAGGCTTGGTGCACCCAAACACCCAGCTGTGAATACTTCATGAATACTGCATGCCACCGGGAGCTGCAGGCAGCGCGCCGCTTCATGCTGCGTTTGTGGATGGATATAGCAGCTCCTTGATTGGGATGGGTGGGTGACTGTTGGGGGAGTTTGCAGTGGCAGCGATGGGCTCATATCAGCTGAGGTCATTAATAATGAGCGAGTTTCATCCTAAAAAAACAGACCTGGAGACTTCTCAGGCTCAGCTCAGCTTTCATTCCAGGAAGTGTGGATGAAAGATGACACCGTCCACAGCTGGAGCGCCGCTTCTCGTGTTACGTTGTGGATAAATGCCGTCCAACGACACACACACACACACACACGCACGCGCACACATGCAGGCAGCGGATGGTGCCTATGTCCCTAACTTAGCTTTATGGTGAGAACACGGGCAGATCTGCTTGGCTGCGATACTTGAAGGTCTCACTTTACGTTGAGGTGTTGGGTGACAGGGTGGCTGTGAAATTCCTGGTTCTGTTTCAGTAAACAAACACTAACAACGTGTAGAAGGTTAGTTTAATACGACTCCACATCTAATCAGAAGACTGAGGATAGAAATAGTTTGAACAAATCAGGTAACTAGCCGTGTTTCAAATTCTTTTTTTTTTTAAATGGCTGGATTAATTACAAATTTTGGGCTGCAAGTTGCTACTTTTTCTCACACTTTGAACAACAATGCGGCTAATTGATGGATTGTTATGGGCAAATGAGCTTCATGAAGAAAATTTTTGGGGGGAGGGACACCTGATCCTTCTCATTTAAGATGTTTCTCATTGTGCTCTAGCCCTACACATCAAATATTCATCCTCCACTGTCCACAAACACGTTAAAAATGCTGCTGCTGTACGATGGATCTGGATTTGGCTTCTATTCGGTGAGAAAACGCTAAAAACAGAAAAGACTCCAGGCTTATGGGGGGAGACCTGGAGCCACACACCAACACTCGTGTCTTCTTATGTTGGACATGAGCTAAGCCCTACAGTTGGAATTTTGAAGATCAGACATGCAGAAGGAAGGTTATGAGACAGCAGCATAGTTTTTTTTTTCTCTTTTACCAGCCTGTTCAAGGAAGAAAAAATACGGCACGTAGCCTATATGTGTGCTACTTGTATTTAATTAAAAGTGAAAAAAAAACAAACTCTTTCTGTGTAAATATGTCATGTTACAAGGTGGACACCTGCAGCTTTTATGGACAAGTACGGCCTGTTTATGTACAATCTCAATTTCTAGTCGGTGCAGCTTGTATTCAGGGGGCACTCAATAGTCCAGAATTTACGGTAGATGATGTACTAGGATCAATCCCTTAAAGATCAAAGAAAGAAATCCTTTTGAGAGATTAAACCTTATTACCATGTTATTGCTACTTCTATACACACTCTGGTGTGACAGATTTTAGGGATAACTGGATCCCTTCGTCCACAGGTCCAGTAAAAATAAAAAAACAAAAAACAAGACAGAAATCTTAGAAGAGGTAGACAACACCTAGCGATGATAGAAAATGTTTAATTTTGTTGCAGCACTGATAGCATCACCCGCTTCAGCAGAAAATGTCTTTTCCCCCCTGTTTCTTGAGAACATCACTTTTAGATGCTGCTCATCTCCTGTAGATATATATATTTTTAGGTCTGATGCTTATTTGTCTTTGGGAGTTGTTGGCGTAAACCTTACTCACTGTTACTGATCAAATCCTAAATTGTACGTAAAGAAGGATCTGGAAAATGTCTAAGGATCAGTTTAAATCTCTGATTTATTCCTATATTGAGTTTAGAGTGTGTCTACCTCATTTAGACACACAATTACACTCGAAGCATTAAAACAGAATCACTTCAGCAGTACCTGCGAAGTGTAAGATCTTAACATTAGGATCAAAAAGAGAGACAACAGCCGAGTGAATTTAGCGAGTCCCTCAGGCCTGAAACGAGCTGTGTGGCCCCATTAGCCTCCACTTCCTCCTGCTCTGCATGAACTCCAGGATTAATTTGTCTTTCTTTGTGCATCCTGCAACTCAACAACCTGAAATTATAGTTCTCATAAACATGCAGCTGCGCCTCTTCCAATCACAGTCATCCCACGGATTTACTGATGTGAATATTTGCTGGTTTTCATAGACAGTGAAGTACGTGTATTTGGGTTTATAGCTTATTTATCTGAGGAAAAAATGTTTTTGTGAGGATGTAGTGTTGGCGAAAGGGAACTGTGCAAGAATCAAATGATTATTGTCCTTTGAAGACCAAAGTTTATTAAGAATCCCTGATTGCAGCTATAGTTGTGCAGAGACACTGCAGCCTTTCAAGTCTGCTGGGATGTGGGCCAGTTTCCCAGTTGTTATCCAGCCTTGACCATGACCCTGTGCTCGGGTTAGAGCCGGCTCCCGGACCAGGAGGAGGGGTTGCTCCACTCGCTATGCTATAAAACTCTGGTTATAGCCTGGATGGTGGTGGTGAGGGGGTGTTTGAAAGATGCAGACAGGAAGTTTGGCTCCGATCCATCAGAGCTTCTCAGGAATAAACGTGTCTCATTTCCTGCCTCGACTTTTTTGTCAAAACCGGCCTCTAAAACAGGAGGGGATTGAGCCGGGCCGAAGAAGTGTGGGTTTGTGAGGTTTTCCTACACGTGTTGACGCGGCAGTAGATAAACGGCTCGGTCTTCACTCGATCCTGGATGTCAGATAGCAGTGCTTACAGACTATCAGAAGCCTCACAGACTTCATCTGCCCAGCAAGGGGTGTCCAGATCTTCAGCAGGATAAATACTAAAAATAACATGTCAGTTTCACAGTCAGCTGAATTATATCTAATTATCATTATAATATTTAAAGGAAAACTAATTTGTAACGGTAAAAATCAAGTAACTGTGAATGTTGTAACATCTCATTCGCAGCATGTGTGCTAAAGCGTTTGCTAGTTTAAGTGAGCTTTTAGCTCCCATTGATGTTTCTAAGGGTTGTCTTTTATAGGCTGTGGTGCCTCTTAAGCCTTATAAAAAACATGTTTCAACAGCTGGAAGTTTTTCAAGGAATTACTGTCTTTTGGAGCATCCTTTTCCTCAACCCCCCCCCTAAATTTCTACATCTGGAAAAAGGCTAAACAAAAGTTGTGAGGTGGTTGTACCTCGAGCCTGTAGGTTCAGGTTGAGGTTTGAATATTCTCGGCATCTTATTTTCATTTTTATTTGTTTTAAGTTGTAACAGTGTTTTTTAAAATTTATTTATAGTTTATTTTGTATGTGAAATGCATCTTTTTTTTTTCTTTTTTTTTGGGTCATATACAATGTTTTCCTGAATATTATGCATGTTGTTTTTGTTTATTTCTCCAAAATAATCTATATGAATGGCAGTTGATGGGATTTGTTTTGATTGTCCAGAATGATAATCTGGATTTTATTAGACAAATTATTATGAAATAATATTAAATGGCAGTTGAATTTAGTAGACATATTATCTTTCAGTTGTCCTGAACGCCCTGGTGAAGATGATTGGATGAGGTTTATTTTTGTGTCAGAGCATTTAGATAATTTGCTGCAATCGGAGTGTGAAGGAGATTTTAAGCAATATTGTAAAAAACCCTCCTGGAAAAAAATCATCCACCCTACCTTTGAGCTAACCAGATAATCTAGTTATCAAACCTGTGTAAATTGTCAGAGCTCTGAACAAACAGGAGAAACACATGGTAAATCTTCACAGAAAGCCTTTAATTCACTGAAATCTGAATAATTTGGAACAGAGTCCAGTTATAATTATAGATCCCGTTACTGTTTTATTAAATTCTTAAATAGTTTCTTCATCTGGTTTCTTGACTTTTCCTAAGACTTCTTAATCTACATGTGGCCATAAGTCCCTCTAATTTTTGAAGTGATGATTTTCCTGAATTTTCAAAGGTTACAAGATGTATTCATTTGATTTATTTTGATATAAAATTCATGGGGCAAATAACAATAAAGATGTAACCTCACATTATGAGATGCTAGTTAAAATCTATCAATGGTCTATGCAAATAAATGAGGACAAAAAAAAGTCCTGAGCTTCAGCTGCTAGTCGTATTTTGAGGAAAAGAAATGAATAATGTAAAGTTATTTTTATGGCATGTTTAAAAATAAATATTGACTTTACAGAGCAATGGGTATTAGAATCAAAAGAAACCACAGACATAATGATGCCACTCCAGGAGCCCTGTGGGCTTTCTGTGATTCAGCTGCAACCTTTTATTTATTTATCTGGATGTCCATCAGTCTTTGGACATCTTCCTGACAGCAGAACACTCTCCCTGTTTTCCTGCATCAGTAAACATGGAGCTTTATTCCTGCAATCTGAGACGTGACGACTGGGGTTACTGGGGCAGACGCTGACTAGTCTGATGGATCCCACTCATCAGGATGTTTGTTGGGAAAGTAAAAGCGAAAGGCAGAGTCCATCCGCTGCGCTCAGCTCATCAGTAGACCAGAAAGGGGGGAAAAAAACAAGCAGCTACGGTTGACTTCCCTGTGGTTGTGCATGTGCATTATGGAAGCACTGGGGGCCAAAACAAGGCGACCTTTTTCATGTTTCCTCGTCGTCTGTGTCGGACAAAGAGCAGCTGGTGGCAGAGATGTTCTCAGGAAATGCAGTCATGTGATGAGCCACACGGCTGCAGGCGAGCACACACTGTTAGAGGATCTTTCTTTATTGTCAGTGTACCAGGCGATGCTACATAAGTAGCTGCTTATTGGGGTCAGCCAGCTGGATGGAAAGCGTACACGCTGAAGTAGTATTTTTCCCTGCTTTGAGGTTGTTTGAGACCAGCATGAGGATGGAGGCTAAACCTCTGAGTTTCATCCACGTTTCATTTTAACATGTTGAAAATTATTAATGATTTTCCACTGCTGTATGATGTCACTCCTAAATTAATGAGCCTAGATGACAGCATGAAGTTCTTCGCCCTTATTTTCCTGTGTGTTTTATATATTTGCGTTTGTATTTCTAAACAAATCTCTGCTGCAGAATGACACCTCTCATTTTTTTTACTTGTTCCATTAAGAAAAAAAATCATAGAATCTGTAAAGTTAATTACTATTCAGTTATTATGGTTACAGTACTGCATCTTCTTTGCACCATTAGAAATTAACTTAACCCTGCAAATGTGAAACAGCAGGTCTTTAACTTTGAAAATGTAGACTAAAGGAAGAGTGAGGAGGATTGCAAGGTTTAACTTTTATATATTGAGCTGGATTTTTTGACAACCGATGCCTGGCAACTACTGTCTGTTTTGCTGAATCCTCTGCGCCCTGTGAGTGACGATGCTGCGGGGTGGCTGTTGGATGCCATGGCGTTGACGCACGGTTGGTCCCGGGCTGCTGGGAGTGGTGTCATATTGATGCTTCATTCAGATCCACACAGAATCTGGCATGGAGGACTCGGATGGTGGCTAACACGTCTCATTTTCTCTTTGGTTTTATGTTTCATGTGCAGACTTTACATCCTGGGCAGCTACAATCTTTGCACACTTATGGCCCTTTTCCACTAGCACAAGTCAGCTTAATTCAACTAAACTCAACTCAGTTCAACTTGGCTTGGTAGCTTTTCAATTACAATCCATTACCTCAATCACAAGTAGGTGGGGTAGGAGTGAAGCTGCTGCGACGTATTAGATTGTGCGACACAAACGACCGCAGCAACAGTTCACACTCCCTACCTGTAGGTGGCGATAACACATCTCATAAATTGTTTGCTAGATAAGGTGACCATAAAAGGTCAGGTGAACGCCCTTGATATTCATCAAAATAATTTCCACGACTGCTTGGTGGGGGTTAAAACAGCAAAGAATCTGAATTTCTCTAAATACAAGAGAGATCTTGATGCATCACGTTATAAAACGTAAAATGATTTTTTTTTAGTGGTCATGGCATGAACATCCCCAATGCAAAGAGGTAAGAGGTGTCATCAGAGGACCGGACGGTTCCAGTGGGCAGTCATTATGAAGTGGTGGCACAATGGAACCGAAGGTGGACATGGAGATAATATTTTTCCTTTCACATCATAAAACAAACATGTACAATCAATCAATCACTTTATTTATATAGCACATTTAAACAACAAAAAGTCTCCAAAGTGCTGCACAAAAGTAAAAATAAAAAAAAAATGGATAAAATCACAATAATGATAACAGAAAATATAAAATCCTAACCATTAAAAGTAAATAAATACAGACACAACTGAGATGTTTTTGACACCCATTTGGTGTTAAATAATATTTCTCTCTAGTTCCTGGGTGTTCCAGCTGGGTCTGCGGTTCTGCAGCTGTGGTTTGAGTGGGGCGTCCGGTTACAGCCATGGCCACAGATAAACTCCTGTGAGCAGAGGGCCATGGAGGTGCAAACAATAAAGACTTTCTTAACAGAAATGGGCACAGCACTCAATTAAATAAATAAATAAACAAGATCTGCCTCTTGTTTAATAAATGTTGCATCTATTCTAGATGCTACAGCAGCAGCAGCTATTTGGTTCAGACTGGAGAGATCCTGTTTGAACCAAAAGGTGAGAGACAACAGAAGCCTCGGGTGGAACTGGGATAGCAACATGTTTACTTGTTCACTTGACTGACTGAGCAGCTACAGGTGGGGGAAATATCCTGATTGTAGCCCCCCCCCCCCCCCCCCCCCCCCCCCCCCAAAAAAAAAAACAAGCACTTTTGTACAACGATGGTGTCATTTTAACAGTAATTATCATTAATTTAGAACCTTTACGGCACATTTTGGCAGCAGACTGTCTGCCTTATTCATCGTGTGAACGTGTTTCCTGTAAGTTTCATTTCACAATGGCCAGTCATGTTTTAGTGGTTGAGGTGCTTGTTCTATAAAAGACCCCTGTTTCTTTGTAAATCCTGATTTTATTTTATTTTTTATGTGTGTGAGCGCATGCACTCCCAGGACTATTAATATCAAATATGCTTCTTTATTCATTTTTTCCAGATAACTTAAATATGTAACTGTCAATGGTTATATTTTATTTTGCATAGATCTCACATTTCACATCATTTCTTTGGTTTTATTCTTCAACCGTTGGTGTTGCAGTTTCCATTTCTCCAGATTTTGGGTGTTTGCCAGAGTAAGAGCTGCTGTAGATTTTGTGACATTTTCCCAGCAAGTTTGGTTTTTATAAATCCCAAATGTTGATTTTAATTGGCATATGCCAGCTTTTGTATGTACGCAAGCTTTATAAATGAGGCCCTGGTGACTATGGAGGCCATAAGTACAAAGAACTCATGGTGCATGCTGAAAGTAGCCATGAGACGATGTGGACATGGTCAGCAGCAATACAGGGGTACAGTAGTACTCTACCCAGTATGTTGAGGTGTTTGAATGATGGTCAGTTGATACTACGGGCCCTTCAGTGTGCCAAGAAAACATCCCCCACACTGTTACATTGATACAAGACAGGATGGATCCATGTTTTTATGTCGTTTCCACCTAATTCTGACCCCACAGTCTAAATGTGAAGATGAAATGGAGATTCATCAATCCAGGCTACATTTTCCATCGTTTATTGTCCAGTTTTTGTAATTACTTTTGTAAGTCCTGTGATGCATTTCAGTAAGAAATAAGAATTTTGAAAGAAATAATTAGAAGAAAAAGAATACTTGAGATAAAGGATAATAAACCGCTATGACTTGATAAATGTGGATTTGATCTTACTGGGAGCCAGGACAGTTTGTGATGCAGAATAAAGGAAAAGAAATTGCAGTTCATCTTGTGAATCCTTGAGAATGCTATGCTCAACTTACATACTTGTAAAAATGAAAAAACATAGCACATCCCAAATTGAAGGAAAAGATCAGCAGTACTCACATCACAGATAAGATATGCTTCTATGCGTACATAAGGGTTCTTATTTCAACACAAAGCCTTCATCAGAGCATTTTCCAAGGAAAACGGAAAACCAGGACACTCTGATTTTATCTGTGATGTGAGCCAGTAAACAACTTAAATGTGAGTATTGCTGATCTTTTCCTTCAGCTTGAGAAGCGCTACTTTTGTCAGTTTGGGATGCAGCTCAGTCTTTATATGTGGTGTTGAGGTGACGAGAATTCAAGGTCACCTTTTAGAGAGGGCTTACTGTATTTTCTGGACTGTAAGTCGCTCCTAAATATGAATCTCATCAGTCAAAAAATGCATCATGAACAGGAAAAAAACATATATAAGTTGTGCCGGACAATATAAATCATACTTATTTATTTAAAATAGGGTGATTTTCTGATTTTTCATATCCAAGTTGTTACCCAATCAGTCCAATTCCAAAGTTGATGCCTGTAAATGATCATAATCATCATAACTGAGAAGGATAAACATGTTTTTTGAGGATTTGTTCCACGGCACAAACAGAACTGCCAGATGTCCAAACTGAACTCCTCTCACTGAGATAAGGCTATTTTGGAATGTTTGCCCTTGGAGCAGAATAAAGTTGTCACAAGCTTAGAGCGCCCTCTTTTGACATTAGACGGTAATATTTACTCCTTGACTCATGTCAGTCAATATGAATTGATACTTCAGAATATGTTAAATTGTATATAGTTTGATATACAAGTCGCACTGGGAAATAAGTCGCACAAGCTACCAGACTATGAAAAAAGTGACTTATTGTCCAGAAAATACGGTAATTAGAATTAGTTTCAGTTTATTTTGCACCATTATACATGAAAAGGAAAATAAAAGGAAATAAGCAATGAAAAACAGCAACAAAATGTAAAAAAAAAGTGCAGGAGAGATAATAAAGCCCTGCATAGGCTCATTCAAAGTACCTCCCCAAACTAATTAAAAAGTAAAATACACAAAAACATACAAAAGCAGACAATTAACAATATAGTGGTAAGCAGCAAAAAAAACACAAAAACCTTTAATACCACTACTCCACATATTCGAATGTTCATTGTCTTCAGTAAATACTGCATCTACAGTACTATATTAAAACGTGTAAGGTCACTTCTTCAGGATTTTGGTGAGGGCTAGATTTGTTTGGATTAGTCTGTCAATTCTCATGACTGACTGTTTATTTCTATGACATGATAATGGTTACACTGTAGAAAACTGGCTAAATGGGCAGAAAACATCTCTGTGTTAGATTCACATTTGCCATGAACTCAAGCTGGTGAATTTCTTCCTACAAACTCTTTTCAACACTTGAAAAGAAAAATATTAAATCTTTATCTTCATATAAGCTTCTTTTAAAGCACACACATACTAAAACTGCCAGTAAGGATGTTTATTTTTTGGATAAAATAAGTGTCTTATTAGATGGTTGAGTGACAGCTGTCGGCTCTCTGCAGCTGCTGACACATATCGTTGTAATGACGCTGCTGTTGCCCAGATGATGCAGGAGCGAGATTCCTGCCGAATGTCAGGTCAGCAGGGATCCACATGAAAGGTTGCGTGCTGGACTCACACCAAGCTACTGTTCAGATAAAGCCAGGCGAGGCTGCTTTTAATCGTCCATTTGTTGTGAAACACAGCCGGCTCATTTCCGTTCTCAGGTCGGCTGTGATCATTAAATTCGCCACCTGTGTCTATTTCTCAGTCTCTGCCGTTGCGTAATCCCCTCCAACAGGTTTTGGCATTTGGCAGCAGCACTTTTGTATAGTTTGTTTCCAGGAAAGATAGAGGAATGGAAGGAGATGAAGGCATGAAATTCTGGATGGTCATCCTATTTTCTCTCTGCAGCTCGGTGCAGAACAGTGAGCGAGGGAAGAAGATTGGAAACGCAATGATGACTACCAGTCGCAGTGTGGTCCAGACTGGGAAAGCAGTGGGTAAGAAAAACCCCAAGCTTATTCCAAATGAGATATCGGAGAGTTATGAAACTTACTTTTTTCACTTTTATCTTTCTTACAGAAAGTTTCACTTGTTCTCAACACAAATTTGGTCTGATCACAACTTTAAAAATACTGTCAACAGTTGCCAGTTATGATTTAATAAAGGGATTGATCTATTATTAAACTCTCACAGTCTGATGACCTGTTAATAACCAGTCTATCTGCATCTAAGAACTTTGTTTGAAAGTGGAATATCTGCTTTTAACTCTTAGGTCAGTCAGTGGGGGGAGCACTGACCAGTGCAAAGTCAGCCATGTCCTCCTGGTTCTCCACTCTGGCCCAGCCTGCACCAGTAACCAACCCAGCCTCTCCAGAGCCCGCCACCGAGGTGAAACCGTAACACTCAACGTCACAAAAACCCTGATTGACTCTTCCTGCCTCCTTGTCCTCTGATTGCAAAGCCTTAGGTTCAATGGAGTGAAATCTGGTTTGGTTAAGGATACAAACTGAAAAATGGGAGACTGAAATATCAAGCATGGCAGTCCCTGACCCAGCTGGACACTGTGGGCTTTTACTGTCATCGCATCTGGTTGGCGCTCCAGACAGGAAGGTAGCAATGCCGGTAAAGTAACAGCACAGTCCATAACCACTGTGAGGCTTTTGATCAAAACCTGAAAATTCAGAAGGCTGCATAAAGTCTGACCAGCTGTCTTTCACCGATGCAGTTTGTGATGGCTGAATTCTTTCCTCTGAGACACTAAAGATGCTGTCCTTGGGTGTGTGGTGTTCACTCTTTGCTGCGTAGTTATACAGGTTTGTCAATTTTAAACTACCCACTTTGCTGCAAAATGATGTATAATGTCCTGGTGCCACAGAATTTGACCTAATAACGAGCTGAAATACATTAAAACTTCTAGTGGATTAAATTTAACATTCAGTGGGGCTCATGTTCATCAGTGCCTCTGTTGTAACATTGTGGTTGTTGTGGTGAATCGGAATTATAACAACACTGAGTGACTTGAATATAACCAAAACTGACAAATATCTTTTTAGTAGTAATTATGTTAAAGATAATTTAAATAAAAATGTAAAAAATGTTGGATTGTTTTCTTTGGAAGATAAACAATTAGCTAACAGTCAATTACTTGGAAAAAGTATGTTGGTTAAAATCTCATTTAAAAAAGTTTTAATTTGTAACTGGAGCTAAAAGAAAAAGCTAGTGAGGAAATGCTAACAGTAGCTAGCTCATATAACTTGGCTTATGTTGTTTAAAGCTTATGAGCAAGAAACACTAAATGATTCATATTAACAAAAGACAAACCTTAACTGACTTCTATCACAGCTGTGATGACGTACAAACTTCTAATGGGGTTTTTGTCAAGAAAAGAGTCCAAAATCTTCCAAATAGCTGTAGCTAGTTAGCGTCGTCAGCACTGCTTTGCTGGCCAAAATGTGACACTTTAGAAAGTGTAAGATTAAAAAAAAAGTATGCTCCCTTTAAATTAAACTCTCAAGCTTGTGATTATTACATGGGAAATCGTGTACACTGGTGAACCATTTAAAAGAAAAAAGGTTTCATTAGCTAGTTGGCACAAAAGATAACTGCTATAAAATTATATAATTTAAAGGAATATTTTACTTTTTACTTATTAATTGGAGAAGTATTCAGACCCAGTAACACTTGGTGACAGACATACACAGATGGCAAACATCATGAAGTCCAACTTTAAGACCTTGTGCCGTACGTGCCCAGCAGATAGGCCTTTGTAAAAAGAGCTATTTCACACAAATCTGTTGGCACTTCCATGAATTTCCGACAAACTGGTTAGCGTGCAGTTATCCACACAATTTCATGTTGTACCCTCTGGAGATGGCATTTTCCCTACATGGATCTTGCCAGTCTCAGGCATATTTTATTGATATACACATTTTTAATAGCAGCGAAAGGAAATATTTAGTTATTTCTTATAAACAGTGAGCAAAAATGATTAATTATTAAGCATCTTTTGATTAGCTTATCAATTATTTGGCCATGAATTAGGCTTGTAGATTTTATTTGCTTGCTCTTTCAACAAAATGAGAACTAAAATTTCTTTAAAACACAGAAAAGACAACTTGCTAAATCTTGATTTATGCTCAAAAATAGACACTACACACAGAAAAATGTCAATTCAAACTTGTGTTTTTCACTGTAAATGATTGCCTTTACCAAACTTTCCATCTACCTTGTTAAAAGAGTGATAGTCATGAGTCACATTCATCCTTGAAATAGAACATGAGGGTACAGGCGGATGTCTGAAAGGGATGAATATGACTGATTCATCCCGTCTCAATGGCTTCAATTAACTTACCACTGTTGCAAAAAAGCTGCACCGCACAATAGGAATTAGCTGAGTGTCACTGAAACAACCACAATGTTTCTGCAGAAATCCTTCTGAACTAAATGCTTGTCTCTGAGTGAAATCACCTCCATTCATCATGAAGAAACCTCTGACTAGTTCTGTGTATGCAGGCTGTTGGGCAACCCTCACCCAGATCCTTTTCTACTTTGCTGTCAGTATAATATAAATAAATATATATTTGGATAACTATGTTCAGTAACCTTGAAGATAGTCTCAAGAGAGATAACTTATTTATTTGTTGTGTAACTTTTATCTTGAAATATCCATGTTTTGTCATGACAACACTGCAACAAGTGGACCACTGTGTTTATTTGCACAAAGCAGCCATTATATGGTCTTTCTGTGGATCTATAGCTTCTATAACTGTAATTTTACAAGATCTTTTCCCTCCATGTTACAAGTACTCAGCAGTTGTTGGATTAAAGGTGGTCCAGTGAGCATGCTCTGTCCAGCCAGTTTTCCAGCTGTTTGCTGTTATTTGTATTGTTTTTAGTTGTTGTCCTCATGCTTTTACACAATCATCGACTCTTCTGGATTTTAATTTCTGACGTAAGTATGGTTAAAATATCCGCTGTTTAAAGATGCTTGTTTCTTTTTTATCCTCTGATATATTTTCATTTTGTATTTAAAATATTTGAATGTATAGTGAATTCGGATTCACAGAATATTTTCTTGACAGATGCTTTTAAGGTATTGGAGATGGAAGTGATATCCTACTTGCTGTATTAAAAAAATGATAATAAAAGAAACTATGTTGCAGTTCTGTTTTTTTAACCCTCTGGGTTTACGTGTGGGATCAAATGTAGGTCAGGCTAACAAAGTGGTGGCAAATGCGTGTTTGTGAAGAGCTGCTGTTGTGATGGCACATGGCTCAACAAAGGCACACCGTGTTTTGTCTGGAAAATATTCAGCAGCATGACAGAGACTCACGAACTCAGCAACCTCACAGGTTGCTTTAGCCTGAGGCATGCAGAGATTCAGTGTAGCCACTACATGAGGGTTGAGCTTAAAATAATGCCCCCTCCCCTTTTCTATTTTTGCACACCTTATAAAACCTGGAACTCCAATTTGTACAAAGTAATGTTCATGTTATGATTAGACAGGAATGATTGTAAACTGATCCATGACAACCTGGTAGCTTCTTACATTTCCAAATCAGCGCAAGTCTGCCAGACGAACTCTGGTATTGGTCACCCAGTTGAAGTTTTTTCTTTTTTATTAGTGTCCTGAAGACCAAAAAGCACATGATCAGCTGACAAAGTTTGGCTCCCGTTTTCTGTTGGATTTTTTTTCATTATAATGATGTTTATTGTGCTAATGTTGAATTTTTTGTAGTAATGACTCGTTGTCAAGACAACTCTGATGTGCACTCTTTTTTTGGGGGTGCTCAAACACCCTAAATTTCATGTAAATGTCATGTAATGACATTTGTAACGGGCTATATGCACAACTGCACTACTTCCTGAACCTAGGGCAGCGCCTTTGTTTTGTGTCTTTCATTACTGGAGAAACCGATTAATCCAGGTGTGTTTGGCCATTGTCACTGTGGTTACTGAGGTCAGGCACGCCCTGATTGATCAATTTGTCCAGTAATGAAATACAGGAAACAAAGGAGCTGTCTTAAAGGGAAAGTTCAGGATTTTTGACATGGGGCCTCATTTTCGAGTGAGCCAGGATACTGCTTATTACTAAAGACAGTTTCAACATATTTCATTCCGTTATTCTAGTTCCAGAAGCAAAGTATATAATTCTGCAGCTGGTAAGAAACAAGTTCCTCAATATGTAATGCAAAATCTATCACACAAGGCTAGTTTTACTTGTTTAACACACGAGTTTACTAGTTTAACACGGCATTTACACAGATAAGCTTGCTGATTTGCCTCGGATGTTCTGTGGAGTGGATAAGATTGGTTTTAATGACAGGCTAGCAGATTCCTTACTTTATATTTTTTTAAAACAAAATTGAAATTGGCATTGCATAATCTGGTTCAGATTCAGACCAACCCCTGAACACACTGATGCACACACACGTGTTGAAAGAGGATGCATAAAAAAGTCTAGGAAATATGAAGGAAATGCTCTTGAAAACTACAATCAGCAAATTCATTTTTTTGCAGGTGAGGGTGTCAGGTTTGAGTATAACAGGAAAATCCAGCAGAAACATAGTTTTTCCAAATATGTAAAGCATAAAACAAAACAAAAAAAACCTTTCTCAGTGCAGAATGAGATCTTTCAACAGCTACAGAGCATAATGTGACATGATTTCTGGATCCTGGGAGAGTCTTGCAGGGCTAAAGGTAAAGGACATAAACCACTGTTGGGTGATGGTGCGAGGAGAAACTGTTATGTCCATCATTATCAAACCAGCCACGTGGGCTCTGGAGTACCTGGGGAAACCCTTTTCAGTCAGCACAGTCTACCCCACTCGTCAAATGTAATATGAAACTGTAGTACACAAGGAAGAAGCCATATATCAGCTCTGCAGAAATGCTAAGTTCTCTGAACATGAACTCATCTCAGACAGACAGAAATGTTCTGTGATCCGATGAGTCCATGTTTCAGAAATTCTAATATCTGGTTTAAGTGCTCAAGGTAAGAAAGACCACTGAGGCTGCAATAAAAAAAGCTGTCCTGATATAGATGTGCATACTTGTGAAGGTACCATTAATGCAGTTTAATATGCTAACATCAACATGTCGTTTTCTGGGAAAGTATGTTATTTTAATGGAGCAATGCCAGAACTCTACACAACTTCATAGTGGTGAGTGCTTGATTGGCCTTCCCAGTTCATCCTAATAAAGATGTAGAATATTTTAAGTAAGCAAGCAAATATGTCTACGTTCTACACCAAAACTGGAATTTGTTGCAAAAAACCTTGCTAGTTCAATACCTAACTTGGGCATTTAAAAAGATGACAGCAGCACCATCTTGTAATAACAAAGCAGACACGGAGCCATTTTGGTACGTCTTTTTTAATAAATTAACGTTCATTCAAAATACAGTGCCAAAGGAAAATGATGCAGCCAAACATGCTAGTAAGGTTCGTCATGAAGCACCTGTGCTCATGTTTTTTTTTTTTTTTTTTTTTAAAGGTAAGAGGAAGCCCCCCCCCCCCCCCCCCCCCCCTCCCCCTAACCCACCCTCTCCACTGATGCTAGTGGTTGCTGGGATGATTTCTGTAGCAACAGCTCTGGGCCAGCCCTCTCTTCTCACAACCAATCAGCAGCAAGATTTATCATTATTCACTCAAAAGATTTAATCCAATAGGAAAATGGAGATCTACCCACAATCACACTACAGTGATGTCTGATATTAAATTAAAAACAAAAGAAAGAAAAAAAAAAAAACACTTATACAAAATAGACCTGGTTATTTTCCCCCATGTTAAAACAGCTGTCTTTTAAACATATGAAAAATATATATTTCATTATATTCATAACATACTTATATTTATATATTTCAGCAGCTTACAAATAAAAAAAAAAAAGCAGAACCTATGTTTGCACTGCGAGTGGAGTTGTGTGTCTGCAGAGATCCTGGTGGAAAGAAACTGGTCATGTGACGATTGACCGAGTGAGGTGTAAACTGCTGGTTGTGTGGAAGACCTGTGTGCAGCAGACTTGACAGCCAAGCTGCCGAGGAGCTGTGGAGGGGGGGGGGGGGGGGGGTGGAGGGCGGTGAGGGAGGCGAGGTGATGGGTGGCTGGACCTGCAGTCACCCTCTTTTTACACCTCTCAGCCCCACTCCATCAGCCCTCCCACTCCTCCAGAAACCCACGGCTGCTTTCCCCTTCGTCTGCAGGGCCTTTAGAGGAAATACATGATCCTGTTTAATAAAGGAATACTCCGCAGAAAATCAAGTCCCTTGTACCCAAACTCCTGATCGATTACTTCAATGCCAAAACCTCCCTCTTGTTCCGCTGCACAGTTGCTGAGTTTTAAGATTAACAAAAAGAAAAAAAAGGGGAAAAAAAAGGGGAAAAAAAAAAAAAAGCAAAAAAGAAGAAATTTCAAGAAGTCACCTTAAGCTCCTGGAAAAACTTAATCCCTTTAAAAAAAAAAAAAAAAAAAAAAAGAGTTTGAGTTAAAAGCAAATGCTGACTTCAATGTGGTGTTCAATTATCCTTTTTTTTGGGTCATTTGTCGAGAACTATGAAAATGTTTACAAAAAAATACAGCAAAATAATACACAAAAAGCTAAACAATCCCTGATTTTGATCATTTTCATCCATTTTAGTTGTGATTTGAATACGTGTATGTTAGAAACTGCAAGGAAAAAAAAATCCACCAATCAGAATACTTCTCTTATAATCACAACCACATATTTTGTGGCCTTTGGAGTTAACTGGGACTTCATGTATATTTGGGCTTAAAAAAAAACCCCGAAAAACTAACTCTACGTAGTTGCTTCAAGAAATATTTTGCTTGAAAGCTGAGTAAACACATCAAACTTTAAATGTCCCTAAAACAGTCACATTTATATCATCCATCTAGTCCCAAAGTATCAAACCCACTTTCAGTACTGCTTTAAACATAAACAAAATAATACCTAGAATGTGCAGGAGAAAAATGTTTGCAGTCAGTTGTGACCACCTCAGAGCAATACTTGATCTTCTGCAGAGTATTTCTTTATTAACAAATAGAAGAAAAAGGAAGAGGACGGGGGAGAGGGAAGCCAAGAATGTAGAAAGGGGTCTGAGGGGGAAGTTTTGGTACAGTTGCCATTATAATTTAACAGGTTTACCAGTTAAGTGCATCATCATCTTCCTCATCATGAAATTAGTTTAGATTATCACATTGTAGAAACAGTATGACAGACATGATAACTAACAGATGTCACAACTGACAACATAAAAAAAGAAAAAGAAGAAATTGTCAGATTACTAATTTATCTGAGGGGCTTCTTATCGCTCCGAGCTCGTTTGAACGGCACAAGTCCAGCAGTCCCTCTGTGAAACAGACAAACCCTTTAAATTTGCAGAGATCTGAAGCCCACCCCCCTTTCATGTTCATCCCTCAGTGTTACAGACTCCTGGTTTAGCCAGCGAGGTAGGGGAGGCGGGGGGTTTAAGAGCTATACGTGAGGGAGTGTCACCAGCTCCCCATCCACCTCAAACTCCTCAGCTCCATCAGGGGAGAAGAGGTAGGTTGGAGGTTTCCATGGAGACTCCTCCAAACAGGAGGGGTACAGTTTCCCCACCGCACAGCGGAAGTCCTTGCCCAGATCCCAGAGGACTCGCTCGGACACGGGCTGCCGCAGGTACCAGCGGTCCAGTTCCACGTCGTACTGATAAATGGCATACTTGGCGCGCTCGTTCATGTGGGTTTCTCGCATGAAAATGCACAGCGAGTTGAGCAGCACCACGGCGCGCACGCACGGGTCCGAGTAGCGCTTGGCGGGGATGTTAGCAGCAACGCGCCACTCGTTCTTGTTGACGTCGTAGATCTCCACTGTGATAGAGGAGCCATCGATGGTGCTCGTCGGCATGCGCATGCCAGAGTTGCTGACCACGTGAAGGCCGCCGATGTAGAAAATGAGGTCACCGAAGGCGGCTGCGGAGGCGAAGCAGCGGCTGGTCTTGCGCGTGGCCATCTCCACCCAGGTGTCTGCTCGGGGGAAGTAACAGTACATCAGATCGTGGGTCATCACGTAGATGCAGTCATGCGCCACCACTGAGGTGCTCCAGTTCCAGGCGAAGGGCAGAGGGCTCATCATGCTCCATTCATCCTTTTCGCAGTCGTAGCGCTCCACTGTGCGCTTGTTTAGCTCTCCTCCGACGTTATCTCCACCGATTGCATAGATGTAGCCCTCACAGTAGACCAGCGAGGGCTTGGTTCGGGCACACAGCATGGGGGTCTTGGGCACCCAGGTGTTCTGCTGGGCATCAAACCAGAAAAAGCTATCGACTGGGTGGAAAACGGCCTGTAACTTGCCTTTCTTGCCATGGTTGGTGATTGAGTTTTTTAGAGGAATCTGTCCACCAGCAATAAATACATCATTGTCCGGAGTAACAAGGGTCCCCACCTTCTGCAGGTCTCCTGGGGGGTTGCAGAGCTTGTACACTTTCTCTGCCTGCGGGCTGTAACACACTATCGTAGTAGGCACAGATGTAGACATTACATAGCACTCGCCTTGCGTTTCTGACATGGCCTCCATGAAGATGAGCATTTCCTCCTTGGTCATGCCTAACCGAGGCTTGAAGAATTTGGGCATGGACTTGTAGAGGCCCTGCACCACCACCGACTTGTCGTTAGGTGGCAAACCCTGGAACCAGGCACGCTGCGTGACCTCTGACAACGCATCAATGCGGATCTGACTCAGCACAGAGGACAGGTGCTGTGAGCGTGCCTCCATGTTATATTCCAACCACAGCATGGCGGCCTCGCGCACCGTCTCCTCCTTCTCCACGTTGAGGTTGTCGCTGCTCAGGATGTCTATCAACAGCTCGTGGGAGAGTTGAAGGAAGGCCTCCTGCCGGTACACCATGGGGAACTTGTGCTCCACCATGCGCTTGGCGCTCTGCTTTAACTCACTACAGCTGAACAGGTCGCCGATGCTCAACATGCGGACACAGTTCTCAGCATTTATCTTCTTCACTAGATAGTCCCTGCACTGCAGCAAGACGTCTTCAACCTGCAGTGGACAAAGGACAGGAGACAGACATCTGTCAACACAAATGTTTCATTTTGTGAAATTATAATCCACAGATTTAAAAGCAAAAACAACTAACACCTGCTCTGGTGAGTATCCCAGTAACAATAAAATAAAATTACAGAGATGATGTGCAAATTAACTTTTTATGGGTTTATTTTTCTTATACATTTATTCTTTAAATGGCAAGACAAATACAAAGCTCCTTTAGGATGAGGAAGACCATCAGATGACTTCTGACCTGTAAGAAGCAGGCAGTCTCATAGAGCGGCTCCACTGTGCTGTCACTGATGGCCAGATTGCCTGTGTAGGCATAGGTGATGATGATCTGGAGGGTGGCCGGGTCCACATTCCTCAGATGGACGTGTGTCTGCTTGCTCTCGCTGAGGCCACTCATAAACATTGCCCTGCAACAGAACAAAGATCGATCAGTAACTGGTGGCAGAAAGAGGATAAAAAACTTGCACAGCAATTCATACGAGTTTTAGGGTAAGAAAGAGTTCCAGCTTTCCCAAAAAGATTTACATCATCAACTTTTTGTTAATACTGCTACTAAAACTATGTTACAACGATTTTTCATGTACTAATTAACTTGTTTTCCTACAACCATGTGACAAAAAGTGACATCCAGCATCTGGGTTGTTAGCTAACTGCGTACAACTCTGCTCCAGCTGCGTCTCCACTCCTCAGCAGGCCGCCCACTCTTCCTCCATGTCATTCATCAGTCGTATGCACTGTGAGTCACATCCTTAACTTCCCTCACTTTATCAGTTTCTCACATCTGACTCTGAAAGTGTGTCTCTTTGCTGGAAGACAGCATTTCAGTGCTAATGTTGTCAAAGACCACATGACTACACTCTATATTAATACATTGCTGACATTTATACCAATTTTAAACCACAGCTGGCCCAAAATTTAAAGACTTAACAGAGCAGCTGTTGTCAAACCTCCTAAATGTTGCAATTGTTTGTCACTGAAAAACAATTTGTGGTCAATTTCACAAGAAAAACCAAAAACAAAGTCATACAGCAGAAACTAAATGGGTACATTTTCGCTTGCTTTGAGTGTTCACATAATATAGTTAAATGCAATAACGTTTGATTATACATACATATTACACACACACACACACGTTACTGACTTTTGTACTCTGACTTTACTCCTCTGTTGTATTTCAGTCAAGTTCTTCAAAGTGAAGAGGAAAAGGAAAACTTATTCATTGATCGATTACAGAGGCAGATCAATTATTAAAATAATCAAGATGCAGCTCTAGGTGGAACTTTAGTTTTTCCACCCACAGGTGTTGGAAAAACCATCTCAATTGAGACCCCATGGGTTCTAATCCACGGGTGATCACGTTTCCTCAGTACAGCTGCCTTTACTGCTTCGACTATTTTATTCACTAAATATTAAACTTTTTTTTTTAAATCACTGACATGTTTGCACATTTTCACTTTCTCTTTATTCTATTTTATACTCATTTTGTTCTATGCTGAGATGTACAATAATAATAATAAACTTCTTTTCTATTGCAATAATGTCTTCTTTGCGTTTCTTTGCTGAATCAGCCACGTTGTGCATTCAAAACAGTCATGAATGTATATCCACTTGCTTGTGTGAAAGTGTAAAGCGATTTGGAAGAAAAAGTTATAAGTGGAGTTTCTCAGCCTTGGGACACCGCTGGGCAGCAACAGCTCCAGAAATGTACAAAATAAATGTCACTGTGCCATCAAACAAGCCAGGAACGCAGAATTTCAAAAGATGCATTATGTAAATTTCTCACCTTAAAGGTGCTATAGAGGATGTTTCAGCATTTCAGAAAGCCGAGACTGTTACCGAGTTTTTGAGTAATGCGCAAGTGCAAGACCAACCAGCTAGATTCACAGCACCCTCCTACAGCCACAGAATAACATGCACGAGCAACTCTGGTGTTTAGCAGACAGCAGGTACAGATTCTCCCATCACTGCAAACTCAAGTAAACAGAATGCCGTCGCTAACTACTAGCAGAACAATGTTAGCAATAGCTACCTGATGTAAACGTCAGACAAGGGCTAAGACACTTCATGATTTTTACCTTCCGGACACCGCGTAATGTTGCAGCCCAGTTACACTTTACACACTGCACCACATGGTAGCAAGTGAATACCAACACACCTGCTGTTTTAAATGTGCATAGTGGCCGATTCAACAAGGAAATGGAACAGGACAATCGTGGAGGAAAAGACAGAACGAGCTAAAAGAATCAACATAGGACTGACTTCTACTTGCTGGAGAGGTCACAGTAAAAGGTAAGATAGGAGGTGGATGCTGAATTAGTCGTTGCTACAGGGCACACCACTGAGAAAATCTGAAAAAAATTAAAAAAAAAAAAAAAAAAAACCAAAGTCCCTAGAGTCTCTTCAATTTATTGACGACAAACTAGAGATGTTAGAAGTCATCTTTAACAGTAGAGGGTTTTGTTCACCATTTGCTGAGGTTTTTTGCAGACAGATGAACCAGAAAGTCCTTAGCAGCTGATTTAGCAGTGAAAAACATCAGGAGCTGCATACCCAGGGTATATACAGAAGTTATTAAGCTGAAATTAATACCTTTTTTTAATACCTTTCTAACATTCTTTAATACCAACACGTCAACCATGCTTTCGGACTTCAGTTATAGACATAATAACTAATAATTACAAAGGTCACGGAGGTGCACAGACTTGTTCACAACACTAGCAGAAAAAGAGACGAATCCTCACAAATGGAAAAGAAATTTCACCCAAATAGAACAAGTAACAAATATGCTCACAGAGGCTTCATAAAAGTTTTTAAAGTGTTTATTTTCTGTTAATGCTCCTTTGGCACCCCGCTGTGATCGTTTCAATATTTTATGTAAAGCACTTTGGATTGTCCTGTATGTGAAATGTGTTTTAATAAAAAAAAATGCCATCATCTTCAGACGATGCTATTTGCACATAACAGCTTTTACTACCTTCTACTCTGATTTCCTGCAGGTGAAAAATTTTGGAGGTTCAGAGGAACACGTTCAGGTGTTCATGTACACCTACACCATATCTACAGTTTGTATATTCCAGCTACATCTGGACAGTGTGAAAGTGTGTTCTCTACAGCCGCAGAGGTATTAACAGAAAAAGAACCGACTGACTTAGTTTTGATTACAAATGTTTGAACCCCCCCCCCCAAAAAATACACCTAAATAAGGTGTGAAAAAAGGTCAAACAAACTAAAGGAGTTTACATCACAAATAAAGTCAAAAACCTTTTAACTTTGTCTCACCAGTGTGTCGAAGTGACTTAAGTGTGATACAACTACACACTTTATATACAGATTTCACTAATGCACTGTTCTTTTCATAACTAAGGCCCCGTCCACACGAAGTCAAACTCTGGGCTAAATTCACAAATTTTTCACCAAACCAGCCTCTCATCCATACGAAGCCGGCATTTCGGGGGTCTGTAAACGATCTTTTTTTAAAAATCAAGCCTTCAGAGTGGGAAGATTTTGAAATGCCGTTTTGCGGTTCCATCTTTAAGCTCTGACTGCATTTTTTTTCCCTCTTGCATGCATGCGTAATAGCTTTGCCTCTAAATAAAATAAAAAAAAAAAAAAAAAAAAAAAAAAAAAAAAAAAAAAAAAAAAAAAAAAAAAAAAAAAAACTCTAAACACGCATGCGCTATACTCAGTATCACAACAATAGCGCCATACAGGGTTGAATGGTTTCTGCTCGTACCTGTTCGCCCATTCGTACTTGCCGCCATCTTTTTAGCTTGGTTGCTCAACCCTCTTCTTTTTGGGTGTTTCTGGAAGATCGCAACCGTAGATCGAAGCATTCGGTTTGGTTGTTTAACGTTGTATACATATTTTTCCACATGCCCAGTATTTCATCGCCTATTTTTGCTTTAGCACCACAGCGCCACTTACAGGCCTGGCGTATATTTTGCAGCGTTTCCATGCATTCATGTGGTCGATCACATTTATTTTATGTCTTCGCCTTTAAGACAAATGATCTGGAAAATATGAGCGTTTCGTGTTCGCTTTGACTTCGCGTGGACATGGTCTAAATCAATACGTGAACATTTTCATCATTTGTCTATCTGCACTTTTTTGCTGCGAATGTAAATTATAAAACAATTTGCAAGCAATTATCTCTGTTACTGTTGTTATGGAACAGATTACCGTCATTCTGAGCAGGTTTATTTTACACCTGTTATTAGTTACTGGACGTTTTCTTTCCTGAATGAAGACACTGACTTTTACAGAATTGTTTCTCATTTCCTCCAACCCAAGACCAAGTTATTTTTCGGGTGTGAGGAAAAGTACG
Source organism: Atherinomorus stipes (assembly GCA_023101725.1). NCBI lineage: Eukaryota > Metazoa > Chordata > Actinopteri > Atheriniformes > Atherinidae > Atherinomorus > Atherinomorus stipes. The sequence goes on from JALJCO010003410.1 coordinate 1,341,815, forward strand.
GATGCTTTTCCAGCACTTTAATTGTGCAGCTCGTCTTGTCCTACACACAAAGGACTTTGCTACGTCTGAATCGGGGAACATGTGAAATAGCTCTGATCCCCTCGGTGGGTATGAACGCTGTTAAGTTGCCGTTTTTTAAAACCTCGGCACGCAACGTTGGGGTTGCGCAGAGTTTTCTGCCTGACGTCTGCATTCACAGTGCTGGTCACCTACCTCTGCTAGTAGAGGAGCGGTGGAAGTTGGAGGAGAAGTGATGCTAGCCGTCGTGCTACGTGTCCCCGGATTCATACTTGGTGGGCATTTTTAGATTCCATGTGGGACTTTACGGTGTTCACTCCCATGGTGATATTAATTTTCTACTTGCAGACTTGACAACATGTCTTTCGATGATCACCAACCACTGGCTTGAGCCTTTGAATTGTAGTTACTCCAACCAAACCCCCCCAAAATGACACTTCCCTATCTTAGCAGCAAGTCCGTCGCAAGTTAGACCAATTTGGAGCTAAAGCGCCACCTGCTGCTTGTTTTTTTTTTTTTTAAATCTTTATTGTGACTTGTTATAACAGCAGCGCAAGTTGATGACGTCATATCGTTGATCTCCAGAGATCCCGCATTAATTAAACTAAATAAAGTAAATAAATGCAAGTGATTTTTAGGATTGGCCTACACACCTGGCACAAAAAATATCAGTTTGATAGTGATTCAAAAATGTAATACCTCACCAGAAATATTTATTACTTTTCAGTACTTTTTAATGGCCTTAATTTTTGCCAGTTTCCTTTACTACCTTTTAATACTTTTTACAACCCCAGGGACACCCTGATACCTTAAAGTATCTAGTCATTTGCCCTAATGAGCATTTCTTATGACAAACATGGATTTTTTTTTTCTCTAAACGAATAAAAAAAACTAACAGTCACCTGCAACTAATATTACAAATATTATTGGGGTTGGGGGTGTGTGTGTGTGTGTCTGTGTGTTGATCACAGCAGGGGCTAAACATGCCAGGCTGCATTACGTAACCCTGCAGGCCTACCATTGCCCCCCCCCCCCCAAATCTCTCACCAAGACCTACGTGACCAGACTTTCCCCTACAAAGACAAGCTCTCTCCAGGGTCCACCCCCTTCTTTCCCTGAAGCGAGGAATGTGTGGAGAGAGGAGGTGGACAGGGAGGAAACGGGAGGAGGAAGGAGCAGCAGTTTAGCGGAAGGGCTGTGACACCTCTAAAGCCTGAAGGGGAAAATGCTCTGCGTGTTCACACCAGATAAACAGTGTGTGGGAAGCTGGGAAGCAGTGGGGAGAAGTGTAACGCAAGAACGGAGGGAGGGAGGGATGAGACAGAGACGTAGACAGAGTGTTCAAATGCCGCATGAGCTGTTGTCATGTACAAATGGGCTTTTCCCAGAGTCAAGGCTGCAGCTCTGTCAGTCACTATAGTACATTCACTTGATTATGCAATGTGTTTCGTATGAACTAGACCTCCTGCGGGACTGGAGGGGAACGTCTGAGGAGCTTCTGTTAGTGATTGCCTAATTTATTCCATGCAAAAATATATCAGAAACAGAATGACTGGTGCAGAATACAGCTCCAGTTTTCATGGAAACGTCATCCTCTTGCTATCCATCATACATGCATAGAAAAGATATCACTTGCTCTACAATGTGGCACATTGTTCATTGTAACTAGAGGAGGTGAGCATTTAAAGTCATAACTGGCTAAATGAGATGCAAAACATGGTCATGCTCAGCTTGCCAAATACAATAACGTACATGTGTTATTCCACACCATGAGGCTGACAACAGTGTCACATACTCACTTGAAATAGGAGCTACATGTGGCTAAGACCATCTTGTGACATGGGAACTCTGTGTCCTCCACCAGCAGCACCACATCAGTCAGTAATTTCTGTTCGTAAAAGAACTTGAGCTGCTCCAGCAGGGAGACAGCATAGTCCGTGTTGACCGGCCTGCGCTCACTAAGATCCGACATGGTTGCATCCCATGAATCGTGCCCCAGTTTTAAAAACTCACTCGGCCGGCAGAACCGGACACAAACAACAAGGAGAAAAAAAAAAAAAAAGTATATATTATATATAGAGATAGATTCTTAAAGATTCAAAAGGATAAATGGGAGGAGAGGCAACTCCACGACACCTCCGCTGGCCCAGGTGGAGGAGTTAAACTCCTATGTGGCAAATTCTTTGCTGGTCCTTCTGCTGGAGATAAGCTGGGCAGAGATGATTTGAAGTTTGTGGTGAACTTGTAAAACTGTCAGGAGTCCAGAGGAAGGGGGGATTTGGGGTGAGGAAAGGGTTCCCCCTCATGAGTCTATGTGTCATCTGAAGTCTTGCAGAGAGGCACTGAGGACCAGAGGTAGAGAGAGCACGACTGCTGGTGCAGCACTGCTACATTAGTGGTTGTCTGAAAGACAAAAAAGGGAAATACAAAAACAGGGAAGAAGTGAATTTCAAATCCACTGAAACCAGAAGAAGAAAAATAAATTCTTTACTTTAAAGATTATTTCTCCCCTTTGCCAGCCAGACCAGAAACCTGTCTGAAAGTTTTATTTCAGAGAAAATCTGCACTCAAAACAACCAGCCTACTCATACAGGCCACCTAATGTTATCTCACCCACCACCTTCCCTTTCAGACACTCAAACAACAGAAGCTGCTTTTAAAAAGAGAAAATAGCAATGACCATTTAAAAAGGGCTGGCACTGTGTCACCTTTAGCTTTCTATAAAATGAAAAACCATCTCAATTATGGCATAACACAGGCACTGCATTGCATTCATAGTAAATTAGGTAAAATACCTTAAATCTTTAACAGAATTGGGTTTTCTCGGACCAACATAAAGCAAATATGATATCTGTCATATTAGGTGCATTAGAAAACATTAATGCACCTATATTGTTGCAAAACAACAATTAGGTGCATTAATTTTTTCTATATATGCACCTGAGATTGATGTTACATGTTAAAATAAAAAGCCAGACACTCTTTTAAACAGATCTTGAGCAATAGTTCTCCAGGCTTTCTGAGGGCATTTTAAAGTTTTGGTTGGGTCATTGGCTTTTTCACTCATTTTCAGTCCAGTTAATTTTGATATTTGGTTATATAAATAGGACAACAGTACACTTGTTGGCAACATCATTGAATTCTATAAGACAGTCGAAATCTAGGTCAGTACATAAAAACAAAATAAAAAAATAATAATTGTGACTTTTCTTCCCCCCACAAACCTCGCCATACTTGCAATTTAGGAAACAACGCCAAAGCTGCAGCAGTCTGCAAGAATGAAGATTTTATATGTATGTTTATATATATATATATATATATATATATATATATATATATATATATTAGGGCTGGACGATATAGAAAAAAAGATTAACGATTAAAAAAAAAAAATCTGTATTGATCGATATCGATATTTATAAAAAAAAAAGAGAAGAAAAAAAAAAAGCCATCATCAAATTAAAAGCCATTTTAGGTGCAGCCCTGGCCATTTAAAGGGGAAGCTCGGTTTTTTTCAACTGGGACCCATTTGCTAGCATTAAATACGTTCATTTCCTCACCCAGACAGTTTTGGTTTATCTTCCTTTAGAAGATATTTAGATCCACTCCAGATCAGCATATGTCCAATATAATGGAAGTGATGGGGCAATCTTGCACAACCTCTAAATAAGGCACTTTCTGCCACGAACTCCTTCATTTCACCAATGTTTTGTTACGAAATATTAGTCGGACCCCCTGTGAGCTCGAAGAGGCTTTTTTTGTGTTTTTTTTTCTTATATTGGACATACGCTGATCTGGATTGGATCTAAATATCTCCCGAAGGAATTCAAGTTGCAACAAAACTGTCTGGATGAGGAAATGAATGTATTTCATGCTAGAAAATAGGTCCAGATTGAAAGAAATTGAACTTCCCCTTCAAGCTTTTGCTGAATGACCTACTTATAATAAAGATCACACTAACACTGAATTCCAATTCAGCCTTTGCCTGGTCTGCATTTGTGATTGGTTTGGCGGAAGTAGTGACTGTAGTATCATGCTACCCGATAGGCTACAGCGGAAAACTGTTTCTATATTGAACTTTTATTGACCCTCTTTTTTTTATATTGAAAAAACCTCTATCGATCGATATATATCAATATTGAATTATCGTCCAGCCCTAATATATATATATATATATATATATATATATATATATATATATATATATATATATATATATATATACATATACATACATATACATATATACATATATATATATATGAGTGAACATGCTCTCATCCGTTCTGAAAAGAGTGAAATAATATTCGGAGGTATTTATTAATCTTTTTCTATTATTGTTGTTGGTATTTTCTCAGAAATTGTACTACGTGAAATGCTGCCATGTTTTGAGGAATGTACTTGCGTTTTTCTATTAAAACTCGATTCTGGAATAGTTTGTTGTTAAAAATTCTGTTTTTATTAAAAAAGAAAAACTTTCCTATTAAAATGCCATTGTTTACTGAAACAATGGCCTGTTGTGACGATCTGCTGATTTTTCCTGTTTTATCGTTGTTTGATCGCCTGGGTAACTGGGAGATGCTTGCATGCGTGCACTAACGGTCACATCCTTCACCTAACGTAAGGCCATCCTCACACATTAGCTTCACCAACACTTTAGTCGGCTATTTAACCAGATACGGATGATACATCGAGATATTGATTATCTCATCATTTTTATACAACTGGCTGATGATAGAGTAAAACTGACACTTTATCGCTGACATTGAATGTTTAGCCCAAGGCGTGTTAGCTACCTTAGCATGTTATCGCTAACTAACGCTGCACTTTCCTCCATGTCCAAAACAAACCGTTTTCTACCAAAACGAAGTGAGTAACATTGGATAAGAAGGCATATCAGGTTAGCATACTCCACCAGCCACAATAGTGCTAGTTTTGAAGCGTTTTAAGAAACAGTACATTAAATGAGGTGGTCATTTTGATTTTTGGTCAAATGGCCAATACGCCTCATCAGTTAGCTTCATAATGTTCTATCGTAACGTTATATCGCGAGCTCTAGCGGCGATTCTCGCCTGATTTACACCCGCGGTAAATTAGCAACTTTAGCTTCCTTTCTCTTTACAGTTCCGGGGATGCTTAGTAAGGTAATCAGTCTGCAAAGGTACAGTAATGGGGTGGTAAAAACAGTCCACCATCTTTAATCGCAAACTCAATTGTTAAACTGCTGCAGAAAAGACATGATGGCAACAATCTACAGAGAGAGCGGTCATGCTGCTAGCAGACACTCAGCTAGGCTAACAGCAAAAAAGAGCTAAATAAACGTAAGCTAGCTACCTGACTGAGCCACTTCTCCCGGAAATCTGTCCAAAATTCGAAATCCAAGAGTCCTCACGATAACCATCCACACACTGAAGCGTCACAGGGGCTTTTCTCGAAGGCAGAAAATGTCAAGTGAGCTCCTCAAGTCGAATTGAGACGTTAAAGAGTTGAGTGGAAGAGCCGAGCATCGGACAACCTCTCAGCGCATCATAAGCGCCTCAAAGACCAGAGGCCAAATGAGGATACTGCGCATGCACTCAAACCGGGTGGCCTGTCCTGTTGGAGAGAGCAACAGCGACCTCTGCAGCATAGTTTAAGACCACAGCAGCTCTGAAGTGTGATGACAACATGGGTGTTTATTTACTTTTTTTTTTTTTTTTTTTTTTTAAAGAAAGGGGAAACAGAATCTATATCAAATGCACTTTCTCAATATTTCAATCAATTTTGTATTTTATTGCATGTAATATTTGACTTAGCCCACTGCTTCAACTTAAGAAGTGCTATCCTTCTAATAGTCATACACTTAGGCTGCCAAATATAGAAACATATCTGTTAAAAAAATATGACTGTGTTAAAACGTTTGTGAAAAAAGTTGGGTTGGATGTGACTAGGGAAATTATTATTATTATTATTATTATTATTATTATTACTATTGAAAGTTATGATATCTTTAAACTATAAATATACCCTGGAAAAACCCATTTTTTCATGTTTCCAAGTAGCCTATTTATTCACTTTCATTAACCTCAGTTTTGTTCTTAACATTACACATTGCATGTATGCAACTTTTATAAAAAGGTAGCCTATTTAGTTTACAATATTTAGGGTCAACAAACAAATATTTTGTAAAAGCAAATATTTTGTAAAAGCAAAATATTTGTTAAGCAGAAATACAAATAAATAAATAAATCTATCTCCTGACCACATGTACTGCGAAACACACACAAACACACGTTTGTTTTTGTTTTTTTATCCCCATGGGGTAGGCCTATATCCATTGACATAATGCATTCCCTAGCCCCTTACCCTAAACCTAACGCCCATAACTGATTGCCTAAACCTAACCGTTATCCTAACCCTATCCAAAACCTAATTGTAACTTAATCTCTAAAACCTAATCTTGACCCTCAAAACGGGATTCGTAGCCGTGAAGACCGGGAAAATGTCCCCACGGTGATGGTAAAAATCCGGAAGGTTCCCATAATGTTTCAACCCCCCCCCCCCCCCCCCCCCCACACACACACACACACACACACACACACACACACGTTTGTTTTTATATCCCCCGTGGGGTACATCCATTGACACAATGCATAGCCCCTTACCTAAACCTAATTGTAACCTAAACTCTAAAACCTAATCTTGAACCTCAAAAGTGGGTTTTTCTTTTACTTTTTTAGTGAGGACCGGCCAAAATGTCCTCACTTTGCTGGTTAAAAGCGCAAAATGGTCCTCACAATGTAGCAAGTACAAGTACACAAACTGTAGCCTATGCATGCCTCAGATACGGACACTAGTTAGTCCGCCTGCACCTGAACATCGCAGTCCTGACGGAACGGCAGCTGTTTCCTATTAACTCATTAACGGAGCTGTTGCAGCTTTTGTTAGTAGATCATGTTGAACTAAGTGGAGCGTGTCTACTTTTGTGTGGTTTCATAGAAACAAACTGTTAAAGAGAGAAAAAAAGGGGGGAAAACTGCTTTATTTTCCAGAAGTTGGGGGATGTTTATTTGGTTGTTTTCATCCCTCTATTTTATTTTCGACAGGTTGAGCGAGAGCGTGAGTGAAAATGGACGGTAAATACTTTCCCCACAATATAAAATTTAGATACCATAGTTAAAACTCGCATTAAAGGCAACTGTTAGTGTGAACAAATATTTAAACTTTTTCCATAGATACAAGTAAACAGCATTCATTTGGGAGCGGAGCGCAGAGAAATCCTCATCCCAGGCCTTTTTTTCTATGTTCAGCCTCCATCTCAGCCATACTACCTCTACCAACAGTGGCAGCTCAACAACCCATACAGCCACTATGGGTTACCTGGAGGTAGCAACCTATTTACACTTGCATTTGGTACAATCAACACATATGTTGAATGTCAGTGCATGATTTTTAAATTTTGTTTCCAAATCCTAGGTTTTAACATTGGCCGTCCCTGCATGCAGCCCTACCCATTTGTGCCATATCCTGGCTTTGTTTTACCGCATGCTCCTATATATCCAGTGGACTACAGGCGGATGTTTGAACCTCGCTTCCATGCTCCTTCCTGGGGTGACATGCCTCGCCAGCAGCACCATTCGCAGCCTTACGGACGTCGAGAAACGGCCTGTTCAGAAGCTCAAACTGACCCCAGTGAGGCAATAGCGAAGCTCATTGAATGTCTGGATAAGATTCGAGCAACCGAGCTGCAGGTTCGCTGAACGAGAGCTTGATTCTGGTGTTGCATCTCAGTCTTCCAGTGTGTTTTCTCCCAGAGAAGAGAAGAAAAATGAAGAGCAGGGTCACAGCTTGCCTTCAGCACTTCAGGACAACTGTTTGGAGTCCCCAGCTATGACCCTCGGTGACTCCACTGCAGAAATGTACGACAGTGAGCCTAGACAAGTGATTATAGACCCTCTGAGCCCTAAGGAGTGCTGGACGGGAGGACTAGAAGAGGAGCTGCCTATTGATAGCTCCTCTGTCCATGAAGAGTGTCCTAAGCTGGAGCAATCAGCATCAGACCAACACTTGGTCCCTCTTGAGAAGGTTACAGATATCCAGTCAAATATCTCAGTGACCGACTCAAGTGTTTCCAGATGTGACGCAGAGGAATCCACGCAGATGCTCTCCTTTCCCTCCAGTCAGACAGCACTTCAGGAGGCTAAAAGTAGCAATAAAGTCTCAAAGACAGCACATCTTTGTGATGATGCCAGGGCTGATCAAAGTTGCCACATCCTCAAACTTCCCTTTGGTCATATTTTAACACCTGGAGCTGCTGAAGCTGATTGTCTTTCTTCTCCAGCTGCCCCCTACTACTACAACTACCTCCCCATGCAAACGACACACGAGCGCATGAGTGTACTCAGTCCATCTTTGGATGAGCTCTCCTCCAGAGATGAAATGTTTTCCACAGATCTGGATGACTCAGATCTCTTCCCCAAACATGTTTACACAGGGAGGAGGCTTGCAGAGGTCATCAGCAGGTCCCCTCAAGCCACTGAGGATGTAGAGGAGGTGTGGTTGCCAGATTCAAAGAGGTTTGTGTGCGCCTGTTGTGGAAAACATCTGGCAAAAGGGACAAGCAGGAGCAAAAGCAACAGCTCCAAAATATACCAGGATGAAGCTGGAGACTCTGAGGAGGAGGACAGTTATGGTAGAGGGTGCGAGGAACCGGTCAGAGTGGTTGTAAGAAAGCACTCTACACCAAGGAAGGCCCACCCTCTCCCACAGAGACACACAACTAAACCTTGGTATAAAAGAGGCCAGTACAAAGAGCCCTCAGATCCAGTGGAAAAGGAGGAAGACCTTGTTTGTAAGCAGGATGCAGCTGAAGTTGAGACCGGAGTTGGACTGGAGTTGGACAGCAGAGAGCTGCAGTGTAGGACATGTCAGGGTAACGTTCTGCAAAGACCTTTCCCCCTTTTTTTCCTCATTACTGTGGTTTTACAGCACAAACTGTGAATGTGTGAATTTGTTTCAGATAAATTCTGCAGAGAAGATCTGACCACAGCAGACCAGGGCAGGTGGGCAGATGGAGACGTGATGCCAAGGAGGAGACAAGCTGCTGCTCTGCAGAGACAAGGTAATATGTTTTTCTTTTCTTTTTTTTTTTTAAAAAAGCAAATTAAGAGCCTGTCAGGTCCCAGAGTTGTTCACCCTCTCATTGAGTGTAAAGTAATCATATTTTCTCTTTTGAGCTCCATCACATACTGAACACGGGAAACTGTAGAGCCAAGAAATGGTCTTAATATGCTCTTGTTGCTTAGGAAGGTTCTTTAAATAGGTGAAATTGAACTGGAAGTGGGAGTAATTCATTCTCTGAAATGCAGTGGAAAGGTGATCTGATCTCACGCCCAACTAGTCATGCAGTGATTGCAGGAACCTGCTGTCTGCTTTTGGAGAACCTGGCCAGCATTGCATGTGGGGCCCATATGGGTTAAATTTAGGCTGCATATGAGGGATCCAAGTGGGTTTGTCCACGATTTCCATGGTGGCCGCATCTGTGTTTACCCATATAGCCTATATAGGCATGGGATTGAACTGGGCAATTTTGCAGATCTCAGTTTAAGTTACATGCGCCCCATATATGGAAGCCCACATGGGCCAACACAGGTGGGACCACCATGGAAACAGTGGACAAACCCACTTGGGTCCCTCATATGCAGCCAAAAATCTAAACATTTGGGCCCCACATGCAATGCTGGCTGGGAAGTAACCTCAAAACCACTACTTTTTAATATGCAGCTTCCCAAGGTGGTAATGTAACGGTGGACGTGAGTTTGGAAGATTTACGGTACTTCTAACATGTTGAACTTCGAACATTAAAGTACTTTAAAGTCGTCCAAGGTAGCTGAGCAAAGTGAAACGGGAGTGATGGCAGACTCTTGGGGGTGAGGTGTTAACCCCTTGGAGAAAGACATGATGCACCCCATTTCATGTGATGTGGCCCTCCATCACTGCTTGGTTTAGCAACCTTGCAGAGCATGGACCAATAAATGCCCCAGTTAGATCAAGTCTGATTGGATGTGGTTGCCATGCCAACCTACATAGTCAGTCACTCCTAATGCAGATGTTTAGTTTCTCTGCAGCTGTTCCCACACAGCAGAATCATTCTACACACAAACATTTGCTTCTGACTCCTCAGTATTGGCATACTATCTGAAAGCACGCACTGATGCTGCCCTGCATCTTTAACAAGGACATGGATTTGCAGCATTATTTTCTTCTTGGCCTCTCTGTGGTTTCTTTCCATTGCTCCGCCATGATGGACCAATTCGGTTTTAAGCTTTGTTCTGCAGCAGGAATTCTGGAAAGTATTGATCTGAGGTGCAGAGAAGTGATCCAGATGAGGATGCTTCCATAAAAACAATGAGGATCACTGCTATCAGGAAAAACAAGTGTCTACAATGATCACACAAACACTGTTGCAGATGGTGGCTGATAGTGTGTTTAATGGATTTGTTGAACAGTAACAAAGACTTTTTTTGTTTTATCATTGTTCCATCTCTGTTTTCATATCATTTGAAAAGAAATGAGCAGTCAGTGGAAGTTGATGTCTCACAGGCCAAGAGAGGAAGACCATGATGATGAGCCGCCAGCATTACACTGGGAAAGAGGTAGTTTTTTTTTTTTCTTCTTCTGCATGTTTTTTTTTTTTTTTTGTCTGTGAAGGTGATTATTTGAATCTGTTGGGCTCTTATCAGGTTCTACAGTGAGAACAGAACCGAGATGCTGATGTCCCCTGGCTGGCTGAAACTAAGCATGTTGAACTGTGGGTAAAAGTTTCAAACACTCCTGATGACTGACGTTTATAAAATGTTCAATTGCACCAACTTTAAACATCTATTTATGTCTCAGGTCCCCCCGAAAGGTGTAAAGGTTAAAGGATGAAGATATTTAGAGCACCTGGTGAAATGCACCGCACAAGAAGCATCTTTGTTTAAAAAAAAAATTAAAAAAAATTCTGCAGTGACACTGCCTTGCACTATTCAGAATTAATAGACTTCACAAACATTCAAATGGGCTGAGGTTGTTGCAGATAATGGTGTACCACTGTTTGGGGTCAGTCCAATAAAATATTGTCAATGTTTAAACCTGTGGTGGCCTCATTCATTATTCTAACATCTGAGGTGGGGAAACCATGACTCTTGTTGAGCTCAGTGGAAGCCAGTTTTGAAAAGGAACAGATTACCTATTTAAACTTCATCAGGGACTGGGAACATTAATCCTCTTGTAAGGTCTTGATGAATTAACTGCTGTATTAGAATCCCTTCACAAGGATACTTCTAAGTGGCACACAATGGAGTTAAAGTATGTAGCTAAGAGTTAATGTGCCAATTAAATTGAAATATTTGATGTCGCAGTTGGTCCTGTGGAAACTGACCTAGGTGGGGCTTATTCCATCCCTCCCCAGTTAAAATTTACCTAACATTTCCCAGAGTCTTCAGTCTCATTTCATTTGTCAAAGTTCTTTTTTCCCCTCTGACCTGGAAACTGATCTTAGCTAAACATTTTTGAAGTATTGCAATTTGCAAAGTACAACTAGAGAAGGCAAAGTCATTGCATCTGTGGTGTGTGAAAAACCATGTGACTTGTTGACCCATATTACAAATTGCTTCTTCTTGTCTCTGCCTATTCTGTTAGAAATGAAGTTGTAAGGAGACTTAAATCGGTTAATCTCTTTACCAATGAACCGAGCTGAAAATGGCTCCGAATTACTACATGAGAAGATCAAAATAAAGTGGCTAAAATCTCAAATTTTGTTGCTGGTTGAGTGAATGCTTTAAACACGAGTTACTTTACATTCTGAACACTGCAAAAACAGTCTATCTGACAAAGTCTATATTCAGCAAAAACCTGAATAATTTGAGAGTAATATACTTGACAAGTCCAGAATGTGTAAGATTATTAATCTAGTTTTGAGAGTAAATGTTTATTTCTTTCTTAGCATAAGAATTTTAAAATTGGTTATTTTAAGATTATCTCAGTGACTGTTTCAGATCACTTTGTGACTTTCACTCCCAATTTTCACTGTAAAAACTTGTTTTAAGACCTCCCATACCAGTTCATACACACAGGTTTCTTGTAATAGGAAAAAAAATATCTATAGATGTAAAGATGAGTTAGAACTAGCTTAAAATAAGTTGTGAAACGCTCATTTCAAGTTTTTTATTAAATGATAAACCCTTAAAACTAGTCTGGTAATGCTTCTTTTAGTGTTGCTTTCTCATATTAAGAGAAGATATTAAAACAAGAACTGAACAAGTAACCTGGAATTCAAGAACTGCTATCACAGAAGTGCCTATGTAACAGTCTGAAACAGTTGGTGGGGGGGTAGAGCAGGTTGTACTCAGAATATCATGAGTTAAAGTCCTGTCATCCAAACCAATCTGACCCTTAGTAGAAGCCTTCACCAAGCTCCATTCAGGTACATCTGTGTTTGGAAGTTGGTGGGTGTTGTGTTTCCTTAGTAGAAAGGCTTTTTAGCAGTTATCAAATTAAAAAAAAGATCTTGTTTTATGATTTTTTTTACTTTAAAATGAGAAAGAACAACACTGAAAAAAGCATTTGCCAGACTAGTTTTGAGGAATTTTTCTCTACAACTTTTACAACTTGTTTAAGTATATTTCTCCCTGTCTGTTCTCTATATTTTTTCGTTTTTCAAGAAATCTTAGCAAGTGTAATTATCTTACTGCATGGACAAATAATTTTACTTGACCGAGTCTGATTCTTCACAATTTCAGTGTTTTTAACTTGCATTAAGACCACTACATTTTGCAGTGAATAACTTTCAGCTTAAATTTGTTGCTCATTGCCAAACTGAGACCATTATAAATGCTCCTTTCTGCAGGTAAGACACCTACAATTACAATTCAAATCAGAAAAAGCTGTGAAAGATGCCCTCTTAAACTTTTTTTTTTTTTCAGAAACTCTGAGTTGATTCCTCCTGAGCTTTACTCAAACTTCCACGGCACCTTTAGATGGCTAAAAATCCTCCTGTCCTTCAAGGCATTTTAAATAAAGAACTGCTTCCTGAAAAGGTTTTGCTCTAAAACTCTGTAAGTCACTGCAGGAGTGACTGTGTGACCTTATGTTGAAATGACCTGGCTTTGAACATGTTTTTATGTTATATGGGTTTTTCCTCCCCTGTAGAGGAGGTGATGTTTCCCTGGGACCACCATCCCCTCATGGGACCAAATTGAAACCATAACACTTTCAACAGTGACTTCAAATGATGTTACAAGTTTGCATTAAACTTGCTGAATTAGCAGTTCATGAGTGGAAGACAAGCAGCTTGCCCTGTTCATCTTAATGCCACATTATTTCAGAGATATCACTGGTAGCATTTACCTTCTGACAAAGTCAAATGAATATATATTTACACTTATGCCAGGCCATGTGTGAAAAATTGCATCATTTAAGACCTTGATAAGTTCATAGAAAAAGTCTGATCAGCAGCACTGATTTTTAAACCACGGCAAAGTCAAAAATCTCGTCTGTTGTTTACTTTCCTCACAGACTACACCATTTTTAAACTGAGCTCTCTGGGTACCAAACAAACTTACGTCAAGCCTCATAGTTGGCTCTACAGGAGGGTCAAAGCTGAATCAGAAAACAGTGTGGATATGTACTTTGCAGTTTTGCTCTGCTTAGCTGCAAAGGCCAACAGCAAAAGGTGCCAAACAAAGATGCAAAACCAGGACAAGATCCTCCACCATGACCTTCAGTCATCAAGCTTGATTTCATCAAACTACAGGCCTGTGCCATCATAGCCATTCAACTTCAGCTTTCAGCAAGTCTGGTGAAGTTGTCAGTCTTACTTTTCCTCAGTCCTTTCACTACTGTCTGCCTCTCCTCCTCAGGTGAATTACAGTAATGCACCAATGTAAGAAGTCACCTGCCAGAAACAAACCATTTTAGTTGGCTTTGAATGCAGCCCATTTCACTAATTGGACAACGATCACCTGGAACTAAAACACACCCATTCAGTGCAGCATTTGACAAGCTAGTCTCTGGTTTGTTAGCCCCAAAACCTTTGATTTCCCTTTTGATGCCTTTTTGCATGTAAGTGCTATTTTTCCTACTTTTAACAATGCTTAAGCTATATTTTATCCTTATTTGAAAAAGAAAGCAAACTGCAAAAAACATGCTTCTCTTTGTTCAGAAATGGCAGCAGCCACGTCCACATTGCAGCAATCTTATGGTCTGGGCCCTCAATGTCCAAAACCAACAGTTGGAGCTGAGCCACCCCGAGGACCCCATCAGGCAGCTTCAGTGCCTTCAGGTCCACCGCGTTCTGAAGGACAACACCAGAAACCTTTCTTCTACATTCAGTCGTCACAGCCATACCTGCCTCTGCAGTGGCCTGTGCCCATGCCTATGCCCATGCACATGTCCTACAACCCGTACTATGGCTATCCTGGTTTAGGTAAGATCTCAAACTTCTAATCCTCTGTGTCTTTTTGCTATCTGCCAAGTTTATGTTAGTGGTGCAAATATTCTTTTTAATACTTTACCTATAAGGTGTTTCAATGGGGAATAATTTGAATTGTTCCACTTTTCCTTCTAGTTGTTTGTAAATGAAACGAAACCAGTTAAATTCATGTAGTCACCAATCCAATCCTTTGTTACATGCAGCCGGACACAAAGACACTTGTTCCCATTTTCTTCATTTACAAAAAAAGTACCCAAGTGCCTAAAGATTCAGTTTAAAATGGTTTCTTTGCTAAGTTGTCCATTATATGGTGAAGCGGCTTTGGTTAATTCCTAAAGTTGGCTTTTTTTTTTTTTTTTTTAAGTGTTTCACAAGTCAGTGTTTAGTTGCTTAACAAACAAAAGCCCCACATTTCTCTGAAGATTGTCAGCTACAAGGACTGGATGAAAATGAGTGGGGGAGCTATTGTCGAAGACAACTTTATCTTCTTCTCATCCCTGGGCCAAACACTGGGTTTTATGGGACTTGCATAATACAAAATTTACAGAGATATAGGCAAAGGGAAAGAGTTTTAAATGGCATACATCTCTTTTGTGCCCTATTAAAGGTTATGGCTTACCAGTGATGCCCCACTATCAACCAAACCCATACATGGAACCACCTGGCTTTGTTGTCCCCCATACCCAGCTTCATTTGATGGACTATAGACGTGTCCTCAACCCACAGTATTACCAGACCATGGCCTACCATGCCCGCAGGTTTCGCTACCAACACCACACTGCAGCCAGAGAAATGACCAGCTCTGAGGTTCAAACTGAGCCTCTTGCAGCAGCCCATCGGACCAGCACCCTAAGTTCTAATGAGTGTTACAGCAAAAACACCTCCAGCATCCCCACAACTCAGATGCTTTCACCAGCCTTGGCTAAGCAGGAGGAGAGTTCTCGTTCTGAGCTCCAGGACATGACCCTTTCTTCCACCACCAATACACCTTCAAAAAGCAGCTTTGTGATTCAAACGGAGGAGGTGAGAATTGAATGCTGCACCACACCAGTGGGACTCCAACTGCTTCATGCCCACGAAACTGCAGAAATGTCCCACAGCTTTTCCCAGGACATGGTCCAGTGTAGCTCTAATTTCCAGAGCAGCGTTCTACAGGACAAACAGCAGCACCTTTCTGCAGACCAGTCCAAGCAGGTTCTCCAAGTCTCTCCTGAAATTGTGTCTGCTGGGGTGTCCACCACTGGTAAGGTTCCTCTTCAGGAAGACCTCAAGAACCAGACTACCGCAGTCACGCCAGCCTTCAATTTAAGGTGTCAGGAAACAGCTTGTGACAAAGCTGAAAAGATGGGAGATGATAAAGATCTTAGTATGACCTCTAAGAATTTTCACCTAGAAGTTGTTAATTTGCCTTTTGATCCCATGTTTCTGGATGAATTAAGGAAGATTGAGTCCACAGTCTGGTCAACAGAAGAAGCTTTGACACCATCCACTGAACTGCTGATACAAAATGGCTCCATGAAGACTCACAAACAGGCACTGTCCACTTTAGCTGAGACAACTGCACCAGAAAGGCTTATGTTAAGAGAGGAGGTCCCTACCAAAGAGGTGATTCCTGGAACTGAGATGCTACCTGTTGCAGAGAATGAAGTGGAGGATGTTGCTCCCATTGTGGAGAGTCTGGGGGATGAGATGACATCAGGAGTCCTCTACCCTGCCTCGGGAGATGTTCATATGTCTGAGATGACACACACAGCAGAAGTGGCTCTTGCACCGAAATTGATAGGGTTGGATAATTCACCTACTAAGACAAATAAAAACCAACACAGGATACAAACAGATGCCCAAGAGCAGCAAGATGCATCCTTTGAATCGTTGCCTGCCTATCTCCCTTCAACCAGCTGGTTTTCTGATTTTGATAATTTCTACTACTGCAGCAAGTTTCCACCCGCACCTAAGAAGCAGTGCAAACCTCTGAGCAGTCGTGGTTTAGATGTGCTTAACAGAGGACGAAAACTAGACCTGGATTACAAAGAACTACCGAATGCTCGCAAGCCAAAAGAGAGGTACAAACCCAAAGGCAAGGTGGATCGACGAAGCCTCTCTGATCATGAGTGCTGCCTCAGCAGAAGTTTCAATGAGAACTTGTTCAGCTCTTATGTGTCCAAGAAAGAGCGACTCTGTTCCAGATGTCAGGCAAAACGCAGGATCTACGCATCTCCCAGTCCAGGATGTGACGGTAAGAGTTTAAAAAGAAAAGCTGTTCCCTTCCAGCAGTGGAATGACACCCTTTTGCCAACTTGTGATGAATGTAAATCTCACAACAAAAGACGACTGATGACAAAAAATTCCAGTCCTGATCTTTGTGATGCCCAGCATGGACACGATGCAGAGGGAGAATCCTTGAAAAATAAACGGGAAGCGGCTGATGACACCAGGAAGTTTACAGACCCCCCAAAGCTGCTGGCATCCAAGCAGAATGTGAGGAACTGTCCTGTGGCACTGCACCCTAAGCTGAGGGAAAAGAACTGTGTGCACAATGAGCTGCAGCACCAGCCTGTTGCATTGGAAAGACTGCACCACTGTCCCCATGGCAATACCATCCAAGAAATGGACAAGAACTGTGCCATTCCAGTTTCCTTCCAGGACAAACGGAGGATCGTGGACCACATGTCCCTGAAACACAGTTGGCATACTGGTAAGGAAATGGTTTTCAACCACAGCTTAACTGACACGATGAATTATGACAATTTTAAGGCTGAACTTTGCTTTGTCCAAGGAAAGTCATTGAAGGACGTGATGCCCTATGCTGACCATGAAGGCTTCAAGAATGAAGCCAGATCACAACACTTGAATAAGCACAAGAAATCACAACCACGATTACAAGGTTTGCTGTTGGTCTTTCACTTTTCTGCTCCTCAGTGTGTTCCCTATAGTCACAAGCATGACATAAAACGTATCAAATTTAAAATCAAAGCTGCACCTGCTAGTGCTATGCCACAGTGTCAGATTGCACACAATCAATTGATTCAATTTTTAGATTGACAAGATTAGTCAGGCAGCTAGTCTTAATAGTTTCATGTGGGGACATTTGTGTTTAACTCATGACCAAAAAAAGTAGATTTGCACAGCAACTCTCAATCTTGAAAAATGCAGTTTTCAAATATTTGCTTTATCTTGCAGGAACTTTCACAAACGACTCACGATGCTGATTTTTCACATTTCCACAACTCTGTGGAAAACCACTTTTGTTTTTATATATATATATATATATATATATATATAATATGAAAAAAATGTTCACTTAATTCAAATGTTTCTCACTTAAATATGATAAATCACAATCTTCACTATTTATTGATCTTAAATAAACACAACTTTGTTAGTTTCTGCTTGCTTGTATCTTTGATTGTTGAATTTGTCCACTAGATGGAACTATTTCCATGCTTTGAACGCACTCAGCCACCACTGAACTCCCCCCCCAATTTATTGAAAATCACAAATGTTCAAATGCTTATATGATTGGATTCAAATGCCTCTGTTAAAGGCTGAAAATGTAGATGTAATGCAAGTTAAAATTGCAGCACAAAGGAAACAAATGCATTAAAAGCTTCAAAAAGTTATTGGTAAAAGGTACAACAAAGTAACTTTTTGCAGGCTTTCAGTCTAATCAAGCAAGCACAGTGGCATAAAGGAAAGTCTTTTAGATCTTTAGAAGAGTTGAAGAAGACCTGCATCCCCTAGGATTTTGTTTTAATCTGGGAGCAGCTTGACCATGTTTAGTGCCATCTCTGAAGACAGGCTTAAGACCCCTGAAATTTCATATCAGTCTGAAGAGTGTATTGACCCCAAACAATTTTAAAACTTTATAAACATAAGGTGGACGGTGGCTCTTTCATTCTCAGTCATGCCACTTTGACATATTTGCATGAAACCTTTAATCTGAATACCATGTTGTGGAATTATGATTGGTAATGTTGCTGTTTATCTTGCTCAGGTTGTCATCTCGAAGTGGCCATTTTAGAATCAAATCAATAACTTTGATGGCAGCAGGTGGTTGAACACAACTTCTTTCTTGTCTTTAATGACATTAGCTTATACAGACTGTATTATAGACTTAACTGTTTTTGTGCTCATTTCCAGCAGCATGAGCAGTATAACTGATATTTTCATCTTTTGCTGCTGTTTCATTCATAATGCAGACTTCTCATTAAGACTCAAATCTACTTTTAGAGCTGAATATTAAAAAGCTAACATTACAGTCTGAAAAGAAGTTTATAAAAAGATACTTAGGATTTATTCCAATTATATTAATTGTCCAGCTCTGCTACCATTGTAAAGCACTTTGGTCATGTTGGAAATGTGCTTATAAATAATACTGAATTGAGCTGAATTGAATCCATAGCTCTGGTTATGCTAACTCTTTGTGGATGAATATGCTGGGTGATTAGGTGAAAATTGTAGATGGTCCATTTTCCCGACATCAAATTGGCTTTGCTAGGTTGCTAACTGGGAAAGCCATTATAGCCACAATAAATCAATCATATCCCCCTCCTCTTAATTAAAATTGGGTTTTTATTGTAAAGATGTGTTTTGTCAGCCCTTTGTGAACAACCAACATTTGACACCTCAACTTACAACCCATGTTATTAACTTGTTGGTTGGGGCGAACATGTCAGAACTCTTCAGGTTTATCTTGTATTGGCAACACAACAGTACTGTATTAATGTTTAGTTGATAAGTCAAGAGTCAGTGCCCAGTGAAGTCGAGCTGAGATTATATGGTACCATAGCTATATTTTTGAGGACCACCATGTTTTAAATGTACCAAAAGAACTGGTTGATTAACAAAAATTAACAAAAGTAAAATGAGAATAGATATACTGTATGCTTCTTTTTGGCTTCCTCCACTTGACCTGTGTTGTAGACCGAAACCGTAGACGAACCACTTAGTTGGCAAATTGATACATCAAGAGATGAATTGGATTTCTTGGCAGCTTTGTACAGTACATTATGAAGGTGCTGCGTGCTTTAGTATTTTTTTTTTCTCCCCACATAGATGCTCTTCCATCTCTTATTCACTGTTGCCTGCTTCTTTGTTTTCTTCTGGCCTTTTCCTGTTACTTCTCAGTCATTCTCTGTAATTTTGCAGGCAATTTCAGGCTGCCTGACCTGTATATTTACCTCAACCTAACCCCCCTAATCCAGTCAGTTTTCTATACCCGTAATCAAACACATACCAAAGATGAAAGAAGCTAAATAAAAAAAGGCACCAAAGTATGATTAAAGTGGAGCAATGCTTCTTTAGAGCAGAACTAGGGTTTCGAGGTCTTGTATTTGTTCTGCATTGCATATGCGTATGATAATGGAATTTTTAAGCAGTGCTTATTTAGCATATTTCTGTGCGATCAGATTTCATGTCGATTACAACCCTGTAAGTTGAAAAGTGACAAAAAGGGGATGTAATGTGCATTAAAACATGATACAAGCTACTGCTCAAGACTTAGTAACTGATAAGTTGGAAAAGGGAATGTGTTAAGTCTTGCTATATATGATTGATTCACCAAAATGATGTTCGCACAATGTTATCACGGATGACTTGTTTGTGGCAAAGTGTTTTAATGTTCTGAATTTGTAGCCAAAGAGGACATCATTAAACCCACTGTATTTCTTATCAAGCTGTGAAGACCATGGCCTCCATTATTGACCGTTAATACACAGTCCTGCTCCCCAAGGGGTAAAAAACATAAATGTATCGAATAAATAATGCATCATGCTTGAGGAGGACATTACAGCTTGTGTTGTTACAGCAAGGTTTTGAAACAGGTACCTGTAATGAAACCAGTTTTACAGACACTCTTCTAAATGAAACATGTAATGTTCAGCAATAATAGCTTTACTGGCTGCAGGGGAGGTAAATATTCGAATGTTGTGGGTATGTTAACAGCCAGTTTCTTCGTGTTAAAGAATTGTGGGAAGTGATGTGCAAGTGTGACTTTCGGGGTCTTTCAACAGGCCAGCAACTACTGACTTTGCTTCAGATTGCTTTGCTTTGTTCTCCTTGTCCTCCTCAGAGAAATTTGCAAAGAAAGCCCACACAATGTGCCATCTTCAAAGGCAAACAAAGGCCTGCTTTGTGCATTGTTTGAAACAGAAACTGTGTAAAGCTTTCGCAGTTTGAAAAAATTCTCAAGTGATTTCTGGCTAACGGGGAGCAGTACTTCTTTGAAGTTAACAGTGTGTGGTGAGGGAGGCCAGATGGGATGGGGAATGTTGCAGCAGTGAAGCGCAAAACATAATTTCCCCTCAGATTCGTCAGTTTCAGGGCTCGGATGGACAGCCCAGTGTGGACTGTCTCAGAGCTCATAAGTTGCAGAATTCCTTTTCATGCTGCTGCTCCATCTTCATGACATTTGGATTATAGGTAAATGTGAAACATATCAACTTGATTGGCTCTCAGGGGGGATTTATAGTTTGAGATTGCGGTAGTGGCTCTCATATACTGTAGGAAGAGGCACACATTTTTCATTTGGAGAGATGTAAACATCTGGAGTCTCTGTGGGTAAAATATTGTGCAGTGATGATTTCCCTTGCAGGGTTGATAAATTCAACTCCACAGGCAGCAAATATTCTCTTAAAGGTGAAGTGTGTAACCATATCAAAAGTCAATGACAGAAAAATGTACAATTTAAATACAGTTTTTATTGGTGTCTACTCACTTTACAAAAATAATTACTGGAAGGTCATGGTTCATTCTTTTAAAATTGAACCATTTATCTACTTGCTGTGTTTCCACATACTGTACAGTCATCCTCAAATTTATTCATAACCCCCCATTCAAGGTGTGATGACATATCAGTCAGAAGCGTAATACTATGTTGTAAAAGCAGCATTTTGGTGCAGAAGCTGTGAGAGGGACCCAACTGCAGTCCCGACATGTCGCCATATATCCAATCCACGCCAGAAGTCCCAATCGGAAGTTGCTTCTTCATGTAACTTACTAAAATCTGACCCTAGCCCTAACCACCCAACTACATCATACGCATCTGTTTGCAAGCCACAGATAGTTAAACAGCTCCAAGAGTATCAGTTAAGTCTGAGAGGCAGTACCAAGTCATGTCGGGAGTGGGGTCGCGTAGGCGGTATGACCACCCAACCGGCCCCTGCTCCTTCCACAGGCTACAGTATATGGCCCGCCTCTCAGAAGTGGTTGTGAGCTGTTGTTATTTTATGTGTTTAGGTGTCTAAATGTGGTTAAAACTGGGGAGCAGGCTGTCTCTAGATTCAGCAAATAAAGGCACTTTGGTGCCCCCCACACCATGCCCGCTTGACACGCGCCCTCCCAAAGACCCTACGTGTGTGTGTGAGGTAGAGCAGAGGAGGAGAGAGGTCTTGGGAAGGGAGACCAGGGGGGTGTGAATTCCCCACTGGAAGATGAGCCATTACCAGCATTAGGTACCCCTGCCTCCCGGGATCCCTCCAGGGCAGAAGGGGGCAGACATGGCCCCCGCCCCCACGGCCAGGCAACTGGCATTCACCACAAAGGGGCCAGCGGCGGCCCCTGGGGATACCCGACCACCCCAGGCCAGGGAGGGGGGACAGGGAGGGGAGCAAACGAGGTCAGCGGAGGGGCCAGAGACGCAGGCCCACCTTCCCCAGGCCCTGCAGACCCCACAAGAGGCACACAGAGCTGCCTCTTCTTTTTTTTCCCTTCCCCATTCTATCCTATCACCCCCACACCCTACCCCGAACAACCCAAAACATTACCCCCGTCAACACTCCCCCATCCCATCCACATCCTCCTCCCACCCCCCTGGTCCCCATGCCCCCCTTCTCCTTACCCAAGCCCGCACCCCCCGCCACGGCCGTGACATACACAATCCTCCAACGCCGCCAGAACCCCCATCCGTCCACCCTCCCACACACCACCCTCATTCACTCAGCTGCCCCGCATCCCATCCCAACCAAAACCCCTCCAACCCGATACACACAAACCCCACCAATGCACCCCTTCACCCACATCTGAACATTCATCTCCCATGCACCCTCACCAACCCCCTCACCCCCCATGCACTCCCACAGGCCAGCCGGCTGGTTGAGGGCCAGACCCAGGGCCAGACCAACACCCACACAGCACCTAGGAGGGCCAGGTTGCCCACCGTAGGTTGGCACCTGCCCCAAAAACCCCAGCTATGCACCCCAGAGACCACAATGCCCCCCAGCTCACCCCTCCCACCCCCTACATCCACTTTCCCCTAACCCATTTTATTTGACTTCAACTCTACATCATCAGTGGCTGCAGGGATGTGCTCGTTTTCTTCAGGCTGTCGTCTTTATGTCAGATTGGACCTGCACCACTAAATATGACTTCCATCCAATCATCCACGCGCCATGACTGTTTCTCTTCATCCCACATTCAACCTTGTTTGCTTCCTTTGAGGTATTAGGTTATGACTGGCTTTGATGTATTTTCCTTGATTGAACTGAATGTTTTAGTTTTACAACCTTCCCATCCTGTTTGCACTTTCTCCAAAGTTTAGATGCAGCTGACTGAGAAGAAATCAACATAATTTGCAATCTGGAAAGAGTTAATCTTTTCCACTGACCGTTCTTTTGCTTGTTTCCTGGAAATCAACCAGGTCCAAAAACCAGTTCAACTCTAGAAGCGCTTGTGTTACTGCTGGCTCATTTGGATATTGTGATTTGTGTAGGCATTTGTTTTAGAAATGCAAATAATTCTTCAATTATAACCTGAATTTTTATTTCCGTTATTCAAAACAGCTCTATTAACAGATCTATTAAATTGGTTTCTGTCATGATTTTTTTTCTTTTCAAGAAAATTTATTGACCCAATGAAAATCTTAAAAGTGTGTTTGTCACAGTCTATTTTTCTTAAATTTTTGTCAAGTGGTTGTAGTAGATTTACAGCCTTGTGTGTGCTTACATCTCTGGAAGATGGGTGTTTGGGTAGCTTGAGTTAATGTCAGTGTTTGCCTCTGTGTGCAGCTGCTTGAGATGCCTATAAAAGCTGTGGGAGGTTAAGAGCATCCATCCTGCCTCCTTAACTGTTTGTAGTGATTCTGTCAAGCTGTCAAGTCGGTTCCACGGTTCAAGTGTTCTGAAACGCTCATCACCGACTGACGTCTTGGGGATGACTAAGTGGGATCAGAACATACGATTACTTTGAGGAGCGTTTCTTCAAGTGCTCTCTGCTCTCTTAGAGAGAAATAAAAAGGGTCTGCATAGAATTACATATAGAGATTATTACTATCTCAAATAGAGGGATAGCCTGAAGATAGTGAGTATTGACAATTTTCTTTCAAAAGGATTCATAGGGCTGCTCTTTCCCGACAATTATTTATTCTTAAAGCCAGAGGGCATTAAAGCTATATCAAAATCTTTATCATAAATTCTAAACCAGACAGTTACTGTGTGTTTAATGTGAAAAATGTGACTTGAATTAAAGGAAATGCCCTTCAGTTTAACAGACGTGCAATAAGACTTTATTCTCTTCGAGACTTTTTTTTTTCTTTAACTGGTGTTGGACATCTTAATGATGCCACATACACTTTACTTCAGCAGCAATTTCTTCTGTAACTTATTTAAGTATCACAACTGAGCACAGTGTTGTAGATGGATTTCTAAATTAATACCACTGAGATGTGGGCTATATGTGAGTAGACTCAGTGAGGATGTCCTTGCTGAAGGCAGCCACTGATTTCAGCCAGAAATGAGAAGGTGACTCTTATAACCCAGCATCTCTGTGATCATCAAACCAATCATTGCATTTTGTTGCATTTTACACCTTAAGGCCACAATTAGCCCCATATTGAAATGTTCAGTATTCAGATGCAATGTTAAAACTAGAAGAGGGTGTAATTTTAAAGGCAGCGACAGCGCCTGCATGAAAATGAGCTGGATTAATCTTTGTCTTCTTTTGAAACAAGTTCAACAAAATTTTGCTTGAGTTTTGCTTGTTTAAAATTCCTTTTTAGCACTGCAAGCAACTTCTTGCAGAGGTCTCCTCTGCCTCACACTGTTTGCACAGATGTGTTTGCATGTCTGTCAGTGTTTTACAGTACATAGTACACAGTAGTAAGTCTACATCATCACATCGTGACTCGTTCCTCGGCTGAAGACAAACGCTCGGCCGGCGTCCTGACAGTGCCGTCTGGTCTCTGCGGCTCCTGAAAGACATGATGGATGCTGCTTTGAAGGATCCCTTCTGTCATCCAGACGCCCAATTAGAGGCCTGGCTACGGCTGGCCGGTCTGGACCGAGAGGCAGGAGGGCAGCATCAGTCACTCAACAGACCACACCAACTTTTGGCGGTTTAATCCATCGGTCACCTGACACAGTAACAGAAGTAGCTCTGTGTGTGCTGCAGTCCTTTCTGTGCAGCTTTAGCAGACGGCATTTCCTGCTTGCAAAATATCCCTGTTCACCAGCTCT
Source organism: Atherinomorus stipes (assembly GCA_023101725.1). NCBI lineage: Eukaryota > Metazoa > Chordata > Actinopteri > Atheriniformes > Atherinidae > Atherinomorus > Atherinomorus stipes. The sequence continues at coordinate 1,366,733 of JALJCO010003410.1, forward strand.
GAGAACTGAAAATAAACGTGTTATAGTGAAACTTGTGTGGTCATTTTCCTTTAACATTGCCAATGTTTGGGGTTTGATTACCACTGGGGCCTTCCATACTCAGGTGCATGCACTTAGTTAAGCAGTAACACAGTGAAGGTCACAGCTGTTGGCAGTAGTGAGCTGCAGCTGGAGGAAATGTAGATCAGGCAGCAGCCACGGTGAAACATGACCTCGTCTGGGTTATTGCTTTTACACCACACTGACTGCATTTACACAAGTGATGCCTGGTTTTGTTGTGCGTGCTTGGGAGTCGGTTATTTTTCTGTTGCAAAGTGACAAAGATATTTACTGCAAAGGGTTTCAAAGGGTAAGGTGGGCCCTCCCCAGGGGGTAGCTCAGTGAATGAAGGTGAGGAAATGTTACCTTTGATGTTTGTGTTGTGGCCAGAGAGGTCAGATACATTAATTCTGAGGGAATTTGACAGTTTTTCTCAAAGTCAGAAACTAACACTGTAAATGCTTTAGATTGGACAATTTGAGTATGAAGTTAACTGATACTTCAAACAGAGGGAAGCTGATTTCCAGAGCAGAACCTGAAGTATATGAAGCCAAAACTGATCGATACTCAGCCTTTACTTCCCTAAATAAAAGCTTTTAGGGCTTATAGCTTGTTGAGTCCGGCTTACTTTCCAATTTTTGGTGGTCACGTCTGGTTCCAGCGCATCCTCGTGAACTTCTTGCAATTTTTCTCAGTGATGCGCCCTCTATCGACAGTTAAACTGGCATCTATTTTCCATCCTACCTGTACTGTGAGCTCATTCCAGCCAGTAAAGTCTTATCTTGACTCTTGTCTTATCTCTTGTTTTGTCCCTTCTTCTCTTTCTTTTCCTGTCTTCCTCCGATAATGTTTTCTTGCGTTTCTTTGCTGAATCTGCCACAATACATGTTCAAAACATCTGGTGTGTTTATATCTGTTTGTTTGTGATGCAGTGCAAAATCAATACTCGGCTGCAAAGTCACGGCTGCATCCCAAATGAAAAAAATGCGGTTTCTCAGCCTCGGTATACTGCTAGGCAGTGATGGCTCGAGAAATGTGCATAATGGATGTTGGTGTGCCATCAAAACGAGTCAGAAACACAAATTTTTAAAGTGAAAAAAATTTATTGAGCTTTGTGCAGGTCTGCCACTTTCTTTTCCCCTCAACGAACTGGAAAAAATTTAATTGTAGTCAATGTCTGTAAATGATGATGAATGAAATCAGTGTCCAGCATTAGATTTTGTTTTTGTTCTCTGTCTTGAGTGATTTCCTGATTCTCTGTTCTGTCTCTAAGCTCAGCTTGTAGCAGAAGTCCCTGCACAGATGTCTTTAAGTCACACTTTTTCCTATGTTCCCTAGGTGCCACTCAGGAACTTCAATCATTTCACCCCCAACCTCATTATCCGGGTCATAGAGCTTTGATTTTGCACAATTTTGGTATGACAAACAAGTTCATATGCATTTTAAAAATCTGGTTCTGACCTCTACCAATACAATGATTCATGTCTTTGATGTTGGGGATAGTGTGTCTTCTCTGGTCAGAAAACTGACAAATTGACAACTTGTCAGTGTTTTTTTTATGATTATTATCTTTCCCCTACAGGATAAATAATTCAATCATGTTTCTTGTAGCTTGACGAGCTGTGACACTAGAACCTGCCTCAGATACAGTATAAGACCAACAACAATGATGAGAAATCTTGTATGAAACTCTTCTACAACAGAAAACAACAGCGTGGTGCAGCCTTGTCGGATATTGAGTCAGTGTTCTGTGAAAATGAATATGCTGTATGGTCTCCAGGTGTTGTGTGAGGTAATGGCTGAGCCCAAAGGGGAGCAGAAGCTGCAGAGTTCAGCATGTCCACTTGTTTGCAACACAGAGAAATCGGTCCATCACGCAGCCGAGGCGCCCTTCACTGCAGGCTCAGCATTTCTTCACCGCTGGGGTGACGGCAGATACATCAGCCTGCGCTCGACGGTGTTAATACCTGGGGCTTTTACACTTTAATGTCTTTCAGTTGACAAACGACCTGTGTTTATGAAGTGCGCCTCGCTGGACTTGTAGAGGAGCTGGTGGCAGTGAACCCCAGGAGAATGAACCTGGTTTTACAGGATGTGAGAGGAGCTTTTATTGGAGTGGGATGATGTTGAGGGTGTGATGGAAAAGGAAGAGGGTCAGAGTGTAAGAGACTACTGCTGGCACTTCAAATAGTCCAAGGGCCAGACCAGATATCGGTGCCACTCAAGGTAGCAAAATCTAGTAACAATTTTCGAAAGGTGCATGTCCATAGATTGTATTTTGGTAACCTGTCCTAAGTGGTAGCTTTGCCACATTTAACAGCACATGAAGTCAATCACTGCCTACAGGAAATTGGATTCTAGTTGCTGGTGCATATTCTACTCAATGCTCATTTTCCAGACCCAGACTTATCTTTTATGAGGACATGTTTGGTAGCATAGCATTTTTTAGGGGGGAGAGAGCTTTCATTTAAACCAGTTTTGCATCTGTCTAATAAATATAGAGGTCACATGGACTATTTTTCCACAATTTTCACCTAAATTGTTGTCTTTATTTGAGTATTCTGAAGAGTAGGAACAGTCCTGACACAAACACCAAAAACTGAAATACTCACAGGACTGTAATAATCCAGTAAATGTATAATCTTTTCATGTTACTCCACTATTAGGGAGGACTGTGGGACCAAAACTAGAACATGGGCCTGTTAAAATCTCCTATTTGGGAACACCTTGGGTTTCCAGTAAGGTATGTAAATGGACAAAGACAAGTGGACATGATGATGCATGCTGGTCTTGTCTTGTGATCCGTTTCCCCTCAATTTCACCCCTGCACAGAAAAGAATTGCATTCTCACTGGAAACTCATTCCTGACTTTTTGCACGTTTACTAATCACGTGTCCACTTTGTAAATTTTAATAGATAAATTATAAAGTTTTCACATTTTGGTTGTACATAAATGGTCTGTTATAACAAGGGGAAAGTATTCTGATGGGCAGATAATCCCTATCAGATTATCTTCCCCTTGTGATAACAGACCGTTTATTATACCCAGCCAAAAGTGTGACAATTTTAATTATTCATTTATTAAAAGGTTATGAAAAAATGTCATTCTAACGGCAGAGGGAACATTATCTGGTAGGGATTAGGATCCCTTACAAAAAACCCTGTTGTTATTATGATTTTATTTTGCATACATTTTATTTTCTTTGAGGATCTTTTATTGGAGAATTTACTGAAGGATTTTCTTTTTGGGGAGAACGGCTTTAATGCCATCAAACTGGTCCTGTTTACACCAAAGATAAGCAGTTTTATGGTTTGCATTTGGTTCCCTTACTAAAATTAACTGAATTGTGACTCTTACTGTAAATTTAAGGTATGTACTGAACTGTGATTTTGGTGTACCACTGAACCGTAGAAATCATTATTTCATTCAATTTTTGTGGCATTTAGTAGCTTCACCTGCCAATTCACATAGGCCTGTGTGCACCGCATTCCCTGTGGCCAATTTAGCCATTTGTTATTTCATGGACTGTACTCGTGGGTGCTCTGTGTTTGGCACGCTCCTGGTCCCCACTGCGGAGGTTGAAAAAACAACTGCACTGAACGCTGTCAGAACGCACCACACTGACCGAGTGTGAACTGACCTCAGGAATGTGCGCCCAAGGGTTCAATAGCCAACTGGCAAAGACAACCGAGAACAGCTGAGTGGATAGCCTGTTAGTTTGCTAGTCAACAACTGATGAACCGGGTTTATAAAAGTATTTAATTTGCTCACCTGCAACTTATTTTGCAGTGTAGAACATCCACACTGCGAACGTCAACGCCTCCACTACTTGGTCTGTTTTTTATTTTTGTTGGATTTCTTCAGTCCAAATAGCTGCGCAAATGACAGCAGCAGCGAGCTGTCTGACAGCCATGTCTGTTCACACGTGCAGAGGGGGAGTGGGGCAAATGGCAGTTGAGTTTGATAGACATATCACCATTTAATTACTCTCAATGGAGTGGTCAAGATGAGTAGATGATGATTTTTCCAAGTCCTTTAAAGTCAGATGTATTCTGGGGTTGTTTGTGCATGTACCAAAATACAAACAATTCCATTTTACAAGAAGCAACCCCTATATGTGTGAATACGTGACTGCAGAGTCCCCCCCCCCCCCCCCCCCCCCCCCCCCCCCCCACCAAAAAAAAAAAAAAAAAAAAAATGGCGGATATCCCTTCAATCTTTGGTAGAAATCTTCATTTTCTAGAATAGATTTTGGCTTAGCTTTGTTTTGAAAACTTTTCTAGCGACAAATATACAATATAGGCTACTTTTCATAAAATCCATTCGGTTCATGTATATGATCTAGGGATGTCCCAATACCACTTTTTTGCCAACCAAGTACAAGTTAAAATATCTCAGGGACACGATACGGGTCAGATATATTTAATCTATTCTCATGTATTGAAAAGTGTCTTCTGAGACGTAAACTCAAAGCTGTAGTATTTTGCTGCCAGCATAGTGGCGTAAACAGCGATTACTGATTCACTTTCTTCTTGTTTGCAGCATCCAAAAAGATATCTCTTTTAGATAAATAACTCTCCAGGGCAGCTAGTATTGCTGCGGGATCCTCCCTCTGCTCTGCCGTTAGATCCAGGTTGTGACAGTAGACATGTCTGCATTCACCGCCCTTGACACTGCAGAGGATCTTCTTGTCCTTGTCCACAGTTCCAGTCACAAGTACATAATCTTCATACTCCGCGCGGAAAACATCCCAGCTTGTGCTCCAGTCGCCCGTTAAACACATTGGGGGCGGTGGGGGTATGTTAGCTGCCATGCTAACAGTGGGCACGCTACCTGTTGGTTCCTCGACGTCGGACGCACGCAACTGCAGATCACCAGTAAGTCCGTGTCACTGCTTCTGACACCATGTTTGAGCGCTGATGCAGTAAACTCATTGCATAATGACACGAAGTAATTTGAGTATTTTAATATTTTGGGGGCTTTAGTTGCCTTTATATGACAGTATATCAACATGAGAAGGGGGCAGAGAATGACATGCAACAAGGAGGCCAGGCCAGGTATCACACCTAGACCGGCTGCACCGAGGATCTTTAGCCTCTGGACATGGGGGGCTGCTCAACCAGTTGAGTTAAACACTGCCCCAAGTGGTTTAATCAATTGTTTGTCTTTTCCAGTCTATACTTACCTTCTCATCAGTCAGGCAGTTTTGTGCATTCTGCATCATTCTCTCCTGCCGCCGCAAGGAGTGTCAGGGAGTTGTAAAATACATGAAATTTAAGATAAAAACCCTAACCCTGAAATTTCATAATTTCAGGGTTAGGATGTGCACAAACAATCCTAGTACGTCTGACTTTGGAAGACAGACCGGAAATAAAACAACAAAAAGAACAACAGCAGAGAAAATACATTAATAAAAGAAAACCATTAAAACAAAGTTAAAGCTAGGGTTTGATCAAGCGACATTTAAAAAAAAAAACACACCACCTGAAGCCACGCCTTCAGAGTGCAGACGTGTGGGCCGATGTTTCATGAGCAGGTTAACAATAACAGCTGAGTGGATGGCTCGTTAGCTTGACAGTAAACAGCTGACGAACCACGTTTTTAAAAGCTTTAATCCACTCACCTCCAACTCCTTCTGCAGTGTGGAAAGTCCACACTGCTTTTTTTTTTTTGGCGCAGCAGCAGTTAGCAGTCCATTAGCCACATTAGTTTACAGTGAGTGCATACAAGGGGCTCACGTGGGGAACGTTGAGAGGCGAGTGACAGAGACAAGACATGAAGGCATCGATTTGTTCTTTCTATAAGTTGCGAATTACCAGTTCCTGCCTTTTGGTGCGCATGGCAGAGGTTGGTCAGTTTTTACTAAACTGCAGCTCTCACAGAGGTCTAACTTTTTTCCTTCCTTTTTATGAATACATGATGTATTGAAACAAAAAAATCACAGTAATGTTGATGTGTTCAGTGAAAGTTGTTTTGTCCAATATGGTTATAGAAACAGACTTCTGCTTTCTGCAGAAATCAACTTGATCCATCAATTGGCGTTTAAAATGCAGCAGTTTAGCAGTATCTTTAAATATTTAACTGTGTGCAGCTTCTGGGACAATATCACACAAGGATTCATTCATAAGATGCCAAAACTCCATGATGCATCTGTAAGAGGGAGCTCTTACATGACCTTGGGTCAAATTTGAAACAACATTTTTTCTTCCTTTGGGACATTTAGGTCATAATCTTAAATTGTATCTTATGAATATGAGAAAGATACTTACATTTCCTAAATAAAATGATGATAAAATATGTCCTCACACTAACAAAACTAACAAAATATTCCCCTCATGTTCAGTGAATTATCAGCTGCAGATAGTGCAGCACTGACTGTACCTGTTCCCTGACATGAAATTAATATTCAGCAGCATTAGACAGATAAACACAAGTTCAGCTGCTGAGTACTCACTCAGCAGATTCAGATTAGCTTTGCTGTGGGAATAATCATCACATGATTAACATTGTAATATTTACTCATTCAACACACCAGCTGAGTTTCACACACTGAATAGCTGAGCAGTGACTTGTTTTCCTGGTTGAGTTCTTGGCAGTGGTGCCATTCCACCCAGAGGTAATCAGCACACTGTTTTAGGCTGTTCAGTTTTGTGCGCAGGGCTTTTTACCCAAACAAACACAGCAGGAGGAATGCCAATGACGACTGAATTCAGGAAGAGGGAGATTGCAAACATGTGTGGCAGGAAACCCGCGGAGAGCTTGAAGGAACGTCTTGTTCCTGTACGGATCTAATTGGCAGAAAGACATACCAGATGTAGCAATCAGAGACTGGGTGTTCATTTGCAGAGGAAAAAAGTTCATAGGAAGGAAAAGTAAGCAAACAAATAAAAGGCAGGATGGGGGATTGAGCTAATCCTGGTTATGTAACACGGTCGGGCACCGCAGAGATGAGACATATACTGTAGCATCTAGTTGTGAAGCTGCAGAGGCTTCTTTTACCAGCTCACTGTCAGGCTCAGATGGTAAGCTTGTGACACAGTTCAAACCAGGACAGACATCTTTGATCTTTGTTTTCTGACTTCTACCTGTGTTTTGTGATGTACGTTTTTAAATTAAGTTATTCTCTATAAACAGTACTATTACTGAATGGTGGCCAACAGTTTTAGGGCGGATTAAGCAGATTTATTAAAAGCTTTTCATCACAGTCAGTTTACATCTGAACACCATATTCTCGATCTTGGACCGTTTGTACTTCTTTTCAGCCATGAGCATTTGATAAAGTTTATTTTATTTTTTTTTATTTAGTCATTGATTTAGGAATCATCCTTCTCTGGTTGTTATGACTCTGCAAATTATGTCTGTCTTCTTTATCTTTTCCATGAATCTGTTTGCAGTTTTTTAATCTCTTTGTATTTGCATCTTTGTAGTTGAGATTGTGTTTCTTTATAGCAATCTCTAACAAAATATTTTTAAAGTATTTTTTACATTGGAAATTATCTGCCCTTGTGTAGTAATTTTGAATTCATTTTGACTATTTTGTACTAATTTTGAGACAAATTTGTTGTTTAAAATATTTATGTAGTTGAGTCTTTTGTGAATGTCTGTAAACTTTGTCTTTTGGGTTGTTTTAAGCATTTTTGTGGTAATATCTTCATACCTGTTTTAGGTCTGTAGTTATAAGTATTTTGGTATTTATACTGAGTTGCTGTGAGGTTTTCTAGCCTCCTTTTTATTGTCTCGAGTCTCTTCTTTTTTTGTTTGTTTTTTCTGGCTCTGGAGGTTTTTGTTTGAAATGACTTATTTGAAGTTATAAACATCTTTTATGGCAGATGAAAAAAAAAAAAAAGACTCACACAGCCATTGGGAAGTGTTTGATGGTTTGGCAGATTTCCAGTGCAACAAAATCCTGTTGCTGAGTAAAGCGTAGAACACTGAAATGTCCTACAGTTGACTGCTGCAGTGTTGGTTGGTTGGAGCTGTACCAAAGATGGCTGAATATTTATCATTTGTATATTTGTGGCAAGGAGCTAAAGGAGGCTTTTGACTAGAAATGCTTAGGTGTATAAGAGGTTCATTCCACTTCTGCACCTGTACTGGTTGGTTAACTACCCATTAGTTCCTTTTTGTTTTCCTGATAATTAACCAAAAGTCCCCTAATTAGGCTGAGTTGTTTATTCACCAGTAAATACTGGTTAACTACCTATTAGTTCTTCTTGGTTTCCCTGATTACTAACCATTAGTTTGTGATTAGTTCCCCTTTGTTTTCCTGATAACTAATCAGTCCCCTAATAAGGCTGGGCTGTATGTTCACTACTAATTAAAGGTGTCATAACCTGGTGTTTTACATACACAATCCTCCTTAAACGATCTTTATAGTGCCAGTGGCATGAAATTCACAGCAACTTTTGGTCCCCTTTTTAGTCACACTCCAAGTACCTCAATTCAAGGATCGTTCGCCATAACTCAGCCTTGTCATGGAAAAGCAGGCGCTACTAGTTAGCACCACTGTTAGCACCTGCGAACAATGACCAAGGTTCGGTGGGGGGACCAGAAGGCACACTTGTCACCATGTGCTTCTGTTGTCAATGAGTCTCTATGGTCCTCATCTGATGAAACGCGCTCTCGCAGAGAGGAGGTGGAGTGATACGGAGATACCTGGAGACATTTACCCATACACTCAGCAGTACCTGCAGACACGTGCTTCTCCACACACACACAAAAAAGAGTTGCTGTGTTCTGTTGAACACGGCTGCATGTCAGGCTGGAAGAAGTTTGTATTGAGTCTCTGTGGATCTATACAGGACGTACGGCGGTCACCAACCTGACGCAGACGCAGATGCGTGAGTATGAATAGAGTTTAAGAAGAAAACAGTGTCATATTCCAGCAACAAGTTTTCCTGAATTATTTCCTTCACCCATGACCCAATTTCAGTTCCAATTCCTGCAGAAATCCATCCATCCACAAGCTTTTCAGTGGGGAGGACAAAAAGATTGCTGTTGTCCTTTGTACACCAGGTACAGAGCAGTTCTGATGCAAACTGGACGCCATGCTGTGGCTTTGTTATTTTCTAGCATGAAATATATGAAAAAGTCAATTTTGCATGTCCCCCCTCATGCTGCGGCGGCTTTGATGACGTCACTATTATGCGACACCATAACAAGTCAATGTCTGTAAATAAGGACAAATCACCACAAAAAAACTGCTTCAAGCTTACAGGGGGGTCCAACTAATGTTTCGTAACAAAACATTGGTGAAATTAAAGTTTGTGGCAGATAATGCCTTATTTAGAGGCTGCGCGTGGTTGCCCCATCACTTCCATTATATTGGACATGCTGATCTGGAGTGGATCTATATGTCTCCCGAAGGAATTCAAGTTGCACCAAAGTTGTCTAGGTGAGTAAATGAACATATTTCATGCTAGAAAATAGGTCCAGATTGAAAAAAAGCAAACTTTCCCTTAAACACCATTTTACAATAACATCAGATGGAAAAAATGAGCATGTAAACACTCATTCTGTTTGTTTCTGTGGTGTGTTGTTGCTGCATGCTTGAACCACGTACAGTAAGAGTTATGTGATTCAGGGAGGATGGCAGGAGCAAAATAGAACAGGACTGTGGCGATGCAACATTTTGTTAGAAACTGAAAGATTTAAAGGTGCCATGACATCAAATTTCACTTTTCTGGGGTTTTGGGTGTATAATATGATCTGTTGTGCACTGATGAGGCCATGTGAATGTCCAGAGTGAGAATCAAAGTTCCTGTTTATGGTCTGTCAGCTTTGTCTCTCTGCTCAGAAACAGTTGAATCAGACAGCAGGCTATCATTCTACGTAGTTCTATCATTCTACGTAATTTAATTGCTCCAATAAGAGCACACTATCAAGTAAACAGCGCCCCCCCCCCCCCCTCTCTCTCCTAATGGTTTATGCACCGTCCGCTCCCCCCTCCCCTCCCTGTCTGATTCAGCTTCGTGTATGGAGCTAGTAGTAACTTCTCTGCAGTCAGGTCTGGATTTTCAAACAAATGGATTTAAAAGAAAACTTCTGCAGCAACACTGAGGGAGGGGGCCACAACCTTGTCATTACCTGTAAGTTTATTTATTTTCTAAATGCTGTCTTGTCTGATAAACGTAGCTCACACTGTCTGAAGTGCCCATGTTGCTAGCAGTTAGCCTTTAGCAAACTCCGACCGCAGCTTGACCTAGATTCTCCAAATAAGGTCATAGCCACATAAGGTGTAGCCAATCAAAATGAAGTCAACGTGGTCTCCGGGTAAAGCTCCATATCATCACCGGACCCAACTGTATTACTGAGGAAGTGAGGTCTGGCGTTTCAAAACAATACCCCGCTGTAAAAAATGCCGTTTTTTTCTTTGGAGTATTTACATATGCAGTAATGCCAACAACATAAAGTTGTTTTTAACTGCTATGTCATCACTCCTTTAAGGATTATTGAGCATTCAGGTGGTCGAAAGATTATGAATTTTAGAAAAAGATAACCCCTTTTCTTCCAAACTAGGAAGCACTGCACATGTCTAAAGCATGATGACTTAAATTTGTCAATCAAGTTTATACAATCGGATGACTTTTCCAGCACCCATGTAAAGCTGCAATCTTTGATCATAAAGCTTTCAATCGGATAGATTACTTATATGCCCATGGCTCCACTCCTGTTTTTAGATTTATTTTATAAGTCATTTTAGATTTTAACCCCCCCCCCCACACACACACCCAAAACAAACAAACAAAACAAAAAAACAGAAAACAAAACATAACAAAACAACATTTTCTAATCTGTCATTTGATGGATTTTCCAGCATGTTAGTCTCCGTCCTCTCACCTCTTCTAACAGAAGCCCTGGTGCAGAGCTAAGCTTTTGCCTGCTTGGCCTGTTCAGTAATCCTTCCACAGCAACAGATACTGTACAAACACAAGTGGAGCACATCAGAGGGAGATTACACACATTTTATGTACATATCTATTTTCATTCCTATAATTTCCTTTAAGTGAATATCTCCCTGCATGAACATGCGGCAGCTGCGGTAAAGATACTGTCACCCTGCTGATCAGATGCAACAAGGCCAGAGATATGCTGCCTTTGTACTGTCAGACACCATGAAGTCCTCCATGGCAGAGCTCTTTTTGTGCAACTCTTTTGATAACCCCTGTTATTTCTTGATTGAAGATCATGAAACTGAGGCGCAGATGGCAAGAAAGCTTCAACCATGTGGTCTAAAAGTGAACTGAAACCTTTACTCTAAATCCATTCTCATTTTGACAGATACACACTGTGAACAATCAAGACTTCTACAACAACACACACTTACTTTTTACAAGTTAATTAAATCTGTGATTCTTGGACTGGGGTGATTTATGTGTGCTTCTCTTAGCTGATGGTCTGATGTAAGGGTTTAAAGTGAAAAGTGACTTCACTAAATTTAACGCTTTCCTCAAAAATGAGCTTATCCCTTTAACTGTGATGAATAAACCTCCAGAGCAAGGAAAAACTCCATCCCCTGCCTGCTTTTGGGGGCCTGTTAACTCAAGATATGGAGCTTTTTAAAATTTTTTTTTCTTTTCCAACTTTCTGGAGGCAGGCTGAGATAATCCCTCATGGATAGAAAATATCTGACCCAGTCACTGATTTCTGGAGACCCTGCTATCGTGGATTAGTGGAGCTGAATTGGAATCAGAGGTGGGGAAGAGATGCAGCCGATGGGAAGAAGCGTCATCCAGGTGTGAAGGTGTGCACATTTACTGTCATGGTTTTGGTTCATATCAAAATGCATGAAATTTCCTCCCTGAAGCTTGTCTCTTAACAAGGTCATTAGATCTGGGGATGCAGCACAAGGCTGAGAAGAAATTTCAAAAATTCTCTGCATGGTAGGCTGCTTCTATACACACAATATGCAGTATAATATAAATAATATATTCATCCACTCTCGCTTAGTATTAGAATTTGAACATCAGCTTTTTGAAAAAGGAAGCAGTCAGCCCTAAAAATTCAATTTCTGCCTCATTTCCAAGTAGCAACACAAATGTTAACAGTCTCACAGTGTGTAATTTCCCCATCCAGTCCATCTTACACCCTCCACACCAACAAATGCTGATATGTAAGCAACAATGACTAGCACATGCAAGCTGTGAGCCTTTGAATGATTAGTCTTACTTCCTGTGTTGTTTTGTTTTCCCTTTATGTGTGAACTACTGCTACCCTGCCACATCAGGGGTCCGTTACACGAAGCAGGTTCAACAAACTCTGAGTGTAACCCTGAACTCTGAGTTGATCTCGGAGATACGAAACTCTGAGTTTTCGGTCCCAGAACAGCTGATTTGAGTTAGTTTAATCAACTCAGGGTAGCTCAACTTGGGGTTTTACACTTGCGCAACCATGATAAAAAGCCAGCATCAATGGAGCACCAATTTGACGAGTCACCATGGCAACATAGACGCGAGGGCGGGGCTGCATTCGCCATTGAGTGGTACTACTGTATAACTTCTAAAGCCTCATATGGAGAGGTTGAACTGCTGCCACAAAAAAAAAGACAGCTTGGGAGAAGATTTAAGTTTGAATTCTGTCCTTTACAATCACAATAGTGTTATAGGATAGAACTATTTAATGGTAACGCAACAGTCTAGGATTCTGTCACTATGATTCTAGGGGACTTTTGTGAATTGATGCCTATTTGGTCGAATGGTTTGCGCACCTGCTGCTCACCTGGAAGGCTGATGTTCAAATCCAACTCTGTACTTTCATTGCAGCCTTTTTATCTATTTAACTTGGGTGCGATCCTGCGGGGAGAAGCGCTCTTATTGGCAGCATTAAGATTTAAGATGAAATAAAACCGTCGCATTTCTCAAATGCCCTACATCTCCAATAAAAGAAAAAAAAAATCTATTTGCGAAAGAACGCAGGGTAATAAACAATATGCTTTGAGGGGAAAACACATGGCAACATGAAAGAAGTCACAACTGGTATACAGCTGGAACCCCAGCTTACCATGTGACAGACATGCACCTTGACCATTTCCCCAGAGACAGAGACAGCTATAGGGTTAAATAATCAGGTGAGACAGGACCTCCAACTGTCACATACGGCTGATAATATCACAAATATACAGACGGATCAGCTTGTGTGTGTAGATAATTGACTGTGATGTGTAACGGTAACACCAGAAATGACAACTGTCGGGAAATGAACCTTCTATCTGTGGTCTGATAACGATCTCTGAATGTTTAACTCTCCGCAGTCATGCAGCATCTTCATCCATGAAATCCTTATCGAAAGGACTTGTCAGTGACCTACTGACTCTGATTTATTTTTAACATGTTTTATTTGAGACAGCAGCAGCCAAAACTTGCAGCTGACTGAATGAATGAATGAGGAAATGAAACGGCGAGTGTGGCTGAAAGTAGGAGGAGACAGCGAGAAACTCAAGGTTTCTCCACATTAACCTGCTCCTGACCAGGTTAGTTTCAGAGAGTCTGTTACTATGGTAACTGACTGAGGGTTTAAGTTACCCCCTCTTTGTGAAACAGGCTAGAGTTTCTCCTCTTTTCCTGGGTTGAGTTACCTACCTTTGTGTTACGGAAAACTCAGAGCTTCCCAAATTTCAGGGTTAAACAACTCAGGGTTTTCATTAAACCTGCTTCGTGCAATAGACCCAAGGAGCCCGTTCCAGAAACTACAGGGTGTCACCTATGAAGAAAGTCATTACACGTGCCTGAAATCATAATTCCATACAATAATGCAATGTGGAGATCTACTGTTAAGGCCCAGTTGTGGCAGTTATGTGTTAAAGATATTTTTTTATTTTATTTTTTTTTCTTTTTTTTACTGTGAAAACTATTGAGATTGAAAATCTCTTTTCCAAGGGTTCCCGGGCAAGCAAAGAAGGAAGAAAGGAAAGAAACAAACAAAACAAACAAAAAAAAAAAAAAAAAAAAAAAAAAAAAAAAAAAAAAAAAATATGCTGCATTTCGTTTGCCATCATAAATTAATGGGAAAATTTGTCAAAATGTTGGGGTTCTGTTGACCAGAAATGGTGCTGTTATTTGGTTAAATTAATCTCAGTAGACTGGTGGTTCATGAAATGTCTACGTTAACTCAGCCATTGGAAGACTGGTGGACTAAAACCCCCGTTGGCACGTGCACGAGTATAACAGTCTCAAACTGTTTTCTACCGAGAAATGAGATGTGGGTAATTTTGGGTATGATTAACAAGCTTGACTTTGAAACATTTGGCTCTTTTTTTTAACTTTCACTTTATATCAGGCCAAATCGGTTCTTACCGGTTACTCACATATTACAACTTGTGAATGTGTAGTGTTAATTTCTAACTATGTGCTCAGTGATTTTGGTTCTCCTGGGATGCTCCTGGGATTACCGTGACTCATCTCTGAATCTCCTGTGGAAGCCACCGAGGCAACTAAAACAGCTGCTACTAGCAGATACCTGTAGTATATAGCACCTGCAATGCTACAAAGCTCCTTCCCTTCTCTTGCTGAACTCTGCTCTCTCTCCTTTCTTTTTTTTTTTTTTTTTTTTGGTAAATATGATTTTCTTATGTAAATAGGGTAGGTATATGCTACAAGCATTTGCTTCAACCTTTCAGCCAACTGAGAAATTAGTTTGTCTTTTGTTCTCTGACAAAATAAAACCATTCATTAATAAGAAGGTTATCTCACTGGCACAGCTGCCTACGGATACCTGTTTAGTTCAAAAAGGTGTAGTATCTGGGATTTAGGATGAGCTAAAGTTGGCGCACATTCACATATCACTCGTGCTGCATTTCAGGTTGACGCAAGTCACTCCGAAACCACCCTTTCCAACTGGTCTGAGAACGTTAGGTCGATCTAAAAAGGTCCTGTATGAAAACCACTCTAGTGTCTAACGAGCTCCAAGAAATATACATTTGGATGCCAAGGAGATTTTCCTCTTTTTACTGGATGGCAGGCTTTGTCAAAAAATGGCTGGACAACCTTCCTCAAAAAAGATATGTCTATGTGATGCACTTCACCAATGATCTTTTTTTAAACTAAAGCTTATTTGATTAGGTGAGCAGAAAGAACCCCAAGGCACTCTGCCTTTCAAAAATTAAAAAGCCTTCATTTCTATGGCATAGTCATAATGACCTTAAAATCCAATGCGTTTCAGCCCACTGGCCTTCATCAGGGAGTCAAAAACTAAAGCTTATTTGAATGTGGACTCATAGGAAGATTGTCATTAAAAAACAGTGCACTCCCAGCAATAAGCAGCATGTGCTACAAAAAGGGTCTATAAATTATTCTAATGTCTAGTTAGTTTGAGTCTGGCTGTTTAAGTGATGTTTTGTCTCTTTGCAGCTAATTAATTTGTCATACTTCCCAGCTCTCTGTTGCTTTTTTTCACTCTTGTTGCAGTTTTTTTTTTTTCTTTTCTTTTAGTCCACTTGTGTCTTTGTATTGTTCTGATTATGAGTCTCTCATAAGGACCGGTGGACTCAGCAGGAGGCTGTGCAGTAACCTCTAAAATCTCCTGCTGGAGAGGATGCAGTTTGGCGAACTGCTGCTGTGCATTCATCCATCTCCACTTAGTATTAGAACTGAAGGTCAGCTTTCTGAAATAAGAAGCGGTCGGCCTCAAAATTCAATTTCTGCTTCATTTCCAGGCTGCGACACAGATGTTAATACAGCTGGCTCATTTTACACACTGCACACGGGCAACTGCTGACATGTGACCACCACCCATTATAAGACATTGTGTTGAACTTGAGGCGCATGTGCTGCTAACTAAATTAGTGAGAGATCATTGATCCCTCACAGCCTGACTAAGACGAGAGAATTAATTAGACGGAGAGATCAGAGAGTGAGTGAAGAAGGGAAAAAAATGTGAGAAAGATCGAAAGGAGGATATTTGGGTGAGGAAGTGAGTTGATAATAGCGTGTTTGCTTAGAGATACACATAAACTGACTGGATTTGCAGCTTTGTAAAAGACGCCCACTGTCAGACACTTCAGAGACTCAGTGTTGTCAGTCAAGCTGAGTCAGTCATCCTCAAAGTGTCAGCATGCAATACGCGCTACTTGTGCTAAGTGTTATCTTGATATTGTGATAATAGCTGAATCTATCAGAGCTTCTTGTCTTTTACAGAACAATTTGTGTGATGTGCAAACTGTATGTTTTACATGCTGCCAGACTTGATGTTAAAAGTGTCATGGTTTTCATTTTACCTGCTGTGTTTGATCATTTTAATCCAGCCTGAGGCACATTCTGCCTGTAATTCTCTCCACTTCACTGGTAGCATATAGGTACAGTCATATCCCTTTTTTTAAAATTAAACTTGATGCATTTCCTGTAATCTAAATCCATCCACAAATCTGTTTTTTCCCACAGCTTGAGGATTTTTGGTCCATCTCCAGCAGTTCAGTGTATAATTTGGCTTTTGTGTGAAAATGATTCTGCCAAACTGATAGATGCCAATGCAGGTCTATTTGGAAACCAGGGCTTTTACGATTTGGTACAAATCAAGTATATAACAGCATGTGCTGCTTTCAGGAAGGAGTCATTCACCTACTCGTAAGTCCAATATGACAAAGTTTTGGCTCTGCTAAGTCAACTTTTACAGACTACCGTTCAAAAGTGTTGAGACCATCAGTTATGTGGAACTTTCCCACTTTCAAGTTATGTTTAATTCTATTTCCCATAAGGTTCCTTATGCTCCTTTAAGAATATTACTAAATTGTTCCAGATTTGTGTGTTTATTCATTTGCTGCATTAAATTTTCCAAATATACCGTATGTCTTAGCTATATGAGACCATTGGCTTGATTTGTTCTGTGGTCATCTATGTGTTTCTGCGCTGCACTCTGAGTATTGTATTCACAAAGCCATCCATATCACTCGTTTTTGGAGTTATTGAATTGGTCAGTAGCAAGTTTGTTACTGTGGAAAACTATGTTGTGCCCAAAACTGACTTGGAGTTCAAGTTTAGCTTTGGGTTTCTTTATTCATACCCTTAGGTAAATTTGTTTTGAAGTGAAATGTGATTCATACGTACAAATTCTGAAATAAATGGAAGATTAACAGGACTGACCTTTGCCCTGTTTGACATTGTTGTGTTTCATGATTTTGATGATGATGTGAAGGTGTTTCTGAACTAAGAAGCAGGCGATCCATTGTCTTTTAATCAGATTAGCTAACTACAGGAGCTGTGGTTTCAGCACTGTGTGGACAGGAGAACTGTTTATTATGTGTGGTGAGCCACCTGAACGCTCACCACTTTATTGCCTTGCTTTTTGTTGTTTTTAAAATAGCTCTCCAACCCTTTTTCAGTTTTCAGTTTTTGTTGCAATCCACAGCTAGAAATGAAATATCAGGAAAATGAAGTGATAAGACATTGAACAGCAAAACAACAGGGAGGGACAGTGATGGAAAAGGCCGCTTTATTTGACTGTGAGGTTTATTTCAGGCCCAATTCCAATTCCCCTAAGAAATGGGAAAACCCTTTGAAATCCTCATGCGACACCAATACTGCCCTAAAAAGAAAAGGGGGAAAAATAAATTTTGGGAAAAAAAGAGATTAATAATATTTTCAGAAAATAAAAGGTATTTTTTTGTTAGGAAAAAAAATATCTTATAAAAAATGGGTAATTTGGGGGAAAAAGGGGGGGGGGGGGTGGAGAAAGAAAAAAAAGAGAAAAGAAAAAAAAAGAAAGAAAAAAAATATCTATTTTTTTTTATTTCATAACTGTGATATGTTTGGTATAGAAAACAAAAAAAAAAACATATTACAAAATATTGAAGAAAAAAAAAAAAAAAGAAAAAGGGAGAAAAAGGAAAAAATAAAAAAAAAAAAAAAAAAAAAAAAAGAAAAAATAAAAAAAAAAAAAACTCATAATACTAAAGGGGAGGAGAATTTGGTGGGAATAGTCGTCCATAGTGCAGTAAACTGACATCACGGCCGTTTCTGGAGGACTTCGCAACGCCATCTGCAGCAGCAATAATCTCCCTTTCCTGGGCGATTGGATTATTTTTTCAGCTTTGGCCTGAAAAATATAAAAATAAAAGGAGAAGAAGACACATTTACTCAAGCTTAACGTTACAATACAGACATGAGCAGATGCACACAACGTTACGAAACTAGCAATTATTTTCACATTTGTAATAAAACTGTAATACATTAAAACGACCTTAACATAGTGATTTTCATATTTTATTTACAAAAATATACTCACATTTGTGCGTTTCTTTCGCTGACGATTTCCTCAGCATTTTGCCCTTATTTTGCATGAAATTGTGGGTAATATACCACTCGTTTGGTATGCCCCTGGAAAATCTCAGTTTTAAAGGTTAGATAGACCTACCCTACCACTTCCCCCTTCCCCCTCGGTCTGATCCAGGATTGGGACACTACCCTTTCCATAATTGCACAAAATGAAGGGTTAGGGCCAAGTACAGTAGTAGGGCTAAGGGGGGAACTGGAATTCACCTTAAAATCAGTTAATTATTGTCCAGCTCATTAATTCAAGTGATTTAAAAGATAGGAACATGTTAGATTACATGTACATCTGCTGTTGATTCTTGTTTGCTCCAGTTAAACTATTGAAATTCTTGCATGATTTTTATGTTGTTTCTGTATGAGATGTTTCTGATTGTGTCAGGTATACTGTATACAGTAGTGACTGGATGTGTCTCAGCAAAAATGTTTTTTGATCATGCTGCTGTGCACTATGTGTGCATGCACATAACTTCAGAAGTTGTGATGCATGTAAGAAAGAAGGCTCCCCCCAAAAAACAAAAGAATTGTGTAATTCAAACCCTTTATTACACACAGACTCAACAATCACTGGACAAACCCTCTGCGGTCCCACATGTACAGCAGGCTTCTGAATCGCTGAATTGATGGTTCCCACCATCGCCATCTTGGCCAAGAGTACCTAACTGCAGACAATGGCCGATAAGGATGCCGCCATATATCCGATCCATACAGGAAGTCTCTAGCGGAAGTTAGTTAAACACCGCTAAGAGTATTTATCTGCGGCTTGCAAACTGATGCATTCGGTGAAGTCGGGTGGTTAGGGTTAGGAGAAGGGTCAGGGGTAGGGTTATATTTTAGTAAGTTACATGAAGAACAAACTTCCGATTAGGACTTCTGGCGTGGATTGGATATATGGCGACGTCTCGTGACTGCAGTTGGGTCCCTCTCATCTTGGCAGCGTCACACGTCTCGTCACTCCTGAAAAATACAAAAATGGGAGAGGTGGAGCCGAGACAGTGGCTGTGAGCATAGGGGGCCGATTGATTGACACCCAAACAAACAAACTATGAGCTATCTGTAGTTAAGAGCTAACGAGATGACGGGAGCTAACAGAGGTAGGGTTAAAGCAAAAGCTAAGGCACGCTTTTAGCTGGCTAAAAACTGC
Organism: Atherinomorus stipes; assembly: GCA_023101725.1. Classification (NCBI taxonomy): domain Eukaryota; kingdom Metazoa; phylum Chordata; class Actinopteri; order Atheriniformes; family Atherinidae; genus Atherinomorus; species Atherinomorus stipes. Next base: position 1,386,174 of record JALJCO010003410.1, read on the forward strand.
TGTTCTGCTACTTTACTTTTCATAAAACTTGCAAAGCATGACAGCATTAAAAAAAAACCCAAAACAAACGAACAACAACAAAAACTCTCTTCATAAAGCCCAAAACGTAGTGTGATTGGGCTAAAAGTGTGGGGTTTCTATTGCATGGAATTGTTTTAATTTTAATTGCTTGTTATATTTATTTTTTACTCACGCTTTTATCTGAGTTGGGCTTGAACCCCTGTGGAGGCCCCAAACATATCCCCTGCTAACAAGCTAACTTGAATCAGGCATTAGCTCCTCTGCATGGGATTATAAAGAGGAGTGACTGAGTGGCAGAGCAGGTGTGGGCTTACTGGCAGGTGCACTGCTGTGCAGAGGGCCTGAGAGGCAGCTGTTGGGAACCGAGAGCCGGAGATACACCAGCAGCAGTCAGGGAGTAAGTGGCAGCAACCAAGAGCGAGAGACGCTTTCCCAAAGTAGCCTTCTATTGAGCATTTTAAAGACTTTTAAGGACTCTTCTGTTTTAGATAAATTGCTTTACACTGTTCACGTTGTTTTACTCTGCTCACCCTATTTTTAAAAACTCTTTGGGCTTTAAACTCTTTGAACCCTAAGCCCATTTTTCTCGAAATTGCATACTTCAATTAAAATGAGTGCATCTCTGCAACCACAAGGCCTATTTGAATAAATCTGGTGTCAAATTAAAGAAAGCACTTGTGAGATTTATGGAGATGTGTAAATATACAGTAACTATATTTGTTACTGGTGCAAAATTTCAAACCTTGCCTTAAAAAACCCCACACTTTTAGCATTAGCAACTCTGAAATGCTGCTTTAGAAGCTATTAATCTCTTTCAATCCAAAGTACAATATGTTGACATTGTTCCTGCAAAGACCCCCCCTTCTAAAGTAAAGCAGAACAGAATTACAGAGTTTATTTTTTTTTTACAAAAAGTTCAGGCGAGGTTTCCAAAAATGGCCACTTTGGCACAGTTGGCAGTGTTATTGTCCATCATGCCACAGTATTACTTTTCTTCCATAATAAATATCTTAAAAAAAAAACCCCAACAAAAACAACCTGAAACCACAGATTTTATGACTTGTGTTTCGGCACACGCCCTCACAGCTTCCTCACCTGGCTGTTTGTGGTTACGCAGGCCTATAACTCCACAACGGATTGGTTGATTTTGGTGAATGAGACATCAATCAGTTAGTTAGAGCCGGTAGAATGTATCTCGACCCCTGTGGCCAATCAGAGCCAGCAGAAGGCGGTCATTCAACATTGGCTGTTACCTGCATTGGTGGATTGTAAATTCACCAGTCTTCTGGGTCCTACTCCTTAAGACCTGTGGCTAAACAGAAAGTTTTTTGGTGTTGCCCCAGAGATTATTTCAAACAACCAGGTGTGGATTTACTGATTAAAAAAAATACTTTTCACAGAGAAACAGCAAAGGTAAGAAAAAGCTTGAAAACTAGTTTCTGGCTGAGCGGTCTCTGCTGTTGCTACTTATTGGCTCCTGTCTCTGTAATGCTTTGGTGTGGAGGACTGTGGAGCACATGTTTGGATTCTACAGAGTTGCTACTTTCATTTGATATGTATTTTGTGCTGGTCTGATGCGAGGTTGTGGCTGTAGATACAGAAATGTTGTACATAGGTTGCTATTATACTGTGTATTTGGTTTACATTTTTCATTTAATTTGAATATAACTTTAATTGTGTTTTGTACATTTTAAAAAGGTTTGTGCAGGCTTGTAGCTTAACTTCTGCAGTTTAATTTGATGTGCCACATTGAAATAATCTCTGTCATAAATGCATCGTTTATCACAGTCATTGTTGAGTAACAATCACGACCCTCTTGGGTTCAACCAGGGCTCTAGCCTCCAGGTGGCATAACTGTGATTTTGAAACATGAAATTCAGTCTAGAAAAATGTCAGAAGTAGCATCAGATAAATCATTGGATGCTGACATGATGTAAAACCTTATAACCCAATAACTGACTCTTGCTGCTGCAGCAAAAATCTGCACATTATTGTTTATTATCATCTTACCTTATCTGTGTGTATTACTTATTTTTACATCCATGTGATGGTGAGAAATTCTTTTAATTCATCTGCGTGTCCTGACATATAGTGAATTGACATTAAAGAAGATGTTTCTTTCAACAATTTTTGCAATATTTGATTAAATTGGGTTCATTACCCCATAAGGTATGATTAATGAAAAGCTTTAAATATATAACTGTCATTATACGTCAGCTGTGAAAGTAATGGGGCTTAAAAAACATTTCTGCATTCATTGTCTATTGGCCCATCAATCACTCTTACTCTTAGCAAGAGTGATTGACAGGCAATTCAACGGGCAATAGGTGAGACTGATCAATGAGGGTGATTGATTAGTGAGAGTGATACTACGTGCCGAAAGCGGCACACTTGTCTGATGTTTACAGCAGGTAGCTCACAATCATTCTACTAGCAGTTAGCAACGTTCAGGCAGTAACATCCTTTCTTACTTGCATTTGTGACATGATGGGAGAATCTGTACCTGCAGTCTCTTAGACATCGGTGTCAGGACTTGGCTCATGCACGTTGTGCCGTGGCTGGGGGAGGGAGCTGCAAATCTATCAGGCTGGTCCTGCACATGTGTTTTCTTCAAAACTCGTTAACAGTCTCTGCTTTTTGAATTGCCTAAAATGTGTTATATGCCGCCTTTAAAGCAATCTTTTCTGACTTGTTTTGATGACACGCTGACATTCATTGTGTACAGTCCTACAGCAGTTGTTGCTCTGCTGCAACCCAGGGCTGGGAAATCAACTCCACTTCAAAACTTTTTTTTTTTCCTGATTGGCAAACGTTTCAAACTGTGTCACATGCCTGCAACTGGATATCATTGGCTATTTTGGATGTAAACCATGGTGGATTCAGCAAATGCAACATTATTGCATGAAGATTTGAAAAGAGAAAGTGACAGAGCAAGAGATGAGACAAAAGTCAACATTGAACTGGTTTTCACTGGTTGGAAAAGGCTCAGAGTAGAGACAGGATGCAACATGAATGCTGTGATAGCCTTGGTTCAGTAGTTAAGTTTAAGATTTACAGTGACAAGTATTCAACTTTAGGAAGGATGTGAGCCACAACTCTTAGATTGATCATTCATGAGACATTTTTTTAAATTAATTAATTCACTATTTTAATGTGGGCAAAGTTACATATTTCAGCTTTAAGAGGCTCTACTTAATTTGCACCTCAGTAAATTTGCAGAAGTGTGTTTGATCTGACCTCCACTGCGATTTTCTGTGAATACATCTTAACTTGGCTTCAAAGACAAGCAGGAAGCTCTGCTGATTTGAACAACATTAGAGAGCATACTTCTGAGCAGCAAGTTTCAGACTAATAGGTCACAATTAAAAAGGTGAGATTTAATGGTAACGAATATTCAAACATGGAGAGTTTATTCTTTATTAAGAGCAAAAATGATTTCCCTTTTCCACACACTTACAGTTGACAGAACATCATCAGTCACAGAACATCATCTGGTACAATCACAGTAGTGTTTTCTCACTAATTCAGAAAAAACAAACTTTAAAAAAAAAAAACATTATCTTGTTAATTCAGAAAAAACAGAACATTTTTATTCAGCATTTTTTAATAAAGCTTACTGGACACATCTGATGAATACAGTATTAGCACCACTTAGCCTACACACCACTTCCATCAACCTTAGTAGTGCATTATCTAAATGTCTTACCTTTAAACTATGTAACTCCGAGTGATGAGTATGACAATTTAGCTTAACTGGGCTGCAACTAAGCAAGAGGCAGGGTACACTCTGGATAGGTCAGCAGTCCATTGCAGGGCCAAAGTAAAAATCAAAACCTGAAAGGGAAATAAGGCTGTTGAACTATAACACAAGTCCCACTGTAGGTCAAGTCTATCCCATTGTACCTTATGAGGTCCATGCTTACTGTGACCATTAACCTATAAACGCTATTTAGTAGCATGCAACGCTGGAGTTATCCCTTACATGACTAGGACGTCTAAGAAAGTTCACATTCTCATAAAAGCAACCTTATATGCAGCTCAGTGCAATGAAGATGAATGCAGATGATGGCTCAATGCAGATGAAGCAACTCATCAGATCAGGCCTCAGATCTTTTCCTTCATTCAAACAGTAAAAGAGACTTTTGAAGGACCACAATGTTAAAATCTTAAATACGTAATTGAACAGGGGATTAAAAAAGTTTAAATGTGCCAGAGGGAACTTCTGTGTTGTACTTGTTTATGTCTAATATACGGAAATAAAACACTTTCATTTTGTTTATTTATTTACCTGAACTTTTGTCCATTTGCTGATACTGATGCAGGTGTTTGCCTCTTTGTCAGAAAACGCTGAGCCAGACTGCATCATTATTCAGTCCAATCCAATCCAGCTTTATTTATAAAAGCGCTTTAAACAACCAGAAAGAGCCAAAGTGCTGTGCAGAAAATAAAACCAAGGTAAAAAAGAATAAAACACAGAAATAAATTAAAATACATGAAACAGCTTAAGTTAAAATCAATAATGATTAAAATAATATAAGAATGATAACATAGAAATAGGATGAAATCATGGTTAAGAAAAAAATATCTCCATTCAATCTTTTGTTGAACCTGGTTGAAATAACATCTCTGGAGGGGGAGAGAGTCTGTTAAAAGAGGACCAGGTAGCAGACACAGAGACACGACTTCTTCACTTTGTCTGGAAACAGTTTTCATCTGATCCATCATTTCTCATGTCTGTTCTTTCCTTCTGTATTGCTCCCTTGCCACAAGACGCTAACTCGCTACATGGCTTCAGTAGGTTTAAGGAGTTGCACGGTTGATACTCACATTGAAGAAATTGCAGATTTGTGGTGTACGTGATCATATGGGTCGGTTTGGACCAGAATGCCAGGGCCAGTTTCATGTCTTGCAGTGTGTTCAGACCAGACGTCATTTGGGTGTCAAGGGCGTCAGGTATGCAAAGTCAATGGCCGACAGGAGGCACCGAAAACCCTGCGGTGTGTTAAGCATGTTGGGTGCAGCGCTTGTAGAGGCGTTTTGTGCGTTGAGTTTTGAGATTTTGAGCGTTTTACGCCTGTAACGCTCTTCAAGGGCATCAGAAGCCAAAGTTGGAAAATCTGAACTTTGGCGTCTTGACGCGGGCCATCAACCAATCAGAGTGACTCAATGTCATGACGCAGACACGCATTTTTTGACAGGACGGGGAACACCAAGAAGAACCAAGGGAATTTTCTCAATCTCTGAAGACGGAGGAAGATAAACTGTGATCTGCGTTCGGTCCTGGTTCCTGAACAGCGGTTTGATGATACTGTGCCGATGGGATTTACTGGGCTTATAATGCTGTCCCACATTGGGATAGCGAGTCGTTAAACTGGGCCGGATCAGAAAGCTGAAAGCGCCCCTCGTCAGCACACAGCTTTTGGAGAAAATGGTGAAACTCATAACACTCAGAACATCTCAAATTATTCGGTGAACCCAGACACGGAGCAGAGATGCCCAACGACGATGTTCCCTGGCTTTGTTTATCACATAAAGCCGAGCCATAATCTCTTCTCTCCATCTGCCATTGTGCAAACAGACCAGTGAAAGGAAGAAAAAAAAGGAGAGGCTCCTCCTGACGTCCTGGACGTTCGCCTTGGCTGGACATCCCTCGGCGCGTGTCGGGGGTGTTTTGACGCTGGAAATCAAGCGTCTGACTTTTTAGCGACCCAGCGTCCAACTTTGGTTGTCAGGCACGTTTTTGACCCCCAAATCACGTTTGATCTGAACACAGCGCCAGTCTTCATGTCCCAGACAAATGTTTAGGCAGTTGATTTGATTGGCTGGTGTCTACAGTTCTTGAAAAGTTCAACTATTATCAACTTTCCACTGTACCCTAACTAGCAAAGTGTAGCTTAGGATCCATGCAGAATTCCATCCAGCAGTGAACAGATGGGATATTGCAGACCGGACAGAATAAATGGACCGGTCAGTGCCAGCTTGTCCACGAACACATCCTTCACAGCGGTCAAAGGTAAATGAAGTTGACCTCTGCTGTATGTTTACCTCTCGGCAAGTTAACTGCAGGAGCTGCAGTGTAAACTGATCGTTTTTTCAGAGGCAGGAGGAGCAGCAGCCTCGTCTCAGCCCTTGTAAAGTGATTACTCTCATTCACAAACATCCATCTCAGAACAGAGACACCAGGAGAGCAGGTCAGTCCTTTTTACCTGAGATAAACTCAATCTCACATCTGAGTGTATCCAATTATACAGCTTTGCCATCCGCATTCACAGCGAGGTCACCTTAACTCCTATCTCTTCCCTATTGAGTGGAGATTGAAAGGGGGATTTGATTGGATGATAGTGTTTGAGGTGGGTGGCGGTGCTGTTGCTTGGAGGCGGGGGAATAGGGTCCGGAGGAGCGATGCCAGTTGGAGTGTGAAGGAAAAGACAAAAATCAGGTGGTCAGCTCAGAGATGAGTCAGCAGATGTCTTATCACGTTTCAGTCTGGTTCTTTTTGTCCCTTTAGTGTGCTCATGCTTGCAAGTTTGTGGGTAAGGCAGTAAAGAAAACTGTTAAACATGTATAAACCAATCACCCAAAGCTGTCCTTATGTTCTTATTAACTGAATTTAATCAATTAATGAACAGAATACTTAAAAATTTAGCAACTAAAATCTGCAGCAAACACAGTCATCACTACCATCTGCGGTGGATGCCCTTTTCTTGGTGGCTGGGGGTTGTGCACTGCAGCCCTGGCCTGCCCTTATCTGGGGGGTCCCTGCTGCGAGGTCCTCTGTGACCATGGGTGGGCTGGCTCCTGGTGTGAATTGGATTCCAGAGATTTTGTTTGCTCACAGCAGCATCAAGCCAGATGGTTATTACTGTTAGTATTTTTTATGCCTATTCACTTGCCTGTTGGGAAGGGGATGTATGTGTATGCGTGTGTGTGTGTATATATGTGTCTATGCTTTTGTGTTGGATGTGTGAAGGTTTGTTTTTATTACCTCCTCCAAGGAGGTAATGTTTTCGGTAGCATTGGTTTGTACGTCCGTTTGTCTGTCAGCAACTTTACGGAAAAAGTACAGGACAGATTGACCTGAAATTTTCATCAGCCGTGTGTCTCAGCCCAAGGACGAACCCATTACATTTTGGTGGTGATCCGGATCACCTTCTGGATCCAGGAATGTTTTGAAGGACTCTTTATCGTTGTGAAATAAGCCATGTTGGAAAGGCAGTTGATGAGGCGTAATAAGTGCCCCATTGTGGCAGAAGTGATGCAGAAATTAAACTTATGAGCAGCAGTGAGCATGAGGGGAGACAACAGTTGGACAGACTTCAGACCCTTTGCATTGACACTCATGTTTAACTCACAGGCTATCCATTTCTTCTGATCCTCCTTGAGATGGTTCTACTCCTTTATTGGAGTCTAACTTTGTTTAATTAAACTGACTGGACTTGATTAGAAAAGGCACACACCTGTCTATCTCAGACCTTACAGCTCACAATACATGTCAGAGCAAATGAGAATCATGAGGTTGAATGAATTGTCCAAGGAGCTCAGAGACAGAATTGTGGCAAGGCACAGATCTGGCCTAGGTCACAAAATAATTTCTGAAGCTCTAATGGTTCCTAAGAGCATCGTGGCCTCCATAATCCTTAAATGGAAGAAGTCTGGGATGACTAGAACTCTTCCTAGACCCGGCCGTCCAGCCAAACTGAGCAATCGTAGGAGAAGAGCTTTGGTGAGAGAGGTAAAGAAGAACCCAAAGATCACTGTGGCTGAGCTCCAGAGATGCAGTAGGGAGATGGAGAAAGTTCCACAAAGTCAATTATCACCGCAGCCCTCCACCAGTCCGGGCTTTATGGTAAGTTGACCTGACGGAAGCCTCTCTTCACACTCAAAAATATAGGTACGAGACAGGAACATTTCTGTACCTGTAGGTACATTTTTTACAAATGTTCTCTCAAAAGTGCAATGTTGGTCTTTATGAGGCCAGAAGTGTACCTATATACTATGAAAAAGGGTCCAAAGTAATATAAAGTACAAATTTGTACCATTTCACCCCTAAGGGTACCTGGAGCATTGAAAACTGTGTATAGCTTGTACAATAACTATAAATAGCAGTCCTTCTAGACAGTAGTATAATTAAAGCTATTATATTATGATTTTCATAATAATCAGAGTAATCATAGTAGTAATGACATGTATAATTATATATGTGTTTGGCCTAATATTTATATAATAATTATTCATTTATTATTAGCATCTTTGATTGTTGTCATAATCTCTATTTTATTGACTTTTATTCATCATTTTTATTTGGTTTAATTGTACTTTATCAACTCATACAGCTTGATAAGGTACAAAAATGGACCAGGATCGAAGGGTACAGAAATGTCTTTCAAAAAGGAACACCCCCAGCGACAAGCTTTGTACCCTTTAAAGTAAAAATTGGTACCTCTGTTTTTGAGTGTGCTCAGTGCAAGACAAATGAAAGCCCACATACAGTTGCCAAAAAACATGAAGGTTCTCTGGTCTGATGAGACCAAGGTTGAACTTTTTGGAGTTAATTCTAAGCGGCATGTGTGGAGAAAACCAGGCACTGCTCATGACCTGCCCAACACCATCCCAACAGTGAAACATGATGGGGGCAGCATCATGCCATGGGGGTGTTTTTCAGCTGCAGGCACAGGATGACTGGTTGCAATTATAGGAAAGATGAATGCAGCCAAGAACAGAGAGATCCTGGAAGAAAACCTCTTCCAGAGTGCTCAGGACCTCAGACTGGGCCGAAGGTTCACCTTCCAACAAAACAATGACCCTCAGCACACAGCTAAAATAACAAAGGAGTGACTTCAGAACAACTCTGTGACCATTCTTGACTGGCCCAGCCAGAGCCCTGACCTGACCATCTCTGGAGAGACCCGAAAATGGCTGTCCACCACTGTTCACCATCCAACCTGACAGAACTGGAGAGGAATTGTTAGGAAGAATGGCAGAAGATCCTAAATCCAGGTGTGAAAAACTTGTTGCATCATTCCCAAGAAGACTCATAGCTCTTCTGGCTCAAAAGGATGCTTCTACTTAGTACTGAGCAAAGAGTTTGAATACTTATGACCATGTGATATTTCAGTTTTTCTTTTTTTAAAATAATTTTGCAAAAATTTCTACATTTAGTTTTTTTTCTGTCAAGATGGGGTGCTGAGTGTACATTAATGAGAAATAAAATTAACTTTTTTTATTTTGGCAAATGGCTGCAATGAAACAAATTGTTAAAAGTTTAAAGGGGTCTGGATACTTTTCGTACCCACTGCATATGCATAAATGCATATACACACATATATACAATATTTACTGTAAATGTTTTCATGTCATAACAAGAAGGGTTCAGTAATAGTTTTACAGACTACAATACATCTTTTTTCTCATCATGGATGCCATTTTAACCATTCACATGCAGGTGCATGTGAAGTTAAGTAACCATTAATGGTTACATAACTTGCATCCATAGACACCACATGTACACATTTACAAGTACACCACTTTTACACATTAGGAGAGGACAGTCACCATACCTTACGGACTTAATGCAGCTATTTATCCTTTACAAATCACAGAACTTGAAGTTACATGAATGACCACATTGTATAACAACATGCATGCTCGGTAGACTTAACTTTTTTTTTTTTTATGTTTGCACCCTGCCTCAAGGCTGATGCAAACTGTGAAAAACATATAATGTTATGGGAAAACCAGTCCTCTTTGGTCCCTGATAACAGAGGACACAACATGAATGTATGTACCACAGCAGTTTAGATCATAAAAAGGAAGGCAAGTGACTCACACAAGGTCAACTCCTGCCCCCGGGTCCTGCTAACTGTAAATCACTCTCCCTACAAGCATCAGCCAAAAGCTTAAAATGTAAATGTCCTCATCATGGTGGCTGAACCTGGTGCCAGGCCTGTGGGGTCCTATCTGTCTGCAGGCCGAGGCAGCGCCGAGGTGGGATTGGCAGGGAGCAGATGGGGGGAATGGAGCAGATCTTTCTGATGAGGCACTGAAAGAGGTTCACTGATCACACTAATTTAACAGATGAGCTTCATTTCAGTCTGCTGAATTTGTGGATGCAGTTCCACTTTTGCCTGAGTGCTCTTGGCTCTTCATGTCTACGTTTTTCTGATCTCAGTAGTTTTCATGCTGTTGCATATTATCACTAGCCATCAGGGCCACAACAAAACATTTGCAAGAAATCTGATTGTCCGGTATGAGCAGACTCAATCCTGCAGTGTTTATTTTTAAGGTCCATTGTCTGAAGAAAACAAGTGTTTGCTTCAAATCAGCAAATACTGGGATGAACTCAACTTGTCCAACTTTTCAAAACTGCAATTTCAAATCTTCCTTACAGTTATTATTTGGTCCAATTTCAATTCTGTAATTTCATGAATCAGTATGAACACACATCAGTGTGAGGAAAAACCTGAGTCCAGCTAGTCTCATGAATTTCAAGAAATTTCATAATCTCAGTTTCCTTGTAATACACAAGCACTTGAAACAAGAAATATGTCACTTTAAATGAAGTTCATACGAATTTTTTTTTAAATGATGTGAAATTATTTCTTGGCAACGGCAGCTATGATTACCCCTCTCACAAGCCTGCATCCGCTGCTTGTGGGAGAAATATGAGGTCGTTGAACAAGAGGTCGCCATGACCCTTTCATGTGAAACCATTGGCCCAAGAAATTGTACACAGCAGTGTTAAAAGGCTCAGCCCAGCAAATAAATAGCTCTTCCTGACCTGTGAGGTTTCCCGCTAACATATCATGATTTATTTTTTCAGTCAACAAAAATAAAAATGATTCAAAACTTTGAATGTCAATGTGGTGAATCAATTTATCACATTTACATACTTGATTTTATTTACATAAAAAAAAAAAAAGTTTTCATCACATTCTTGGGGTTGCTATGTAGTTGCTGGACCAATTCTTGGATGTTCAGCAGTAGCAGTAAAGTAGCACCTGGTGCCACCTCCCAGCACTTGACAACAAACTGTTGAGGAGAGCCATTTAATTTGAATCAATTGTGTGAGTATAAAACCATTTAAATCAGGATCGCCACCCTCAAGAACTGTAGCTGGACCCCTGGACTTTAAAAGCACTTTCCCTTTGTCTTTAAATGCATATTGAGTGCCTTCAGCCTAATATTTAAAGGTGCCATGACATCATCTTTCACTTTTCTGGGGTTTTGGGGATATAATATGATCTGTTGTGCACTGATGAGGCCATGTGAATGTCCAGAGTGAGTATCTAAGTCCCTGTTTATGGTCAGTCAGCTTTGTTACTTTGTTCAAAAACGGTTGAATCAGACAACAGCTTATCATTCTACGTAGTTCTATCATTCTACGTAATTGAAATGCTCCAATTAGAGCACACTATCAAGCAAAAAGCCCCCCCGTAATACTGAGGAAAGGAGGTCTAGTATGCCAAAACAAACCTGTAAAAAGTGACCCATTTTTTCTTTTTTTAAAGGATTTTTGGGCACTAGTGGCCTTTATACGACAGTGTATAGCGACAGGAAAGGGGCAGAGAGAGCGGGGAGAGACATGCAGCAAAGGGACCTGGTCCGGGAATTGAACTGGGGCCGACTGCACTGAGGAACTGTAACCTCTGTTCATTGGGCGGCTGCTCAACCAACTGAGCTAATCACTGTCCCAGAGTATTTTCATTTGCAGTAATGCCAACTACATGAACCAGTTTTTACTGCTATGTCATCACTCCTTTAACTGTTTCCTTCTTCATTCTTAAACAAAGTTAACACATCTGCTACACATAGCTTCTTGCTTCACAGACATATAATTTCATCCTCATTCATAATCCATCAGAGATTGCACTTTGGGAATCAATCTAAGTTAAAGGGACTTGAGGCAAGATTAAGAAACAAAACTCGCGACTGGCGCGACTGGCGCGACTGGCGCAACTGGCGCGACTGGCGCTTCAGGTAACTGCAGGCACGAGCCAAGCTGTGACGGGAGCGTGCACAAACTGAAGCTATGATGTTGTTTACTCACCTTTTTCTCCGTAGTTACATTTTTTAGTGTCTTTCAGTTGATCTGGATGGTTCGCTGACGGCAGAATAATCCATAACTATCGCTTACAGTGTTTGAATTTACCGTGACCGGCTTCGTCCTATCAGCGGATGTAGCGTCATTTGACGTCCCGTCTGCATGACAGAGCTGGAAAGCTGTAATGTTGTTTACAAAGCTTTTTCTTCGTAGTTACATTTTTTAGTGTCTTACAGTTGATCTAGATCGTTTTCTGACGGCAGAAGAATCCATAACTATCGCTTACAGTGTTTTTATTTAACGCGACCGTATTTTTCCTGCATCAAAACTGCGGATGTAGGTCATTTGACATCACGTCAAATGACGGGGTAGGGGAGGTGGTATTGCTACGATCTGGAGATCATCATACTCCTGTCAGAGAGTGACCACAAACTTTTATTCTTCGTTTGAACTTCAGCTGTTTCAGCTTCAGATGAACCCCTCTGTCCTGTGCGCGGTTGTTTATCGCCCTCCGAAATCTAATAAGGAGTTTATTACTGACTTCTCTGATTTTGTTGGGGGTCTAATGCTTATGGCCGAACGGCTACTGATCGTTGGTGACTTTAATATTCATGTATGTTGTCCGTCTAAACCACTTGTGCAGGATTTTCTTCAGATTATTGATTCTTTTGGTTTGCTGCAACTGGTTTCTGGGCCGACCCATGAGAAAGGCCACACTTTAGACCTTGTTCTAACGTTTGGGTTAAATGCTTCTGTCACTGAGATTTGTGATGCTGGTTTGTCTGATCACTGTCCAGTTTTGTTTAATATCAGTCTGTCATCACCCCCTCTAAGTGTATTTTTCCTGTAAAATACAAACGACTCACATCTCCACAGACTCCAGCATTATTTGCTGCAGCTCTAAGTCACTCCACTCTCTCAACCATAGCTGTTGGTGATGTTGAGAGTTTTGCAGATCAATTTAACACAGTTTGTTCCGGCATCCTTGATAGTATTGCTCCCCTCTCAGCCCGGCGCCCCAGATCCGCTAGCCAACCATGGCTGAATGATTCCACTCGTGCGCTGCGCCGCCTTTGTAGGCGTGCAGAGCGCAAGTGGAAAAAGGACAGGTTACATGTCTCTCTTGGTTTATGGAGAGACAGTCTTGTTCAATATCAAAGAGAGGTCAAGCATGCTAAAACCACATACTTCTCAGAACTTATCGTCAAAAACACTCATAACCCCCGTTTTCTTTTTGCTACCTTAAATAAGCTGGTAAATCCCCTTCAAGCTACCCACAGTTCCCCATCAGCAGAACTCTGTGAACAGTTTTTAAACTTTTTTGTGGGGAAGATTGCATCTATTAGATCCTCTTTTCCTCTTTTGCCATGTCTCAGCCCTATAGCCCCCCCTCCTGCTTGTCCACCTGTATGGAATTGCTTTGAACCAGTTTCATTAACAACACTTCAGAAGGTAATATTTGGGTTGAAACCCACTTATTGTTTTACTGATGTTGTTCATCCCTTACTGATCCGTGATGCATTTTCTTCTTTAGGTCCCATTATCTTAAGTCTAATAAATCGCTGTCTAGAATCGGGATGCGTCCCTCAGTCCTTTAAATCGGCATTAATTCAGCCCCTTATCAAAAAGCCAAACTTAGACCCGGCAGCACTGTCTAACTATAGGCCAATCTCAAAATTACCTTTCTTGTCCAAGGTTTTAGAAAAACTCGTCCTACAACAGCTACAGTCCCACCTGGATCAGCATGAGATCACAGATAAATTTCAATCTGGTTTTAAATCAGTTCACAGTACTGAAACTGCACTTTTAAAAATATTTAATGATGTTTTTCTCTCTCTGGACGCTGGTCGTCCAGTAGTTCTTATTTTGCTGGATTTAACGGCGGCATTCGATACTGTAGACCATCATATTTTAATTTCTCGCTTGGAACAATGTGTTGGGTTAGGGGGTGCTGTCCTTGACTGGTTTCAGTCCTACTTAACAAATAGGACATGCAAGGTCCAATTGGAAGATTGCTTTTCTGACCCCACTCAGTTAACCTGTGGGGTTCCGCAGGGTTCAATTTTGGGTCCCCTTTTGTTTTCCTTGTACATGCTTCCCTTGGGGATGATCTTTAGAAAGCACAAGGTTTCTTATCACTGCTATGCAGATGATATACAGCTCTATATTTCCATTGATTGTGAGGACTTTTCCATTTGTAACTTAGTTAAATGCATTGAGGAGTTCAAGGTTTGGATGTCCCAGAACTTTCTTCTTTTGAATGAAGATAAGACAGAGGTGATTGCCTTTGGTCTCACCACAGTTCCTAACGGTTTAAAATCGGCTCTCGCCTCCCTATTTCCCTCATCCTCATCTAACCTTCCTTTTGTCAAAAGTCTGGGGGTAACTATTGACAGCTCTTTGAAACTTGATAGACAAGTTAATGCTGTGGTTAAGAGTATTTTTTACCACCTGAGGGTCCTTGTTAAAGTCAAGCCATACCTGCCTAAACCTCAACTGGAAAAAGTAATCCACTTGCTGATCATGTCGAGATTAGATTACTGTAACTCTCTCTACCAAGGCCTTAATAAAAAATTATTATCGAGGCTGCAGGTGGCCCAGAATGCGGCAGCTCGCTTACTGACTGGTAAACGTCAGCGTGACCACATCACCCCTGTCCTGGCTAGCCTACACTGGCTCCCTGTGCCATTTCGAATTCAATACAAATCTCTCCTGCTTGTCTTTAAGGCGTTACATGATCTTGCCCCCTCTTATATTTCAGACTTATGTATCCGCTATGTCCCCCCGAGATCCTTAAGATCCTCATCTGCCAACTTGCTTGTTGAACCGAAGCCCCGTTATATAACAAAAGGTGGGAGAGCCTTCTCTGTGTTTGCGCCCCCTCTCTGGAACGCTTTACCACCATCAATCAGGTCTGCTGAGTCCCTTGCTGCTTTTAAAACATTACTGAAAACATTTCTATTTCACAAAGCCTTTGGTACTTAGCTCCTAATAGTCTTTTAGTTTGATTTATTATTTTTCATATTTGTTTTTACTGTTTTTAGATTCTTCTGCTGTTTATCTTTTATTTTTTTATTATGTCTTATTGTTGTAAAGCACCTTGATCTGTCTTTGTCAGTGTAAGAGTGCTTTAGAAATAAAGTGAACTTGAACTTGAACTTGAACGTCCGCAGGGCAGCGCGGGAAATTCGGACACCGAATTGCAGCGCATTTTGCAGCACACAGCCTGTTAAAGCCAACGGAGAGAAACATGGGTGGAAACGTTATTTTTGGTATTTAGCGCTTCATCACCCATTAGTATGAAAAAAAGGGACATTCATGTTTGTTTTTTTTTCAATTCCTGCCTCAAGTCCCTTTAAGGGTGTCCAAAGTCGGTCCACGAGGGCCACTGTCCTGCAGATTTTCTTTTCCTTCCTGCTCCAACTCACCTGTCTCAAATTAAATGAATAACAGCTTTTGACGTTGTGCACAATGACTCATTTATTTGTGTCCTGTGTGTTGGAGGAGGGAGGCATAGGAAATCTGCAGGATTGTAGTCCTGGTGGACCCAAGGTGGACACTCCTACAGTAAGTGATCACATTTGAGGGTAGAGAACACGGCTATCACAGCAAGAATGGAGAGAAGTGATTATACATGCTTTGATACTCTCAAGTGTGATGCTCATAATCTTAATTATACACATGAAAAGTGCCACATAAAGTAGGGGAAAAGCAAGAATGTGAAGAACAATAAGCTACTTCTCTCACCTGCTGTTTGATCAAAGTAAGACATTAATGCTCAGGCTTGTACCTCCGTCTCTAAGGACACTTCCCGTCTTACTTCACACTAAAAACTCCTGGGTCAAAAATGACCCATAATCGATTATTTTTGACCCACTGCTGGATTAAAAAGGGACCAACTAATTTCGACCCAGAAAACTGGGTTATTTTTTTTACCCAAATTTCAGGCTGAATATTTGACCCAGAAGTTGGGTTGTAGTGACTACAGTGTTGGGTTATTTTAACCCAAAAGTTGGGTCAACAAACCAAATGTCTGGGTTGAAATCATCCAGAAATTAGCTGGTCCCTTTTCAACCCAGCAGTTTGACCAAGAGTTTTTAGTCTGTTCTGAGTTTGAGCTAAGATATAATAAACAGGGTCAAGTTTTACCCTCTTTAGAAATAATTTGCTCAGAGTTTAAAATGTTTCAGTTTGACTTCCTCTGCAGGTTTTCACTCGGACTCCAAATTATTATTGTTTCGCTGACATCCATCTTCATAGAGCATTCCCTGACTTTCCATCTGAGTCGATGCAGAGAATGACTCAGCCTCAGAAAACATCTTTAAACTACCTTCTTTGAATGAACAGCGAAAACAACTTTTCTCCCTCCCTGAGGGCGGGGAATAAGGCATGCAAGCTCACTTTCTATTTGGAGTCTTCAGTTGCTGACCTAATTTTCCAGGAATGCAAGTGCTTTGTGGTTTCATCACACGCTCATACAAGGAAGGAGAAACAACCTGTTGATTGACAGAATGTACACAAAGTGGAACGGTTTTAATCCATCACAGAACCCCTGTCAGGAAAGTGTCTGGTCATATCAAATTAATACTGTTTCCATCCATGATCAGTACACAAAGTCCTACAGCTGAGCCATAGAGGCCTGATTCGAACAGCACAGATAAAGCAGAGAAAGATGATGGAAAAGCCACAGAAGAAGAAAGACGTGGCTGCAGACTTTGAAAAGCAGGCAAAAAATGGTGCTGTCAGCTCTTTATGACAATTACAGGATCATCCTTCTTTTGTCCCATTTTTATGTTTGAACCTTTTTTTTAACTTTCTCGTAATTTCTGTTGGCTTTTACTCAGTAGACAATATCTGAGAAAAGTAATTACGACAACAAAGAAAGCAAAAGCACCTGCTGTTTGTTCAGATTAAATTCACCAATTGAGTCTGAGGATGCAGTTGAAACTGCTTGTATCTGAAATGATATTAGAAATATGTTTCCCTCCAGGTATTATGTGCACTGTGTGCAGCATTTTTTAGTTCAGCTGTTTTCTAGTCAGGAGTATTTTGATCCATGAATGCG
Source organism: Atherinomorus stipes (assembly GCA_023101725.1). Taxonomy (NCBI): domain Eukaryota; kingdom Metazoa; phylum Chordata; class Actinopteri; order Atheriniformes; family Atherinidae; genus Atherinomorus; species Atherinomorus stipes. Next base: position 1,403,300 of record JALJCO010003410.1, read on the forward strand.
TGAAACTGCCCACAAGTAGGAGGGGGAGTAGAACTGGTTGTGTTTCACCTCATTATCTTAATACTGGACAAGTTTGCAGAGGGTTGGCTAACACACAATGGTGTTCTTTGCTTTCTCATTAATTTTAGTGAAATTAGATTTGGATTATTGGGAATCAAACATTAAAGTACATCATGTCTGGTATTTCCTACCATCTGTCCGAAACTCAAAGATTTCCACTGTTCTGATGTAGAAATATGTCAACAAAGCAGCAAATATTCTCAAAGGACAAGCTGGTCCAGACAAGGGTTAATAATCATGAAATAATGAGTGGGATTATTTAAGGACCCCTCCCTGGGCCGGCACCTTATCGTGGTGGAGGAGTTTGCGTGTTCTGAGGATCCTAGGGGCTATGTTGTCTGGGGCTAGATTATGCCCCTGGCAGGGTCACCCATGGCAACCAGGTTACTAGGGGAGGGACCAGACAAAGTGCAGCCCAAACACCCCTCATGGAGACAGACAACAATGGAGCCACGTGTCCCTCGCCCGGACGTGGGTCACCGGGGCCCCCCTCTGGAGCCAGGCCTGGAGGTGGGGCACAAAGGTGAGTGCCTGGTGGCCGGGCTTTTGCTCATGGGGCCCGGTCAGGCTCAGCCCGAAAGGACGACATGGGCCCCCCTTCTTGTGGACCCACCACCCGTGAGAGGGGCCATGGGGGTGGGGTGCAGTGTGAGTATTTTTTTAGGCAGCTGCCCCTGTGACCCGATCCTGGATAAGTGGCAGAAGACGGTACGGTAGGGTATTATTTAATGAGTGGGATTATATGTTGATAAACTATCAAAACAGGATTCCACCTTTTACTGTTCATAAGATGCTGAAGTTTTCAGTCTTAATGTTTCCCAGAAGATGAACGCTGATAAAGCTCAAAATTTTACCTCCCCTGTAAAAAAACAAAACAAAAACACAAATGAAGACAGTAGAGGTGGGGTATGTCTTAAATGCCTTTTGATTGGCCATTAATCTGTCAGTTATATTTCATAAAAACTATTAAATTGGGATTTTTAGGATTGGGTGGAGTCAGAAGGCATGGACCAGTTTAATTTTGGGTAAAGTATTGCAGGACAGCATTCTCCAGTTGCCCCTGTAATTTTCCATTCTTATCCTTAATCCATCCAGCACATAACTGAGACAAATGTGGAAACAAAGCTAAACAAACCACAAGAACCACTGTTAAGAAAATTCACATATTCCTTCAGCCATACTGCCTAAACCTGGAGTCTGACAAAGTTGTAGTTTATGTGTGTTTGTTATTGTTCATGTTATTATATGTTGTTATAGTTTATTTTTATATTAAAAAATGAAAAATGAAAAAAATGAAAGTTTTTAACGTACACACAAGTTGGGAAAGGCACTCCTTCCAGGAATCACAAGTTGAAGTGTAATTTCTTTTCCTTACTCCAGTTTATTTTTTATAGTTTATGGTATCAGAATTAAGCAATTTGCAAGAACTCCACCTACTCCAACCTCCTCCTGCTGACTCTTAATAAAGCTCAAGAATATCTCTTATTGTTAATTCTGAGGAACTGTTCCCTCCATCATAATCAAGCCCAAGATATGATGAGGCAAAAAATAATAACAAGGAAAACAATCCAGAAAGAAGGAAACAGCATTTTTCAGATTTGCAAGATGGTCATTTGCTATGATATCGATTTCAAAATAAAGATTTCAGAGGACAATGGCTATTCTGTTTGTTTTCCTGAAATCTACAGGTTGGGCTTAGGAGCCCTTGTGAATGCAGATTTTTAGAGTGAATTTTTAAAAGGCATATTAGCTCTGGATTTACCGCTGATGACAATTCATCCATCCCTCCATCTATTTTTTGCCACTTTTCTAGAATAAGGTCAAAAGGCAACAGTCTGGGCAGAGGCTTTCCCTCTTTAGCCACCTCCTCCTCCTCCTCCTCACAGAGACATATTTTTGGTAATCTAAGAGATTATCTCACCCAGCATGTCCTGGGATTGCCTGAAATTCTGTTTTAAGTGATAAAGACTTGAAACAACAACCCTGGAGACTTTGGAATGGATCCTAATTATATAAGCTTGTTACATACTCTGCGAGAACAGGGGGTGGGGGGGCAGGGTCCATGTCCTTTTGCAGAATGTAGCTCGGTTGTCTCCTACAGAAGGAGAAACTTAATCTGTGGCAGGGCAGGATTATGCACATGGGGGTGATGTCTCTGCCACATGTGCTGCATGGTGTATGCCGTGGAGCGATCGTTTCAGCTTTTGTTCAGTTTTCTCTGCAAGCCACGGACCCAGCAGTTTGAGCTCCTGGGTCAAACTGCTGGGTTAAAAGAGACCAAGTAATTTCTGTGTTATTTAAACCCAGACATTTGGGTCGTTGGGTTGTTAACCCAACTTCTGGGTTAGAATAACCCAACATTGTAGTCAACATAACCCAACTTCTGGGTCAAATATTCAACCCAAAAAATGGGTAAAAAAATAACCCAATTTTCTGGGTTGAAGTAACCCAGAAATTAGTTGGCCCCTTTTTAACACAGCAGTGTAACCCAATATGGGTTATTTTTGGAGATGTCCAATATCATCGACCTACCGATGTCATTGGCCGATATTGGCATTAAAATGTGATATCTGAAAATATCTGTATCGTTTTGTGGAAGAATATTTTAAAAAATGAAATCTTTTAAAACTTGTGAGATCTTGTTCCATTAGCAGCAGTGCAGCATGTGTAATGGTCCCTGTTATCCTGGAAGAACTTCATATCCCAGCATTCCTTTCAGAGTCATGTGACTACAGTGCAGCAGCTGCTGCTACAGACTGATTTGCTTTGAAGCTGCTTATAATATGTCTGGTTTTAAGTTGTTGGTTAAGTTACCAAGTTGTCAGAAACATTATAATTGGCCACATGTTGGCTAATACCTGCTAGTATCTCATATATGGCAGCCAGATGTCCAAAATGAACTCCTCTGGCTGAGTTAAGGCTATTTTGGGATGTTTGCTCTCAGAGCAGAATATAGTTGTATTTCTCAAAATATGAGAGATACAGCCTCACAGTTGCCTGCATATATCAGTATCAGTTGATATCGGTTAAAAAAAAAAAAAAAAAAAAAAGCCAATATCGAACATTTCTAGTTATTTTTGACCAAGGAATTTTCATTGTGCACCCACCTCCAATTTTCAACCAAATGCATAATTGTCCTCAGATGCCCCAAGAAACAAAGGTCTGCTAGGTTGATGTGCTGAGAATGAGGTACAAGAACTCCTACACCAGGGCCTCAAGTCCAAAAACAAAGTTCTCAGTTCTTATTAAATGTTTAATAACCTTTAGTGGTCTTAAGCTTGGCTGTACAAGAAGACACAAGTCAAAGTGGACAAAGATTTTATTTGCGGTGAAGTAAAAGTTAGTTTTAAGATAATAGGGATTGTACAGAACAGCTGTTATCATTCAAGTCGTTCACTTATGCTTTGCTATGGTTGGAGTTGGATATTAGAAACATACTCAGTCACTATGAGCAGAAACGCACTCAATGAGCAAATAGAGAAGCCAGATCCCAGGCTTCAAGGACACACTCGCTGATGCAAGAGTGCAGAAGGTACTCCCTACATTCCACTGACTCGTATCATTAGTGAAAACTATGGGCAACTGTGGTTGGGCGTTTTTTGAGCTGACGTGGAGACACAGAAGCTCAGGAGAACCTGGATCTGATAAAAATACTCTGCATGACACAAAATAACTTGTTGACTTGAATAATGACTCTCTCTTTTCTTTTTCATCCAGCAGTCAAATAGAACATAATGCTTTCACTGTTTTTGTTTTTGGGTGCTCTTTCCTTCATGTTGTGAAATTGGCCACTGTTGGCCCCTCCCAGCTTAAACCATCTTACAACCAATGTTGATGCTGTTTTTGGAGCCTATTCAGAGTTACAGAAGCTTTTTTTTTGGAGAGCTGCATGGTTGTCTCTCTGCATAAAAAAAGGTTGCAGATGAATCCCTCCATGAGGGCAACACTAAAAGTGTAGCCAGCAGGAAGACGTTATTTATGCCTTTTGCATTTATGATCTTATTATTAGGCTCGAGCACTGAAGGCAGTGTGAAAGTCTGTTGAAATGCAAGCATTCGTTCCTCCGCTTCTCTCAAATGAACTGGAATTTTGGGGGACTGAAAATATAAAAAAACTCACCAAATTTTGGCTACACCTCGAATTCGAATCTTAGAAAATGTCATATTTTGGCATTTTTGTGAGTGTTAAGGCCAAATTGGGCAACAGCGCCACTGATTATAAAGTCTCCAGAATTGCATATCATCAATCTTTATGAAATTTGGTGCTCATACTCTACATGACGAAAAAAAAAGCCTGCTGGACCTACTGTAAGGTCTAAACCTAACAGGAAGTCAGCCATTTGTGGTCAAATTTTTGCATTTTACTCACGATACATTTGAATTTGACTTGTCCAGAAGAGCACACCATACAGCCACCAAAATTGGTCTGTGTGTTCAGAAGGCACGTGTGATTAAAAATTACACTCATCTTTCTCAAAGGAGATGGTGAGTGGTAGGAGCAGGCCTCAAAATTTCCCATCATATCCCTCCATGATACATTAACTTCATATAAATTCCCCACAAAACAAGTTGTCTGCCCCAAAATTACTATATATTCACTCAGGTTGTATATTGTTGAAACATCTGTAGCAAAGGGATCCACAACCCATCCCCCCAAAGCACAACCCACAGGACATCTCGAGGAATGCCGTTGTTTGTCTTCTTCAAGTCCATAAAAGGCTACTTTTTCATGTGTTTCACAACATCTGCAACATATCCATGATGTTGAAAAAGTGAAAATACTTTTCTTTCTGTGTGGCTCATGGATAATAGTTTCTTTTGTCGTCTTTTTTAACTTCAGATTCTGTTTACATTCATTTCTCTGATAGCTCCTCTTTCCAAATTGATGTCAAACAATTTATGTGAGATGTGATGATGTGATTGTTGGTGTTTGCTGTCTGTTGGCCAAGTTATAGCAAGAATTAATGGAAGTTGGAATTGTCACATCTTCCACAGCGACCATCTCATCAGACAGCAAATTGTGCCGCCTGAACCCTGCTAAAGATGCTAAGTGACATTTTCCTCTAGAAAGACATCCACTTTCTCTCTGATTTAAATATGCAGTTTTTTTTTCCCGTCAGTATAAACTGAAACCTGCAAAGTCACAACAAAACATGTTTAAAAATGTGAGCCGGATGAGCAGTTAGAGTTATCGATCAAAAGGAATAAAGACTGAATGTTGCATCCTGTCTGTCCCTGGGTTTATTTAGCTTACAGCGAGGGAGAGAAGGAGCATGTCCTCTGACTGCCAATTAAGCTGGTGATGGTCAGATCATTGTCATGCTGTGCTGATGACTGACAGGCCTGACTATCCGGCTGAGCGGTGCATGTAGTTCCATTAATTAATTGCCAGCGGCTGAGCTACATGTAGGCAGACGGAACGAATGTGGATGGCGATGCAGAGCACGCTTTGTATGATTTTCTTTCTCTTTTCCTTCTTTGTTAAATAAAGACATAAACATTCAGGCCGAGTAAAGCTCCTCTACTCTTTGACATAACAGAGTAAAGGCTTTTCTTTCTTCTGTTCAACACAAATTATCTCAAAGTTACAATTTGTCAGTTTGTGCACATCAAGTTGTCCATAAAGCAGCACATTTATGTGAGGGCAAGCCAAAGATAAGCTCTGCTCTCCCTTGAGAAGTGCGAGTCTCGTTCATAGACTTACTGATGTATTTGAACCGAGCCCCAAGGGCTGCAGCCAGATTTAGGCACCAAAAGTCAACATTAGCATTTCAGAGACCTATCTATTTTCATTAACTCAGTCTTGTAGGAGATTTCCCAACGTGTCCTGCAGCCTGAAGCAGAATCAGGCATTTGTGGACTCCTGGATTGGGTTGCCTTTCCAGACGCTTGATGCATCTCAAACTGAAATCTATTTCCCTCCATAACTAAAGCTAAGATTTGAATGATTGCTTACACTGCAGTGGTATCATTGCCAAACTCAGAAGTGCTGCCCATTGGTTGCTTCCAAAAGATTCACATGAACACATTCATTTATATGTACACCCTTTCCTGCATATATTCTAGTTGTTTTCTTATGAGATGTAATTGCCACAGCTTTTAATTACTCCCTCATCACCAGATGTAATTCTGGTGTTCTAATGGCAGTGAAGTTAAATCATTTTTGGAGCAAATCAAACCCCCCTTCACATATAAAAAAGAAATGATGATATTCCTGCAGTACTCTCAGAGAAACTGAGCACTGAGTATAATTCTTTCTGCTATTTCTTTAATCTCCTTTGAGGGCATATAGCAATATTCTACTCTTCACCAATTTATATATTAAATAGCATCCTCATTTGCTAGCAGATTTTCTCATGTTGTTATGATAGAAGGCTACCCCTAATGGTTGTAGATTACTCATTTAACTATATGAAATATCTATTTTATAGATGTGCTCAAATGAGCATTTTAGATTTATTCTTTTTTGTCCTGTTTACAACATAGATGCTGATGGACACCGATAAGACTTTACAGAGAAAACAAACAAGTCCAAATAAATACAGTCCAATTGCCTACCATTCAGTGTAACCCTAATCCATTCAGTCCACCTCATTGTTATTAATTTTATTCTAATTCAGTCCATTTCATGGCAACTGTGTTATAATCCCAAATCATAACATGCAGGGATGCCAAGTACTCAGCTTACCAGGTGGGCTCCTGTACCAGATTTTTCAGAGGAAATAATCACACCACTGAGAAAGTAATTTTAACAATAAAAACATTAGCTAACATATGGACCATTTGGTATGAAGAGAAAGGAAACAGGATGCATCCCTAAATTGTGTCCTATAGCAACAGGAAATGCATTTTGGCGACCTGTGGAGGATTTTATAACGACTTACCTGAGGGGTATTTGGAAAGAAATGGAGAAATGTGCAGTCAGATAGACATCTATATGACAGGACAGATATTTGGGAGAGCAGAGTATTTTCAAAATGTATAATTGATACAGGCAGAGGGGCATCCGGGCTCAAAAGTGGAAGCACAAGAGTTCTTGAAGGCCACTAGAGGGGATTTAATTAAGAAATAACTGATTGGAAGGGACATGTGGGGCAATCTGAGGAATAATATGTTGTAAAAAGCTACTTGAGGGGCCACTGGTGAAACTAGGTCAACCATAAAGGGATCTTAAGGGGTATATGGGCTTCATATATGCCTGTAATGAACAGGAAAGGGGTACAATATAGGACAAAAAAACGAACAAACCATGTCATATTCTGAAGAAAAATGATGAGGAATGGAACTTGATGAAAAAGGACTGACTGTTCCCACTTGTGTGCGTCCTTGTTCCCACTTTCAAACTGTGTGCAGGACCTCAGAGCCCCCTCAGGATGGGCATTTTTTTGCAGTGTAGTCACCGCCACCGACGGCACCGGCGCGCAGCGGTGCAGCAGGAGTGCCGCCTGGCCGCTCGAGCCTCTCACATCTGCGCCTGTTCCGCGTCTTGTCTGCAGCCTGTGATGCATTTTCACACATCATTGTATTTCATCCCTCCTCCTCTGTCAGCGACAGGGCGTATTCGCTTTCAGAGAGAGGCTGAGTAAAGTAAAGCCCGAGTGGAAGCGGTGGGAGGGCTTCTCCGTGCTTTCGATGGGAGGAAAACAGTGAAGAGCCACGCCGCCCACTGAAAACAAGCCAAAGCGCGCACCAACAGTTTCGCCACCGCTGCTGGTTGCCCCGTTTAAACGCACCGAGGAGCGGAGCGGATCCCCGCTGTCAGACGAAGGAAACAACAAAGGTGAGTGTTGTTTCTCCTCATCTCTACATTGAAGCAGGGGTTTTTGTGGCGTGGGGTCTGACTCAGGAACATTGAGGAAACAAGTTATTTCCGAGGGGCGGATTGCTTTGTTTTGCCGTAAAAGGTTGGAGCTGTATTCCCTGTTTGGCTTTGTCTGCACACTTTTGCTTGTGCATTGTGTTCTCTGATTTATGCGACACGAATTCTAGATATTGACTTTAATTTAGTAGCAAATATTGCATAAAAATGCTGTTCAGACTATACTTTCATGAATTATGCCTCTTTCTGTAGAACTGAGAATCTTCTATTGTTTTGACGAGGTTGTACCTTTTTCTAAGTCTGTTAATTATGCTGCTCTGACCAGTTTACACTTGATACTGGTTCTGATGAGGTTCACTTTACTTCTGCTTTCTTATGAGCAGACATTTGTTGTGGTTTACTGAGACCTATGAGGCACACTGCTGCCATCATCTTCCTTTACAATCTGTTTTTTAGTGTAAAATTGATTTCAACCGTCTCTAGCTACTTGAAGTGGGGTTGACATTGAAATATGGTGGCGTGCAAACGTCTCGAGTCACCCTTCATTTTTAAAAATATATTCTCTAAAACTGGAATTACTGCAGAAGCAGTGATTTTGTGAAACACATAAATAGAAACATATTTATGAGGTAAAAACTGTACAGTTAGGTGTGAAAGCCATATTTGATACAAGCATCTTTTAGTCTTCTGCACAGTCTGAACCCTCTCAGACAAGCTTTCCTATATGTTTTTTTTTTTTTTTTAAAGTGGTCTATAGTTCTCCAGGCTTTTTGATGGACTTTTAAAATTTTGTTCTGTTCTCCATCAAAGTGAACCCACACTGCTTCCATCATGTTGAGGTCCAGGCTCTGGAGAGGATTCATTGCTCCATAACCCCCGCTCTTACTGATTTTCAGTCCGGTTCTTTGACATATTATTTGACATACAGTACTCAACCTTTTCTGCCCGTTCTCCTTCCTTAAGGATGACTTTTTGACAGCCACACCTCCACGGAGTCCGTTCCCGATGAAGCTTCAGGATTTCTTTCTTTTCTTTCCCCCTCAGATCTCTTAGGACATCACTTTCAGATACTGTTAATCTGCTGTTGATAGTTGTTTCAGTCCTGACACTTCGTCTTTTGTCCTCCATTTGTTCACTTTCCTCAAAGGACACACTGCACACCATGCTGAGATAAGCCAAGTTTCCGGCTAATAATTCTCTGCGAATTGCCTTGTTGGTACAAAATTACTGTTTTCTCTCTGTCAAACTTTTTCTTTTTATGTTTTTGGTATTTTTAGAGATGCAGCTAGTGAAATTAGAACAAATTATGTGTTCATGACAGACTGCTTGTAACAAAATGGCCAAAGATCCAATTTAAAATACATTCTTTGCCAAGTTTATAACACAACACTGATTCATCTCTTGAGTTAGGAGCCTTTTTAATGCAGGAGTAATTCATAAAGTCACTGTAAAGTAACCTAACTAATGAAAAACATATTCCTCTGATCAGATACCATGACTGAAAATGAGTGAAAAAAGGAGCCACTGTCCCCAAAAATACTTTGAAAGACTATCAGAAAGCCTGAAGAACCACAACACTTCAAACAATTAGGCTACAAGAAAGTCCTGCTGCTTCAATGCAAAACATAAAGAAATAATGGATGAGTCAAGACTTTTGCTCAATACTGAGTTGCCTATTTTCTGTTTTCAGATGATGACACCCACTCTTTTTGTGCCACAGACCATCTATGCATACTCTGTATCAGATCTGGAGCTAAAAGATTGTCCAATAAAAGTCACATCCAATGTGCTAGTAATGCAGATATATTGTTTTCTCCCAGTGAGCTTGGTTAAGTCTCCTTCCTGTCTAAATTTGAAAGAACCTTGTTATCCTCTGCTTTTTTTTTCTTTTCCTTTTTACCGCAGGACTCCATCCAACATTTAAGATGTGTCAGCTCACACTTAATTCTCGGCCAGTGTAATTGCCTGCAGGATTAGTGTGTTCAAATGAGAGTTAGTGTCAGTCTCAGTCCTTGTACTACAAGCTGTAAACCTTTACTGCTTTGTGGGCACTTTCATTGTGCGAATAACTCCCTGGATTGTTCTGTGTCTCAAAGTGGAGATGACAATCAGCGACCTGCTGATTGTCTGCCTCCTAAAGGTTGTGTTGTGTTGTTTGGACACATCAAATTATTTGAAGGTTGTTGTCACTCCCAGGTCAGCCAGAAGGCTTTTAGCGAAAATTCTGCCTCTGGGTCTCAGCTATCGTACAGTTTATGAGGCTTTGTAATGTGCACCGCCCCAGATTTGGTGTATTTTAATTTAAGAACATAAAACTAATGTCAGTATATGAACTTCCAGATCTGGACATTAAAGAGGCATTTGAATTGCCTTTGGTAAGGCTTGGAAATACAGTATAAACCTTTTCATGTTTCTTATTGGGGGCGTTCTCCACACGTCTACTGGCTGCATCATCACCGATGTGGCTGCCCCAGCACAGCTGAGAGAGCAACAACTAGCTAGAGAACAACAAAATTCAATCCACAAAACTCTGAAATCACAGGACAATAGTACTTGTTCATTCGTTTATTTGTCTTAAAGTATTGGTAAAATTAAGGAGTTCTAAATCTAAATGGCGTCCGAGAGTGTTACCAATGGTTACCGGTGAGTAAATACACATATCAATTCCTAGGAATAAGGTCCAAGTTAAAAAAAAAAACTAAACTTATCTTTTAAGCTTTCAGTAGTCTGAACTTTTATGGTTCCATTTAGCAATTTGTCAAATAGGGATGTTCATTTAAGCAACAATTCAACATTATCAAAGCAAAATAATTCAGGTAAAGTATTTTTGTTCTGCATCCTATTTTACAGTAATGTTCCTTTTCTGTCATGTGTTATAAACCTTCCCCACTTCCAAACATCCTCAACCTGTCCTAACTTGATCCATCAGAGAAACTCTCAGCCTCTGTGCCAGTCTCTGATCCAGTCTACCACAGATCAGCACAGCTTAGCTCAAATCGATGGGCTGATTAAATAAAAGTTTTTCCAAAGACATTCACGTGTTCTGATTGCACTGTAGAAGTGTAGGCTGGAAAATCAGAGATGTTGGCTGTCAATATCAGATCAGACACCACTCTCTTTGGTTTTATGTCAAAATGTACACTGATCTCCCCTTATTTACATGGCAATGGTGAACCAAGCTATGGTAGCCCTGGCAGCAATCAATGCAAGTATTGTACCAGACCTCGTGCTGGTAAGAAAAGGTACATATGTTAATATATTTGAGGAAATAGAAGTTTTAAATTAACCCATGTTCACATGTACTTGGCCTCAATTAAGATCTAAAGCAAACGTGGTCTCTTTTTTGCTTCTTTTAAATAATTGATCAAAATATCAGAAAAATCAACAATTAATTTAGTTCAATAATCATCATCTCAAAATTGACCAAACTAATGATTGTGATTATTGTTGCTCTTACTGAGCAACTGGCTATGAGTTATTAAGAATGAACATAAAACGAAAACAATATTCTTGTACTCTCATATAATAGAGGTAATTGAAATGAAAAAAACAAACAAAAAATATCCAGTAAGGTTAATTTCTCAAATATAAAATTACATGTTTGGTTATTGTTAGAAGTATTCATGAATCAATGATGTGCTAGACAATCTTAATGTGGTTCTACTTATCTAGCAGATGCAAAGCCTGGGTTTTATATATGTGTGTGTGTGTGTGTATATATATGTGTGTGTATATATATATATATATATATATATATATATATATATATATACGTATGCATGATCAATTAACCTAACATGCATGTGTTTAGATGGTGGGAGGAAGCCGTTCATGTGGCAGTGGCCTTCCTGTGTGGAGTTTGCATGTTCTCTCCGGGTATTCGAGCTTCCTCCCACCATCTAAACACATGCATGTTAGGTTAACTGATCACTCTAAATTGGAATGAATGTGAGTGTGAATGGTTGTCTGTCTCTCTGTGTTGGCCCTGCGACAGACTGGCCTTCTGTCCAGGGTGTACCCAACCTCTCGCCTGATAATAGCTGGGATAGGCTCGTGCAACACAAAACCCCCGCGATACTGAACTGGATAAGTGGTACAGAGAATTACTGACTATATACGTACATATCTATATATATCTATATATACATATTAGGGATTTGACGATATGAAAATTTCATATTACGGTTATTGTGACCAAAATGATCACGGTTATCATTATTATCGCAGTATTATAGAAATACCCCACCAGAATTTTTAAAAATATCCAAAATGGGTCTAGATGTCTACTTTGTTCTTTTTAAAGGGGAAAAATCTCCACACCACTGTCCATGTGGGTACCTTTGTTGCTTTCAACCATGTTTTCATAAATTAAATGATGCAGACTGGGACTGTTGATGCTTTTCCTGGCAATAAGTAGCGTCATAGTGAGTTTTTCAAAGTGCAGTAATCAGTCACGGTTTTAACGATAATTAAAATTTGAAACGGTATGGCTGATTGTTGGGAATTTTATCACGATTAACCATCTTAATCGTTACATCCCTAATAATATATATATATATATATATATATATATATATATATATATATAGATGGTGGGAGGAAGCCGTCTCATGTGATATATATATATATATATATATATATATATTAGGTATATATAGCCCTAATATATATATATATATATATATATTAGGGTCAAAAAATTAATCCTGATTAATTACATTGCTTTTTTCACTTTTAGAACACGTTTAAGGTTAAAGGTGTCTCACCAGGAATTCTGCATTTATCTTTAGTAGACTAAACTGTTGAAACCCTGTCCTTAAATGTCTCCCTATAGTCCTTCAGACAGCTGCAGTTTAGTCCAGAATGTTGCTGATACGTCCTCACACGCTGACTTCACAACTGTCCTAATGTGAAGCTGAAATTCAGGTCTGAGTCCTGGACTACTCCTGGATGTGTAGCTTGGTTTTAGCCTTTAAGTTGTAAAACAAAAGTTAATGTATTTTCTGCATATAGCAGTAGTAATTAAAAAGGACATCTCTTGTTTGACAATAGGATTAATTTAGGATGAATTTTTTGACAGCCCTAATATATATATATATATATATATATATATGAAAACACAAACCAACCTGAACAACAGGAAACAAAATTCTGACCCTGATAAGTCAAAAACCAAAACACTTTGCAAAGAGATGGATCTTCAGCTGTTACATAAAACACCCAGGAGAGGTTGCTGGCCTGACTCCCAGAGGAGACTGTTCTTGAAGCTGGCCTTGATCGTAAGACCTCAGGGATGTGGTGGGGATACGAGGTGTTAAAAATTCACTGATGTATTCTGGAGCCATTTTGTTCAAGGCTTTATCCACACAAGAAGGAGGATTTTACACAGAATCCTACATTTTATTTAAATCTATTGTTGTATTAAGAGAACAGGGGAGCGATAAGAGAGATGTGGAGTGGTCTTGTTACAGAGTCTTGGACCAGCTGTAAGCTCTGTAGTCATAGCTGTGGCAGGAATAAGTCACAATAGTCTGAGTATGACAACACAAACTGACATCTCTGTGCTTTTGCAATGTTACTCAGGTTAAAGTAGCTGGACTGGATGATCCGCTAAACATGCTGAAATAAAATTTCAGTTGGCAGTCACATTGTGTTTACCAAACTGTATCTATTCATTTATTTCTAAAAGGTCATAAAGGAAATGAACAAGTTGCTGAGTTCTGTCCATTGGTACATTTATCACTCTTTGAACAGAACACAGTCAATATGAAGATGTTGGATTAAGAATAAACTTGCTTTTTAATCTTATGTTTGTGGGAACCACTGGTTTACTGGGTTCTGAGACCTTCTAATGGGTTCCCCAAAGCTTTGAATGTTAAAAGCCAGTGGTCCTCATTTATCAAACGATCGTAAAACGAAAATCTGTGCGTACGACCATATCCACGCATTTATCAATTTGAACTTGATCGTAGGATACGATCAAATCTCACGACAGCTCTGAGTTCGTGTACGCAAGTTTGAGTCAGTGAGGGTTTGCAGCACAGCGCAGCAGAACATGAAAATATTTATTAATCAAACCGCAAACTGTCATTTAAACATAAGCATTCACATATCAGCACTAAGAATGAACCCATTTGCAAAGAAAAAGAAGGGGTTGGAAAGGAATCAGCCAGAATGCATCATCTGTGGCAAGAACCGAGCAAAAGAAAGCATAAAACAAAGCATGGTTTCAACAAAGGGCATTGAAGGGGGTCCACAGCTTTTTGGTAGGTATATGAAGGGGGTCCTCAGGGAAAATAGGCTGAGAAGCTCTGGCATAGACAACCAGCTCTGCTATGAGTATAATTGTTCACATACTTGGTAGTATTTGGTTCATTTTGAGATCACGCCAAAAAATAAACAAAAACAAATGCTAAAAACAATAGCAGCAGTATTGAAGATGGTATGTAAGGCCCCTTAAAGGGACAAAAAGCAGGAATTGTGAAAGAATAAACATGCATGTCCAGTTTTTTAATGCTAATGGGTGATGAAGCGTTAAAAAACAAAAAGAATGAGCCCACCCACCTCTGTCTCCGTTGCCTTGAACAGACTGCGTGCTGCATAATGCGCTGCGATTCGGCGGCTGAATTTCCCGCGCTGTCCGGCGGGTGTGACATCAAATGACTGCATGCGCAGGACCCGACAGTTTTGATTCAGGAAGAAGACGTCGCAGTGAATTGGAACACTGCAAGGGATAGTTATGGATTCTTCTGCTGTCAGGAAAAGATGCAGATCAACTGAAAGACACTAAAAAGTGGCACTAAGCGTGCTCCCGTGCCGGTTTGGCTGGTGGCTGCAGTTATCCGCAGCGCCAGTCGCGGCACTCGTGAGTCTCATTTCATAATTTTGCCTCTAGTCCCTTTAAGCACATCACATTTCTGGTGGTATTGCTCCATTTTCTGCATCAAACGGCAGAACGGTAAACTCCTCAAAAATGGACCGATGAGCGTCACCGATGCAGGAGACAGACAAAACTGTCCGTCTGTCTCCGTATCCGTCTTCTGCGTCAAAGTATGAATACGTCTTTGGTGTGGTCTCCAAAGCCTTCTCCCCCGTAGTTCTTTCCAGCAGTAGTTGGTGCTTCTGTAGCAACAGTTTTTTTGGGCATGGTTCCAGTGCTTTCACAAATCCATAAAGAACTACTTGTAAGTTGGCCAATGACTTTGAACCAACGCTAGAGCTCCCTCATTTTCACTTAGAAGGTGTCTGGATGAGTGTCTGTATCAGTAACAACTCTGGAAATACATATGAATGTTAGAACATGACCTTGTAAGTGCAGGAGTTCAGTCAGTGCAACGCTTCATGCATATTCTTCCACTACTTGGACTAAATGAGCAAAGTGAGATCTCAGTTTTTATTTTTTGGGTTAAACTGCAGTGGAGGGGTTTACATTCCTGTTTTTTCTGTTGTCCTTATTTTGTTAACAATGGGTGATTAGAAGCGAATCCTCTAAACAACAGTCACATGAATTTATAAGTTGCTTGTTTATTGGACAAAGTTGTGGGGAATTAGGGTTTGGCAGTGAGGGACGGGCAGTCAAAACAAATCTGATTGCACCCTACATTTCTAGTGAAACGTGATGGATTTAGCTGGGCTGTTTAGAAAGTTCAAAAATAAGAAGATCTCAAGTCCAAATGGCACCATTCTCATCTGGATAAACAAACAAAAGCAACACATGTTCTATTAAACCTCACAGATTTGGGTGTTCAGTCATATTTAAGCTGCTGAGGTATTTCACAGAGACATTGCAGTCTTTGTTTTAAGCAATGAGAAAGGACAAACATCTGGAGCACTCTGTGATTGAATTGCATCGCTTCGTTTCATTTGTTCAGGTTGTTGGAAGAAGATAAAGAACTTGAATTTTGCTGAATTTTTAAACATATTAACGTGTATGTGGGGCTTCGTTTGCTTTGCTGGTTCAGAAACCTTTTAGGCATTTTAAATATGCCCACGGGTTTCTATTTGCTGAGAAAGCCATTAGTGACCTCATGAGTTTAAATGAGACAAGTCACGTGCATGGGGGTTACTTCTGGAGCTGTCAACCTTTGTCTGGCTTATATTTAGTACATTAGGTTGAATGATCTGATGGATATAAAAGTACATCAGATTACTAATTGACCATGTACAGTATGGTGCGAAAGTTTAGACACCCTCCCATTAAAGAAAAGGCTAAAATCACAATAATAATTCAAATGATAACAAGAAACTGAAAAAAAGTAAAAATAAATGAAAAACTACAAAATTATAATTTGGAATTCAAATTATTATTCAGTAAAATAAAACAGTGATTTTCAATTGTGGTTTTTTTTTTTTTTTTTAAACAAACAAAACTGTCCCAGACAAATTAGTGAGCACCTTGCTCATGAGCAGTGGACCAAAATGCCTGTCAACAGGTGCAGAAGTCTGATTGGATGTTACAGAAAACGCTTGAGTGCAGTGATTGCCTCAAAGTGTTGCTCAATAAAATTTTAGTTCGGGAGCCCCATTATGCTTGTTGCTTGTTTTATTTTTTGTTTGTTTCTTTTTGATATTTCTGTTGAATCACAATTCAAAATCTATGTCATGATTTTGTCAAAATTTTTGTTTATTATTTCTTCTGTCATCTTCAACCTATTTCATTAACAGCTGATTTTTTCTTTCTTTAATGAGAGGGTGTCTAAACTTTCGCACTATACTGTATGACCACTATCTTCTAACTGATACAGTCAGATCAATCTAATTCCTTTTAGATTCCACTGCTAAGCTTTACCTGAACTTGGCAGTGGGATGTTGGTATCTCTGTAAAGGGAAATCTGCGATAAGAGCTTTTGCCACAGCTCCATAATCTTCAGCGTAAGTCAAATAAGGACATAGATCAGATCAGATTTAAGAAAAAAAAAAGTGCCACAGATTTACTGATTCTCTTCACCCTGGCAAAGTTTTAACAGAAGGTTGACAGCATCTAAGGTGGATTAGCCCGCAAACGGGTCTGTTGTCCTGGGCTCAGGGTAGGAGGGGGCCTAGAATTGGGCTCGGATGGCATTAGTTTTCTAATCCCTCTAATAATACTCGCATTTACAGCGAGCCGTGATGAATAGATGTAAGAGAACTTTATATTTGCATCTTATTTTGAAGGATCTGACTTTTTCCGTTAAACAACTGCTACAACAGGCTAATTACAAGCAGGAGCTACTGAAAACTGAAAAACAGTAAACGGTGATGAAAAGGTGGCTAAATAATGGATCTGAACATTTCTACCTCTTTTATTTCTTGCTTTAAAGAATAATCTGTTCTGAATGAGACAGCCAGGGAGGAGCTGAACATACAATGTTAATATTAATTTATTTCCTGACATATGAGGAGTGGACTTACAGATGATGTGCAGTTTGTTCATGTTAATATAATGCAGTTACTGTGTCTTGATCCTAGGTATGCACGATGTAATTGTCTCCCTTTTGGTATCGGCCTATATCGGCCTAAAAACAAAGTATTGGACATCGGCCACCCCACTGATATTTAACCGATCAGGCCGCTGTTTTAAAAAGTCTAAAAAAACCAAAAACTTCTTCTTCTTCTTCAAAGACTTCTTTTTTACAGACTTTAAAACTTCTAAAGACAGTTTCTTTTGGGATTTCTGTGTATACAGAGTGTGTACACGGTCATTTGTGTAAATAACCAAATATCCCTTGTTTTTGGGTATTGTCTTTTCTTTTCTGAGGGAGAAGAAAATCCAGGTGGTTCTAGGATATAACGCACAAATCATATTAGTTTTGTTTGAACAACTGTCATTAAGTTTGACTTGTTATACATGACACAAGTTGGGGTATTTTTCTAATTTTGCACAAGGAATGAATATCACATCATTTATTTTTCAGCTTTAGTATCGGTATTGATATCGGTTATCGGCCACATGAGTTTTAAAATGTTGGCATATCGGATATTAGCCAAAATTCCAATATCGTGCGTCCCTACTTGATCCTGTTCTAATTGCAGCTAAATAAAAATTATAGAACTACTGTACAAATTTCTTGATCTACCAGGCCTGAAAAGTCGCCAGTAAACTACTGTACAGTATTATAAACTTATTTTGTGTAGACCACAAACTTTTGTTCTTTCACTGCATCCATGCAAAATTGTTCACATTTGCATCAAGCTATGGCTAAAAATAAAAGCAAGCAAACAAAACAAAACAAATCAACACATTTGGTTACTTTTAAAGCTGAGATGCTACATATTTTTTTAATTATATCCAAATGAGTCTCTTAATGCTATAATTATTTAGCTATTTTTGGACAATGGCACTCTTTTAGATTATTTAATAGAATATATCTTATGTTTTCCAAAACCCTAGTTTTAAAGAACAATGTGACATCCCCCCTTTGTATTTATTTCCATACCACTCTTGGAAGTTCTCCGGATAATGCAGAACTATAGATTCTGCACCCGTGCAACTAAATCTCAGGACAATCCGTCTCCTTATATCACCTACGTTCACTTACCAATATTTACTTAGCTTTATCTTACAGCTGCCTGCCTTGTGTGAGCAGTCAGAGAGGATGAAGGTAAACATTGTCTTTGAGTTTGCAGTGGAGTGAAGCTTCAGATGTATGCCGAGTGGTGAAATTGCCCTGTTGAGATTAACTTGTCCTGGCACCTTATTCTAGCTGTGTTTCTCTTTCTAAGACCTTTTGGTGGTCAGGAGATGTTTTAAATCAGATGTTGAGTGTTTGATGTCAAATAAGATTGCAGGTTTATTCTCTCAGAAACTGATTTTTGCTTCAGTTTATGCAGGGCAAAGATTTGTGGGTCCTTGTTTGCCCATTTATGGTGTTTTGATTTTATTTAATTGGCTTTTCATTTGTTTATAGGACAGTATGATATTTAATTGTAGGACTTACATGGTAATTATACATGATTGCATACAGTATATCAACATATTTAATTAATGTTAAACTAGCATTTTTTTCCAATAATGATGCAACCATAATACAAGTTCAGTTCAAAACTAAAATGTCAATCTCACTATGGTACTTGAAGAAAATGTATCACCAGAGATGTTGTAAATGAATTTATTAGTTGAGAAATGTAAATATTTATGTTCACTGAGTAAATGTTGAGATATTTTTCTAAGCATATTACAGTCTTTTAGGTTTTTTTATACACTAAAATGAAAAATTTCCACACAATTCACAAATTTTCACATGCGAGAAGCAAAACATCACTCCAGAGCTGCACAATAATAAACACAGGCTCAGAATTTTGCAAATCACTGTGTGTAATGTTTTTCAACTATTCACATGTTCACACCTTAGACACAGATAAGACTTGTGAGGCTTTTCCCTTCCCATTAAAAATCCCTGGCTCCTTAGAGACTGCACTAATGAACAAATTGGATAACTACCTCCACTAGGTGTGGAGACACATAGAAAATTAAGGTAAATTTCACAAAATGATCTTCCTGCATGAATTTGACATCCCTCATATCATTTTCTATTTTGTTTATTTTATAATGTTTTGGCACCTCCCTATAATTACAGTACGACACCCAGCTTGGATATGTTGGTGAAGGCCATCATACTCAAAATGCCTTGATATCACCCTCCCCCATTGGTATTTATTTATCGTCCTTGTTGTCGTTACTTAGCCAAATGCCAATATTATGGTGATAAATTTTTTAGTCTATCGCCCAGCCGTACTATAGAAGGAAAGAAAAATGGAAATGTATTTATAGAATATAATTGGAATTGATTATTAAACTGACTGTAAAATCTTTCTTCAGTGTGTAAAAGGGGAGTTTAGCAGTACCTTGTAAGCAGGTCATAAAAGTTGTAATGTGCGTTGGGTTCTAGTCTGCGTTTAAGCTGAATATGATGAGATGAACATGACGTAGCTCACTGATTTCAGTGTTAAGTTGAACATGTCGATGTCATGTGATGCAGGACAGGATAATGTTCTCACCTATACTTATTTATACCCTCTGCTCGTTGTTACTTTAACCTCTATTGGAAGTTCAGTCCAATTCTGCGCAACCTCCATACATAATTTCCCACTTTATTCTCTTTCCATTTTCCAGAAGTGCACCTCCACTGTCTCCTTCATTAATTTCTCCCCTCTCAGGACGTTGGCAGGTCCGCTTCTACCTTCCCTTGTGCTTCATTTGCATCTTGGCTCCACACGGCTGCCCAAGTGTATTCTCGGAGTCAGGTGGCTAATTGGTTCCCATCTGTTGGGAGAAAGCGGCCTTTACGGGATCTTGGGTAATTTGTGTCAAGAGTTTTACCATATTGATTGAGTTTTTCCTCTCCGCCCAGTCTTGAGACTGATATCTTCTTTTTTGTCATATTTTAGCAGGATTTTTCCTTTGTCTTTGTCTGCTGGTTGCTTTGGCATGTACTTTTCATGAACGCTTTCTTGGTTATTGGTCACTTGAATCTGATTCAGCTGTTTGAGCTTGAAGCAGGAATATCATGCTGATATGATCATTTGTCAAATCAAATCAAATCAAACTTTATTTATAAAGTGCTTTTCCTGCTTAGGGCAACACAAAGTGCTTCACATAAAAATAGAAAACAAATGTATATTATGCACACCACGCCACCGAGGGCTGCACGGTGGCATGGTGGTTAGCACCGCAGCCTCACAGTAAGAAGGTTGCTAGTTTGATTCCTGGCTGGGGAGGGGGCTGGAACAATTCCAACAGTGGCCTTCCTGTGTGGAGTTTGCATGTTCTCCCCATGTATGCGTGGGATCTCTCTGGTTACTCTGGCTTCCTCCCACCATCCAAAGACATGATGTTAGGTTAATTGGACACTCTAAATTGCCCCTAGGAATGAATGTGAGTGTGAGTTGTTGTCTGTCTCTCTGTGTTGGTCCTGCGACAGACTGGTGACCTGTCCAGGGTGTACCCTACGGTGGCCCAAGAAGGGTCGCAACAAAAGAAAGCCACAACACAACACAATTAACCGCAACACAACACAATTAACCACAACACAACACAATTAGTCGCAACACAACACAATTAACCGCAACACAACACAATTAACCGCAACACAACACAATTAACCGCAAGACAACACAATTAACCGCAAGACAACACAATTAACCGCAAGACAACACAATTAACCACAACACTACACAATTAACCACAACACAATTAACCGCAACACAACACAATTAACCACAACACAACACAATTAACCGCAACACTACAAAATTAACCGCAACACTACAAAATTAACCGCAACAAAACACAATTAGTCGCAACACTACAAAATTAACCGCAACACAACACAACACAATTAACCACAACACAACACAATTAACCGCAACACTACAAAATTAACCGCAACACTACAAAATTAACCGCAACAAAACACAATTAGTCGCAACACTACAAAATTAACCGCAACACAACACAACACAATTAACCACAACACAACACAATTAACCGCAACACTACAAAATTAACCGCAACACTACAAAATTAACCGCAACAAAACACAATTAGTCGCAACACTACAAAATTAACCGCAACACAACACAACACAATTAACCGCAACACAACACAATTAGTCGCAACACAACACAATTAACCGCAACACAACACAATTAGTCGCAACACAACACGAAAGCTGCAACGGAAGTTGTTTTTTTTTTCTTCTTCTTCTTTATTTTTAAGAATTTGCCACCGGAAATTACATAATGATACAGGAAGCGGCCAACTTTCAGTACAAACCAGATGAAAAGTCTGAGAAGCAGCTGGAGAAGTATGTAAAACACCGACGGCAAATAACGTTCATTGATTTTGGTGTACGCTCCTACAAGTGCTTTTAATTTTGATGTATAGATTAAGAATCACCTCATGTTGGATGTAGTGATGCGGACACAGACGGTACATTGACCACCTCAGCCGCCAGTTGCTGCAAGATGATGCTGGAAACTCGTATCAGTTCTGCAAACACATCTCGCTCTCTCGCTTGTGGCCCCGGTTATGACCGTTTCTTTAATTTGGAATCAATTATTTTGAATTAAATTATTTGGAAGAAAATTATTCTCTCGCGTGTGTGTGTGTGTGTTTATATACAGTCGTCTTCAAAATTATCCATACCCTCACAATTCACAGTAGGATAGTTATTCAAATAAAAAGAACTTAATTATAATTGAGTGATTTTTTTTAAAATTATTATTACTTTGTTTTAGTTTTGTGAATTTAGCATTTTCTTTCATTGGAGGGTATGGATAATTTTAAAGACGACTGTAGCATACACACACACACACACGAGGGAAAATAATTTTATTCCAAATCATTTAATTTGGAATAATTGATTCTAAATTAAAGAAACCGTCATGACCGGGGCCATAGGCCTACGTGAGAGAGCGAGATATGTTTATGCAGAACTGATACGAGTTTCCAGCATTGTCTTACAGCAAATGGCGGCTGGGGTGGTCAATGCACCGTCTGTGTCCGCATTACTACATCCAACAAAAGCACCTATAGGAGCGTATATCGAAATCAATAAACGTTATTTACCATCAGTGTTTTACTTAGCTACTTCTCCAGATGCTTCTCAGACTTTTCATCTGGTTTATACAGTTGCCCAGATAGCAAATGGACAGCGCCGCGCATCCGCACTGTCACATTCGCCCCGGAGTCATATACTGTAGGATCCACTTGCACAGCGGGACGATCCGCCGCTGATCCGCGTTCTGATTGGAATTTCTAATGTCAGGCGGACCTCAAGCTGTGGCTGCACCTTCGTCCCGGATCCACGGCGGACACATTCATGATCCTGTGCTTCAGCCGCGGATCCAGTGCGGACCGGTTATATGGCTGGATTTTTAACCCCTGCCCTTCAGGCAACAATATAATGCAAAAAAATTATATATATATATATATATATTAAATGAGACTGTGGAACAACGTATCGTTTTAAAACTTTATATTTATAGAGTTCATTACAGTATAACAGTGAATGTGAACAGTCCCAGTATATTTCTGGTGCAGCTCCTTGCATGATTTCTGTCCGCAGCCAAAACTGAAGGCGGCTGGCGTTGCGCATCATCCCTTCTTCTGCGGCATCTTTACATCCGTGGTTCTTCCAGGCAGCATCTAAAACCACACAAACACACAGCCCCGCTTAGTTATTGCCATGTCTATAAGTTGTCTCCATCCCCTCTGTGCCGACAACATAATGAACATTTTTTCTGGTGATGATGAAGCTTAATTGTCCATGTGGACATGTCCCTTGTTGTCTATCAGAAAATAAGTTAAATCACCAAGTCTCGCAACTCTTAACCGCAGCTGATGTAACGGTGAAAGTGTTTGATGAAAATGATGCTTTATCCCAATAGAAAAGTACTTTACTCATTTAATATGTGATCCAACTACTGTACAAAGCAAAACCTTGAAGTCCGTTTTTAAAATCTTGCTAGTTACAGCTAAAACGTAAAAAGATCAGGTTCTGAAAAGACTTCGTCAGAATTATTGATGTGATTAGCCTTATAGTTATGAAAAGTAAACTTTCTCTAGTATCTATGGTAATTATCATTCAAAAGCTGGATAATAACCAAAAACTACCTACAACGTTAGTAGGCTACATTCACGTCACTTAACGTCAACTTTATATTCCTCGTTCATGTCATCCAAATAAAATTACACATAAATTGATCCAGAAATTATACATGAAAGCTTTCACATCGTCATTCATCCTCAAATAAAAGTGAAATCCACATTTATAATACTTACATTTGTCCGCGGACGACCAAGATCAATAAACAAGCTGTGGGCTACTCTTCGTCTTTTTGGTGATCTCTTTTTTTAAACTAACCCCCGCCTCGTAAAATCTGATCCGCCCAGGATGCACAGCGGGTCCGTATAGGTGACGGTGAGACCCCACGTGGTGGCGCTGGGAGAAAAAAGACTGCATCTCCTGTTTATCGGACTTGATCCGTATCCGCCGCGGGTCCGAGGTTTGACAGTCCGACTTTCCCACGCTCAGCTGAGTTTTGGGCAGAGATCAATAAGCGCTCTGACTGTCAGGCGGATCAACCACGGAGTCCACTGCTATATGTGGGTGGCCACTTCCTGTGTCATTATGTAATTTCCGGTGGCAAATTCTTAAAAATGAAGAAGAAGAAGAAAAAAAAAAAAAAAAAAAAAAAAAAAACACTTCCGTTGCAGCTTTCGTGTTGTGTTGCGGTTAATTGTGTTGTGTTGCGGTTAATTGTGTTGTGTTGTGGTTAATTGTGTTGTGTTGCGGTTAATTGTGTTGTGTTGCGGTTAATTGTGTTGTGTTGTGGTTAATTGTGTTGTGTTGTGGTTAATTGTGTAGTGTTGTGGTTAATTGTGTTGTGTTGTGGTTAATTGTGTAGTGTTGCGGTTAATTGTGTTGTGTTGCGGTTAATTGTGTTGTGTTGTGGTTAATTGTGTTGTGTTGCGGTTAATTGTGTTGTGTTGCGGTTAATTGTGTTGTGTTGCGGTTAATTGTGTTGTGTTGTGGTTAATTGTGTAGTGTTGTGGTTAATTGTGTTGTGTTGTGGTTAATTGTGTAGTGTTGCGGTTAATTGTGTTCTGGTTAATTGTGTTGTGTTGTGGTTAATTGTGTTGTGTTGCGGTTAATTGTGTTGTGTTGCGGTTAATTGTGTTGTGTTGTGGTTAATTGTGTTGTGTTGCGGTTAATTGTTTTGTGTTGTGGTTAATTTGGTTGTGTTGCGGTTAATTGTGTTGTGTTGCGGTAAACTGTGTTGTGTTGCGACTAATTGTGTTGTGTTGTGACTAATTGTGTTGTGTTGCGGTTAATTGTGTTGTGTTGCGGTTAATTGTGTTGTGTTGTGGTTAATTTGGTTGTGTTGCGGTTAATTGTGTTGTGTTGCGGTTAATTGTGTGGTGTTGTGGCTTTTGTTTTGTTGCGACCCTTCTGGGCCACCGTAGTACCCCGCCTCTTGCCTGATAAAAGCTGGAATAGGCTCCAGCAACCCCCGCGACCCTGAACTGGATAAGTGGTACAGAAAATGACTGACTGAAATGCATATTAAGCTAAAAACAAGCCTTCACAGATCCAAGTATATAACACAGCACACATACCTACAAACACTCAACCACGTGCACATACCCCCCCCACACACACACACACACACACATGACCTCTGACCGTAATTTCTGTATTTTAACTAAAAACACTAATAGTAACAAACATCTGGCTTGACGATGCTGTGAGAAAGCGATATCTTGTGGATCCGTTCACACCAGGAGCCAACCCATGGTCATAGAGGGCATCACTGCAGGGATCACCCAATTCAGGGCAGGCCAGGGCCCACACCACAGCTGCAGGGCTGCAGTGCATGATCCCCAGCCACCAAGACAAGTGCAGCCACATACCACCACCCTCCAGACTAAGTAAGCAAAGCCCCCAGAGCAAAGGATCCCATGAGGAAACGCTGGGGTCAAAAATGTTAAAACAATTAAAACAAATATCAAACTAGAAAAGCACTCGGAAAGCGCAGACCTCCGCCAAGCAGTTAGACTGCCTTATTTTTGTGTGTTCTGGATCATAGTATGCGGAATGTTCTTTGGTTCTGGATCAACTTTTGAAACATTATAGAACTCATTAAGATCCTTTCTTATAATATTTGACCAAACACTCGGGCCATTTGTATATGGAACAATTCCAGAAATTTGGCATATTAAGGAGATTTTCATGTAAGACTGTTTAGGCGTTGGTAAGGAGGTTTGATGTTCACCATGGGATGTCGGTCAGAACACACAGGACTCGCTTGTACAGTTAACTGTCTTTTTTGGTCACTTTTAATCACAACAGTACAGTAATGCAACAAAAGACAGGCTTACAGGTGAGGAATTCCAGGGCTAGTTAAGGTGAATGTCTGGATGGAAGTGAGTGTGGTCTATAAACACAGAAATAAAAAGCCATGAGGAGCATTTGTTTGGCAAAGAAACACATTCAAGATATTAATTATTACTAATAAATCTCTTCCAGTTAGGACGAAACATGCATTGTGTTCAAGGCTAACAGTTACAGTAACTGGCATGTAACAAGTCAGCTAGCTTAATAGAATAAAAGGCACGTGGTGAATGGAGGAACACTTCTGAATAAGCAAATCAGCTAAATAACATTAAAGGCTAAATAAGCATCCTGTTCAGGGAGACATACAACTAGTTACTTACAATTCTTCACAGACGCACAGTTCACCATATTCAACTGGCTAGAAGTCTGTCCAACATTCTTCTCTCCTCGTGCTCACTGCTGCTCATAAGTTGCATTTCTGCATCCTGACATCATGTGCTCAGTCCCGCAGCTGTACACGTCTGCCACAAGGGGACACTCACGCCTCATCAACAGTCTTTCCAACATGGCCGATCTCACAATGATAAAAAATTCTTCAAAACAGTCCTGGATCCAGAAGGTGATCCGGATCACCGCCAAAATTTAATGGGTTCGTCATTGGGCTGGAGGCACACGGCTGGTGAAAATTTCAGGTCAGTCTGTCCAGTTCTTTCTCTGTAAAGTTGCTGGCTGACAGACGGATGGACAAACCAACACTACTGAAAACATTACCTCCTTGGCCGAGGTACTGTAATAAGCCTAAAAACAAGAAGAGAGATAGGAGCAAAATGGATAGAAATACACGTATAACGTAATTCATAAAATAATATGCCAAACAGTTGAATAAAATCTAAGATAACATCAAATGAAAAAAAATAAAATGAACTAATATTTAGAAAATGAAATGAAATAAGATGAAATCTAAAATCTAGGCTAAAAATGTAGGTCTTGAGCGTCTTCTTAAAAACATCAACAGTCTGCAGCCCCGAGGTTGTCTGGTAAGCTGTCCCACAGACGAGGACTGTAGAAATGGAATGTGCCAGTTATTCCACAATTCCTGTTTGCAGCATGAGCTTCTGTTTGTGCAAAGAAAAGGTTGATAGTAGGAAGTTGTTCAGGCCCAGCAAGCAAAAACAGGAAGTGACAGGAAAACCTGAGACATTCGGTCAAACAGGAAAACCATGAAAAGAATAGTTTGTTTATTTTAATGCTACCTGAAGGGAAGCCCCCCCCCCCCCCCCAAAAGAAAAGAAAAAAAAGATCATGCAGGCTTTTGTAGGCTTTTAATGAACATAATATAAACTATTTCTTTTACTATAAAAAAGAACCCCAAACAGCAAAATATTTTACTTTAACTCGGTCTGAGAACCAATGCTAACCTGTAGTGAGCTACTTTACTACTGAGGGCTGCCAGTGGTGTCCCCGTGCAACTACCTATCTTCCAGATAGGAAACAAGCCGTGTACAACAGTGTAAGGAGCAGGCGAATGGGCAATCTGAATTACCACTCTGAAGTGCCTGGGTAGATTTAATTTGCCATAAAGGAAAAAAAGGAAAAAGAGGCATAGAAGAAGAGATGAGATTTAAAGTGGCAATTGAGAGCAGATGACAGAAGGAGCTTGTGGTATTGGACCTCCACAAACTGAGACGCTTTCGGGGAATTGGACACATCAGTATATGTATGGCAGTTATAGTTTTCAGGGTCTTCATTTTGGATATTTGGTGGTGTGCAGGAGGTTCCTGAACAAATACAGTTATATTTCTTATCTCTGCTGCCTCACATTCAATTTATTTAACCACTCTAATCTGTGGTAAAATGACCTGTGTGCATTTTGTGAACACAGAGAACCTGTGGTGTGGGATTCCTAAAATGGATCCAATTTAAATCAATCACTGTCTACCCCGGTGTTCCCGTTGTCTTCTGTTCATGATTGATGTTGTTATTTCTGTTTGGTAGATGGATTGTAAATGGTGACGAATGGTGAAGGCTTATGCATTGTCTGTTGTCACAGGAAAATCATTTACCTCGTCTCCAAAATCATTCATTAAGTGGAAGAGAGAAGGGAAAAGTTGGGGTATGCTGAAGTGGTTTCACTGTGACACTGACAGAATCTAGGCTGGGCAGCATCTGTGGATGCTGCAGCATTCGCATGTGTACAATCATTTCAGCTTCAGTGTGAGAAAGTGTGTAAAAATGTGTTGTTAGATGTAGCTAAGTCTTCTCTCAAGGCCATGTTGACAGCTGGAGCCAAACCTAGGGATTTCCGTAATTATAGTGAATATGTTACATTAAAAAGAAAATTCTGCCTCTTAGTTGTAGGATTTTGCCTTTCAAGACATAATTTAAAAAAATACAGTAGGTCCTCACCGGGTCATAAAATTAAGTAAACAACCTCAAATAAATAACACCTATTGCACTGAATCATTATTTGTTTAACACAAACTGAGTTGAAATGCATTGCAGAGCGTGCAAAACCGAGTGAACCCTTCTGCTATCAGATGACTTAAAAGTGCAGCAGGAGCCAGGTGCTCTTAATTAAAGGTATTGATTTATTGATCATTGTTATGTGTGAGCACATCTGTAAATATTAGTTTCCTATCAATCTTGGAGGGGTTATAAGGACATTTCCAAATAATTTGGAGTTCATAATTGTACAAAGAGAGAGGTTATTTCAAACCGGGAAACATTTACAGTGCTTTTAAGTCTGAACGTCCCAGCAAGTTCAGTCCAGTGTCAGACTTTTCCATCCTCAGAGAAACTGCAAAACTCTAGTTATGTTTCAGACGCCACAGGCCTCAGTTATTATTTTTAATGTTAAAGTTTATGCCCGCAAATTTAGAGAACTATTGAACTATGGTTTGTTGCCAGGAGAAAAGCTGGTCAGTCTGGGCCTTTTAGACTGGGAGGGTGTGCAGTCTGTCCTACTTTTTTCATGTTAATGACTTAATAAATTTAGAAATGAGGTGTAAATGCAGATTTCTCTCCTCTACCTGACTATTAGCGCTCCATTGCTGTCAAACCCTCAGTTTTGTGTGATGCAGATGGAGAATTGCAGCCAAGCGGTTGGACCGAGGACTCTTAGATGAGTGTTTCGTCTAAACATTTTTTTGTTACAGAAGTGTTACTGATGTCCAAAATCTTTGTCCATTAGCTCCTTACATCAATCCTTTTATCTATGTTAATCAAATTTTAAGAAGCCATTATGTGTAATCAAGTTTTTTGACGGTGCAAAGACTTTGCTGCGATAGTTGAAGTCAAATGATCCAGATATGATTTATGAGCTTTACTTTTGATTAGGGAAGCACGATATTGGAATTTTGGCCGATATCCGATATGCCAATATTTTAAAATGCATGTGGCTGATAACCGATATTAAAGCTGAAAAAAAAAAAAAAAAAAAAAAGCAGTCATTGCAAACAGCAGTTTTGTTATCCATTTCTGACACTTTGAAAAATAGGGGTGGAAAAAAATATCGATATACTGAAATATAGCAACATTTTCATATGCCAATATCAAATCAATATTTTAAAAAGCAGTATCGATCTATTCTATTTACAAAATCTTGTGAGATTTCATTGTTCTGTTAAAAACTCTCACAATATTTTGTGAATTCTTGCGAGATTTCGCAAGTAAAATAGATCGATACTGCATTTTTAAATGTCAATATGATAGCATATGAAAATATCTCGAAATTTTCAGGAATTCTCGCGAGATTTTGTAACAGAACAATGAAATATTGCGAGATTTTGTTAGTAAAATTTATCTATACTGCGTTTCTAAATGTCAATATGATATCAACATATGAAAATATTGCGATATTTCAGTGTATCGATATTTTTCCCACCCCTTGTCTTTAGAAGTTTTAAAGTCTGTAATAAAGAAGTTTCTGAAGAAGTTTTTTTTTTTTTTTTTAGACACTAGAAGCAGCGGGCTGATCGGTTAGATATCGCTAAAATATCGGTGGGGGGCCCGATGTCCAATATTCAGTTTTAAGGCTGCTATAAGCCGATACCCATAAGGGGCCGATAAATAAAATTTTTTGTTATATCATGCATCCCTACTTTTAATGGTGGATTTATGATTAAAGACCCGTTTGGTATAACAGCAGGATTTGCACAATGATCCCATGTTGGCTTCATCTGGGGTTGGGATGCACATCTGAGCCAGATGTGGAGAGTGATGGATGAACTGTGAAGATCCACAGTGTGATGAGAAATGTATTAGCTGTACAATTCCCCCAAGAGTCATTCACCTGGCAACATGGATGACACACCCCCACACCTCACCTCTTGACTTGTAATGAACTGCAGCCACTGGACTCATCCTACTCCAGATTTCCGCACCGCTCACCTCAGGTGGATGTCGTGCCTGCAGCGTGACTACTTCTGCGCATAGATGAGGCTAAACAAATCAAAAGCATCTTCTGATTGGACTGAGTGCTCTGCTTACTCACCGTGCAGCTCTGTGCTTACCATCAGCCAGACACCTGACCCACTTCTGATATATCCCAACATCTGGGGCCGTCTGCCTCCCCAATTCACACATGCCTTCATTATTTATCACGGACATGTCACAGTCGGTGACAACTGCTCCTCGTGAAAGCATCAGAAGCAGCAGTATCCAATCATTTTTATAGAAATGTCTGAATTTTACTTTCAGATTTGACTTGAAGAATCCTGATCAGGTCATAAGTCTTGCTTTTAGTGGTTGAGCTGCACTTAAACTGGTTGTAGCCCAGAAAGAGAGTTGTAGATATGGTTGTTAATCCCAGAAGGAAGGTCTTATGTTTTTTTTTTCCAGGTTGACCTCCCTTTTTGAGCATGCTGGAGGTTGTTGGGGTATATTCTCTTGAAAGGTACCATGCTGTGTTGTGTCTGTAATTCAGAGTAGTCGCAACACACACCTGCTGTTATTGGGGTTGTTTTATTGTCTTTTTTATCTTTTCTTTGGTTCATGAGGACAGAAGCCCCATGGGATGTGGTTTGATGGCAATGTGCTTCTGCAAAGAAGAGGAGAAAATGAGTGATCTAGTAAGGTTGAGAGGAAGGCCAGATGAAAGGTAGATAAGCAGCAGGGGAGTTTTTGATTTTTTTTTTTTTCTAATTTTTCTAACAGCACTCAAGGCACAGCATGAAGCCCAAGTCCAACTCTTTGGCTCTGAGTTTAATTGCGTAAAATGGACTGCAGTTTGACATTTGCGCTTCTGAAAAGAGAAACAGAGACAACTTTAGAAAACCTTTAAATTCTCTGTTAGTTTTACTAACAGCATTTTAATCATGGTTTTATAGAACTTGGGAGCATGAAAATGAAATGAAAACCTTCACTTTTAATGAGCTCAGTTAGTTCATTAGTCAATATATTAAATTCAACTTTCAAAGGAAAAAAA
The DNA here is from genome assembly GCA_023101725.1 of Atherinomorus stipes. Taxonomy (NCBI): domain Eukaryota; kingdom Metazoa; phylum Chordata; class Actinopteri; order Atheriniformes; family Atherinidae; genus Atherinomorus; species Atherinomorus stipes. Next base: position 1,434,422 of record JALJCO010003410.1, read on the forward strand.
AATGTCTTGCAAAAATTTCACAGACTTGCATCTGCAGCCCTCTGAACTGTAGCAACAAGCAAACATAAAGTCAGACATCCAGATCTAGAGCTAGGGCTTAATTTGTCCCTTCTGGGCAACAGTAGAAATATGGGAGAGAGGTGAGGAAGGTGACTTGAGGAGTCATTCCATAAGAAGTTGGTTCTTATTTTCTTGTGTTTTTACATTAAATGCTACATAGTGGAAGTTGTTGAAATCACCCTTAAATCTTCCTCATCATTTTTTGACCTGTAACAAATTTTTGTTAGATCATGATGATGCACATTCTCAGAAATCTGTAACAAATAAGTCTGTAACTAATGTGAGAATCATGATATTATTTTTCTGCTAATTATGCATCGGCCCTGGCTTATGAGTCTTTGAATTTTACATAATAAGAAAAATCTGGCCACATCTCATTCAATGTGTCTCTTGATTTTTGGTACCGGCTCTTGTCACTCCATGAATGCTGCAGCTCTTTTAACAGATTTCCCAGCATAGCTTGTCCACTGTGTTCCTCTCAGAAACACAGTCTGGTGCTGTCATCCCTGTGCATGACAGTTTCAGTCCAGTATGTTCTCATTTATGAGATAACGGACTCGAGTTGTCGCTTTTCCTCTGCTTTTCTTTTCAGGACCTACCTACTGAGGAACACCAGCTTCTATCACACTTATAAAGCCTGATTTATCCTCACTCTACAGATGTAAATGCGTATCTCCGTGTCAAATGCTGTCAAATGTCACAGTCAACATACTCCCATGAGTGCTTGTTTCCATGGCAATATATCCACTAGAGGGCGGTGTACAGTTCAAAGTTCTTCTGAGTTCTGATGTCAGTTTCAGTAGCAGTCATGGCGACAGTGGAGGAGATTATGATAAATGATTGATACAGTATTTTATTAAAACATGATTAATTTAGTATTTTTCATTTCGTTTCATAATGCACTCTCAGAAAGAGGCTTAAACAGAGGCAGCACAGTAGATGGTGGCGGGCTGCGCGGTCATTTAATATATCATAGTTCTTGCGCAACGTTGCCCCCACAATTTCCATTGGTACTGCCCTGCTTTCTCATTCTGGCTTTGCATCTATAAGGATGGACATAAAGCTCTGTCTCCGTCCACTCTGTTGTGCCTAACTCACACTTCTGTATTTGTTTCACTTGTACTCTGTAAATCTGGATTCCGAGTTTGTTCATTCGACAATTCATTCGAAGACAAATGTGCTTTCTGCGGGGTCCCCGGCGTGAACTAAACCATTGAATACAAAGGTCCTGTTAAGTTCCGGAGGCCGCGCAGCACACGGAACGTAGAGCAGACGGACCCGCTGTGACCTGGCCTTAACTGACCAGGCGCAGCCAAATCCACAGATCATACTAATAATACTTTTATTATTTCTATGTCCTGGACCGTGCGCGTACTGAACCGCGGAGAGGATATTGTGTTTTTTCTCTCTCGCTCGGTCCAGTTTGGGTCCCATACAATTTTTCCTCCCTCCATGTTAGTTGTGTTATTAGCATAAAGTTATATATTCAAAAGAAATACCTGTCCGGGCGGAACGTCACTTGCATTAACGTTCTGCCCGGGTTATGCAACAGAAAAACATACGGGTGGATGCGGAAAATACGAAGAGTGAATTTAACAAATCTTTGAGGCAGTTAATTTGCCTCGAGTAATTTTATGAGTCAAATTACTCAAATTATTCAAGTGATTGTTGCAGACAGGCGACTGGCCAATTGGTCGGATAGGATGCACATACAGTATCTTGCTTGATTTTATTTACAAATTAGGGCTGGACATTTAATCGAATTTTGATTGTGATTTTAATTTTGCCTTCTGGGGGGGGGGGGGGGGGGGGGGGCCCGGGGGGGGGGGGCGGGGGGAGGAAGAGAAAAGGGGGGGGGGAGGGGGGGGGGGGGGGGGGGGGGGCGGGGGGGCACGCGGGGGGAAACGGGGGGGGGGGGGCCTAACAATCATAAAAACACTGATAGAAGAAAAACAATTAATGTCACGTGTAACGCTGCATGTATGTAAATACTACATGCTATTTTTCATTCATCACTGAAGCCACTAGAATCCTGAAGTGAACAGACTGGTGGAGTTTAGGAAGCAAACTGCAGGAGAATAGAACAGGAATGCACGTAGACTGGGTATTCATTTTTTATTGCTGTTTTATTTTAATATTATTTTTTTATTCCTTTACATGTTTCTAATTTATTTAATTTTATTCTCTTTTTTTCTTAAGTTTTATATGAAGTTGAGTTTTGGAGGCCTAATAAACACTTTTTTCAAATCAATGAATAATCGTGTATATTAATCGTGATGTCAATATCAATCAAAATAATCCTGATTATCATTTTTTTCATAATCGTCCAGCCCTATTGCAAATTGCACTGCAGTGTTTGCTGTTGTGCTCTGCCTGTAGACCAAAGTGAAGTGTGTCATGAGCCACACCTCCCTCTACCTCACCACCAGTAGCTAACACTGATGGTCTAACCTTTCCCTGTCAGTGAGAATAATGGTTTAAGCTGTGTTTTAGAGGTAATGTTGGATCCTGGTTGTTTTCAGGTGAACGTTTTGTTGCTCTCCACCATTTGCTTTTAAAAATATGTGCTGTCATTGCTCACTGACTGTAGCCGTGGGCTCCGAGAGGAGGGAGGAGACTCGCATGAAAGTACATGACCACACAGCTGGCGCAGCTTGTAAACATGAAGCTGGAGATCAGCACAGAGAGACGGTGTGTGATGTCATGCTATGCTAATGAAAGAACACATCTGGTTCTTCACATAGAGATTTTTTTTAATGCCTTCCATCTAGAAATTATGAATTTCTGCTCATTGGCCCTCTAATGTAAGTTGAAATAATTTTGCATAAGGAGTGGATTTAATAATTTTTACTTAAGTAATCCTGATTGGGAAATTTAGCTCTGCATTTAACCCATCTCTTGATGTCCTGGAGCGCAGTGGGGGCCATCTGGGGGCTTAAGGGCCTTGCCCAAGGGCTCACAGTGGTTTAACTCTGTTGGCACTCTGTTGTAATTGAAAATATTACATGAAAATATTTATTTTCAGCTTCTTTTTTCTGTTTGTTTGTCAACAGGTCAACATGACAAATGATTCAGAATAATAGTGTATTTTAATTCCACTGCAGAGGAAACTAGATCATCTCTGCAATTAGTATTTGCATTGTTATCAGTCAAATGAGTTGTAAAATATTGGCATATCAGATATTAGTAAAAAATCCAACATTGTTCATCTCTAGATTTAAGTGATGTGTAGCATTACAGGCTACAATCACACTTTAGATTCATAAACACTTATTTCTGACCAGTTGCCAGTGCAGTTTATCTTTAAAGCCATACTGTACTGTAGCAGGTGATGCTACAACAAAATCTTGCTACATCAGGAAGAGTCCTGTAAAAATAGCCTCTTAAAATAGTAAGCCCACAACAACTTCACAAAAACTCAATTTTGGGGTAAAAATGAAAGGATATTAAGGGGTTAAATGACCGGTTTGTTTAAATTGAGAAACTTAAACATGAATTTGTTGCAGTGAAATCATGTTCCTCTGAATTGATACAGTTTTTCACTTTGTAATTGTTGTGTTTGATGTGCTCCAAGACTTTCTATAGTTGCCCTGACGTGCTACATTTGGACAAAACACCAAAAATGAAATGTCTTCATTTTCTGTTACGTAGTCCTGTGGAATTATAATGTGCCTCCTAAATTTTTGTTTCCTTCTTTTGTTGCTTGTTTTTTTCTCAACATTTTGTGAACATTGTGTTTACTGAGATGTTAAATGCCTGGTTTTGCTGTTGAGTCTTTCACCTCAGGGTGACCGCACTATTCCCCCCGTGTCTTATCTTTATTCCACCACTTCATATTTAGAGTCAGATCTTTGTGTGCTTCATCCATTTACACCATAATAAAGACGTACTGTCGCTGGATTTACCACTGCTCTCGGCGCTCGCCACTGCCAGTAAGACTGTCTTCGTTGCCAGATTTATATGCTTGGCAGCCATTCCACAGATCATTGTTGGACATAAAACAAGCCATGGGTAGCAAGGATGTAGGTGGAGAGGGTGTCAAGATGAATAATTTTCATTTCTTTCATTTTCATCCAGAACAGATACAGTTCCTGAGATACGCTGTTGAAATTAGATATCACATGTGTGATTGGCTTTGAAACTGATGAGTCCGTCATGTATACGAGAATGCTGTTGTCTTCACAGTTCACAATGCTGTTGTAGAATAAACACAAAAGAAAAAAGAATACTGTATCTCTGAGAATTTCACACTTGTTTCTCACATCATACTGAGAGTCTGCAGCAGCGCCCTGATTTACTTCAGCAGAAATCCTCCACATGGCCCGTATTGTGTCTTTACAGCCAGAGGAAGCCCTTCAGTGACTTCTCCCCCCCTGTTCTTTTTGCTCTACCTGTTTTTAAGTCTGAATCAGAAAACAAACAGAATGACAAACTGGGCCAGCCTGCTTTCCTTTCTGCTACATTAGCTGTCTCAGTGGCTCTGGACCTCCGTGGCGGCTGCCGAGGCTTTATCCAGCACCTTGCCGGCGGGGAGGTTAATGGTCGCATGTGGTTCAAGCTGACCCTTTGGACACACACAAATTAACATACACAGACCCATACTGAGATCAGTTTAGCTGTGGGTTGCCATATAAATTTATCAGGGCATCTAATTTCCTTGTAGTTCATTTAACCCTGCAGATGAATGGAGGCTTATTTTACTAGATTTTTTCCATTATATGATCATCTGTCAATTATTTTCTTTTTTCACTAGATGGGGTGAATTTGGGTATATTGGGACATCAGGTAATTTGGGACAGATAAGGAAAAACTTCTTTCACTTGCCTTGAATGGGCTATGGTATGGTAGAAGGTGCTGATGCATTCCTTTTGATGTCTACATTAAAAGTCACATGACATATTTTGGGTGACATCACACGGGGGTGTGGTCAGCATCAAACAGGAAGTTGACCCCAAAAATCAGGAGGTAAGGAAAATGGCATGTGCTTTTGTTAAATTTTAATATAAGGCTTTTTAAATTTGTATGACTAATTTACTGTAGGTATGTAAGTTGTATTCAGATGTGTGATGCAATGGTGTACTAAAATTAACAAACATTGGTTTGTAATGATGCTTATATTCTCGTAATTTGGACATTTTCTTGCTGTCCCAAATTACCAGTGGTAACTTGGGACAGCATGTTCAGACTATTTGGGACAATGTTTCTGGGTTTATATTGAAATATTTCAAAATAGTAGTAATATACTATATGCTTAAAGTAAGACATTCAATTAAAAAACAAGTACCTTTTTACATTTCAGCATATCAGGTTAGTGGTTAATGTTGCTAACAGTCAGAATATGTGAAGTCAGCTTCAAAAATCGGTCAGATTGTGTTATTTCTTATTATGTTATGAGTTATCTGATTTAATTTACAAATGATGAACAAGTTTTTAGTAAAGTAAACCAGCATCATATCAACTCATTGACTGCCAGACCTTTTCCGAGCAGAGCGCTCCATATTGCCAGGATTTTTAAGCATTTTCACTGATTTTGGGAGATCCACAGAATATTGTGTACTATGCCAATACAAACACTGAATGTACCAAAGGAAAGCTTAGACTCTCCTCTTTTATCAGAAAAAAAACATTTGTTTCTAACTTTTTCCATTCTTTAGTAATCTGCAGTAGAACATGGGTTTGTTGCAGCGAAAATGCCTGTTTCTGACCAAAAATCTGAGAAAAATACCTTTGAATGCTGAGGTCCGCTTCAAGTGGAAAAGTGTCTTTGATACGGGGGGGGGGGGGGGCCCTACTCGTACCGTAGCTTAGGTGCGCAAGAACCCCCCCCCCCCCCCCAACCATTAGATTAGAGTGCCATGCTCTGACAAAAGATGTTTAGTACATAATTGTTTACATAAAGAATGTAGACACCTTGAGGAATCCAGACATATCTCATTTGTTGGGTTATTTATTAATCTTAATGACAAAAAATCGCTCAGAAAATGAATTTACCGGGGCGGTGATTAGCTCGGTTGGTTGAGCAGCCGCCCCATGAACAGAGGCTACAGTTTCTCAGCGCAGTCGGCCCCGGTTCAATTCCCGGTCCAGGACCCTTTGCTGCATGTCACTCCCCGCTCTCTCTGCCCCTTTCCTGTCACTACACACTGTTGTATAAAGGCCACCAGTGCCCAAAAAATCCTTAAAAAAAGAAAAAAAAAGAAAAGAAAATGAATTTACCAAAATTGTTCCAATACACCTGAATTCCTAAATGATGTGCCATGCAACGGATTTCATTAGGTCAACTGTCCGAACACCAAAGACATTATCTTTACTTTCTTACAAAAAATATGAACAAACACTGACATTTGAGAGGGTGATGTTAGAATCCCCCCCCCCCAGTTTTTGGTGCTCATTATTCTGTGTTGTGTATTTTCTTAAAGGTAGAGTCCGGAGTTTTCCCCCTGAAAATTAACGCTAGACCTGTTTGAGTGAAATCCAGCTTAATCCCCATCTTTGGGCCTCTGCTTTCATGTGACGGCGAATTTTGTTTGCAACTCCTCCTCCCCTGACTGTATTTTGCCTTTTCCCTTTGTTTTGGTGTGTTCGGGACGTGTTTCTGGGTGGAGATTTGGGTGTTGTCTCCAGCCAATGACAGAGCTAAGGGCTAACATTCTGTTGGGATAAACTCGTCGATTGGAGTGAACTTTTTTTTCTTTTTTTTAAAACATTGACTGGAGCCAACACCAGATTCACTCGAATTCTTGATAAAAATGGCGCACGCAGTGAAGAAAAGTAGATTTTGCGGCGAAAAGAGCTATAGATTGTGCACACTCGAAAACCAGGGTTAATATTGGTTTGGATTGGAGTTGCTTTGGGCAGAAGAGTGATGTAACCATGAGCCCGAGGGGCGGGGCTTTCAGTTTGAATAGTGTTTACAAACAGAAACCGTGGAACACTCCGGACTCTACCTTTAAATGAAAAAAACTCACTCTTGAAAAGTTATTTGATTAGTACGAACTGAGTCAGTTTAACATTATACCACATTTTCCTCTCACATGCTGCACATCTCTTCACAAAAACACAAGATGAAAACGACTCGTTTGCAAACAGCTTACTCTGTTCAGTGAGATTTGTACTTACTGTATAAGAAGAAATGCCACATCCATTTTAAAAGTTGTATTTTTCCTTGGGTGTTTTTTTAAAGGAGGAGAAAGAGTAAAAAGTATGTGTGGATAGAAGAAAGTAAAAAAAAATTAGGGGTATGTTTGAAAAAAAGGGGGGGGAAAGGGTGGGTTGCCTGCTATGGAGAGGAGGGGGGGTAGAAGAAGGATAGGAGGGAGAGTATAGAAAGAAGATTAGAAAAAAAAAAAAGAAGAAAGGGGGCCCGGGAGTAAAAATAAACCAGAAGACCCCAAGAAAGAGGGAGGGGGGGGAGAGGGGGGAGACGAGAGAGGGGGGGGGGGGGGGGGGGGGGGGGGTTAGGTTTTTTGATAAAAAAAAGAAGAAAAGACGTAGAAAGGAAGAAGAGACTATCCCCAACCACACAAAAAAAAAACAACCCAAAACAAAAAAGAAAATATTTTAGAAATGACAAAAAATGTCTTGAATTGTGTCAAGACGAACCAATAATTTTCATTAGCAATCTAAGTTGAAACTTGATTGAATCAAAAACTTTCAAGTAAGTTTGTGTGGTTAATTTTTAGTGTATTCACTGCTCATGTGATTAGATTTATGTATTCATCATGCACATCTAATTTAATTAGGACAGATCAGTTGGAAGCGATTTTACTAGATCAGCATGAAACGTCCTCATGAATGAATTTTCCTAATTCTTTGTGGATGTCATGCTGGTAATTAGAAGATGTACATTATGTAGTTTTGAAACAGGATGACAAGGTCGCACTGATGTTTAAAGTGTGGCATCAAAAGAATCCAGTTGAAAACGACTGATGGAGCGATGAAAGTATTTTACAGATGAAAGAAAATCTCAGTCTGAAGAATTCACATAAAGTTTCCAAGCCGAAGCCTAATAAAAGCACAACAAGACAAGTGTTTTATGTGGATGCTGTTGCTGTTTTTCAGCATGATAGATTGACTTTAGTGTTTGACTTTTTGAACGTTTCTTTTTAGCTTTTTCAGAAGCATTATGGTTTATTTAAAGGACTTTGCTGCTGTTTTGTTAGTTATAATGAATCCCACCTTTTCTCTGCAAACAAATTGAACATTTCAAGCATAATCCTCAAATATGTATTTGAAGCATACTTTAAATCAGAACCAAACCCAGCAGCAGCTCTTCAGTAGCTTTTAAGCAACAACAAAAAACTCTTTAATGCTTTATTGTGTCAGAAGGCCTTTGTTGTTGCTTTGGTATAGTTCCTTATTGTCAAAACAGGCCTGTCGCACACATCAGGTGTTCTTCTTTGTTCTGATCCAGACCCTCGTTTGTCTTTGCCTTAATGGGACAGCTTATTGTTTTCCTGCTCATGAGCATGTTTCCACACAATTTGAATTAATTGGATTGTAAATTGATCCTACTTTGGAGCTGAAACCCTGGAAGCCGGAGCTTTGGCCGCATACAGCAGTTTAATCTGAATACTAAATGTTATTAAAAGCCTCCCCTGCTTCATCTGTGTAGGACAGTGTGTACCTGGTAATGAGAAAAAAGCCCCAAGGGCCTGTTGCACTCATTGTGCACCAGCATGGTATAATTCAGTAATTAATTGCCTTAGTGCCTGGATGGCGCTGTAATGGTTTGGAGATAAACAAAGTGCCTTGCCATCATTGGTGCCGCATGTAGCCTTCCTCTCCGAAACTGTAAGCAGGAGGACGTGAAGTCAAACTAAAATGTTTTTATAATGAGTTGATAAGAGTTGTGGGGTTATCCTGGGCCACAACTTCCTGAAAACAGTTCAGTTTGAAAAAAAAAAAAAAAAAAAACTTTCCTCTGAATAAAACCAAATGCGGTTTTCATTATCACCTGTCATTTTTCCTAATCCTTTATTTTTACTCTCTGAACTGTAGGAAACTAATGAGGAATGCTCAGGGTTTTGTTTTGCAAATAATAGTTTCCAGTTATCTTCACCAAAGGCCGTCACTTCATTTTCTCTCAGGAGACCAAGGTTGGTCCACCATCTATGCTTTTAATTTGTAACAAGTCAGCTTCCCCAAAGTCCTTAAAGGTAAGGTGGATGATATCCAGGTGCGTTTTTTAGTATATTTTAAAAAAATCTCCTTCACACCCCAATTGCAGCCAATTAATAAATGTTGTACAATAAACAGTTGTACATCTTACTTTCGCGAAGCGCGCATATGCACGTTCACAAAACTACGGAAGCCTCGGCGTTCAGCGCCTACTCTGCCGAAAATGCAAGCATGGAAAAAGAAATTTGCTGTTTACATTGTGCTAAGAGCGCCAGAGCTGCAGACAAACTTGGACAAACACAGGCGGGGTTGGATATTGATTTAAAACAAAGAAAGAAGAAAAAGAGAACGTAGTAGTTTACGTAGTTTCATGAACGCACATTGGTGTGCTTGCAGGAGATGCGATGTAGTACTGTTTAGGCTCTAAAAATATACTAAATAAAGTTACATCAGTCTGTGGGTGTACTATTCCTTTAAGCTCAGCTGCAGTTGCAGAAGTTGTTTGCTCTCTGACCAACATTTTTAAAGAAAAGCTTTTCTTGACAACAGTTATTGTAGGGCTGGACAATTAATCCAATTTTGATTGTGATTTTCCCTTCTCATCATCATAAAAACACCATAATCAAAGAAAAACGATTGTTGCGTGTAGCGCCGTGTGTATGTAAATGCTTCATGCTATTTTTTGTTCATCACTGAAGCCAGGGGAATCCTGAAGTGGAGTTACAGGAAGCAAAAGAACAGGAAAGCATGTAGGCTGGGTATTCATCTTTTATTGCTATTAGGGATGGGCGATATGGATTAAATTATGTCTCATGATAATTTCTGATTTTTATCATGATAACGATAAGTGACAATAAAAACTATCAGTCTCATCTTTTGTATTATAAATCTTTCACTGCAGTCTTGAGCGCTGAAATACTGGAAGCCACTAAACTGCATAAATTAAGTTCAAGTAGAACACCTTTACTGCAAAACTGTAAGTCTAAAATATGAGAACAAATTTGACATTTATTCAAATTATGCAAACAGCAAAAATAACTATGAATAACTTTAAATACAACCTGATAAAATGAATTTCTAGTTTTTATCATGAGATGACAGATTATTACTGTCGGGAATTTCTTTGATATATCGCACACGATAATATATCGCCCATCCCTAATTGCTTTTTTAATATTATTTAATATTTTAATATTACTGTTTTACTCCTTTACCTATTTCAAGTTTATTTCTGTTTTTTTTTTTTTCTTTCTAAGTTATATTTGAGGTTGAATTTTGCTGGTTGTGATTCAGGAGAGACAAACTAAAAAACTTCAACCACTAGTTAATGGACTTATTTACTGTCCTTTTTTTTTTTTACAATACTTGTGACCAAATCAAGTAAACAATAGAACAGAAAAACTAGTCAATTAAACATTTTAAAAGATTAACTTTTTAAATGTTTTTGTCTACAATATATATTAAAAGGCATCAATATGTGACAGTAGGTCAGGATGAGCGGAGCAGAGAACATCTCCTGCTCTGAGATCAATAACTGTAAATAATAGTCTGAGATGCTGCTGCGCGAGCACGGGGCTCACGTGAGCGCTTCTACATGGGGACGAGGCTTGCGGTAGCAGCCACGGCTCGTTGAGAAGAGTAAACGATACGCACCCTCACGTAAGTCCGCATGAGTTTCTAATAACACCAGAAAAAGTTGCAGGATTCATTATTTGTCACTTTTTTTTAAACAAAAAACTTAATAGAGCAGTCTAAGCCGTTAAGTTAGCCACACTGTAAACTATGGGTCCTCCAGGGAGATGCTGTAGGGGAGGGGCTGCCCGCAGCAGTGCCTCTTTAAAAGGGAAGAGGCAGCTGATACTTTCAGCCACTCAGATGACCACTTTGATGGCTGCTAAGTATTGATACCCGGGATAACTGGTATCTAACTAGATACTAATTTTTTAAAATCGATTAGTGCCTGAGAATCAATTTTTTGGACAACACTAATGTGAAGGAATGCAACGTGCGGCGCAGTGTGACAACGGGGAGAGGACAGACCTGCAGGCAGGAAAACTTCAAGACCACCCAGCAAGCTACGTGTGGAGTCCAAAGAGAGAAAAGGTAGCGGCTCTGTCGTGGCAGCTGATGATTTGCTGTAGATGCTACAAGTTGTTAGAAGTCCAGCGGTTGTTATGATCAGTCTGTAAAGATACTCAAACCCCTCTGAACCAGGAGCCTGTCACAAATTCTGCAGGGCAATAAGCAGGCTGTTCTGTAACATATTTCACACCTGTAAGGTGCTTTAGATAAAAGCACCTGCTAAATCAGCATAATGTACCAAACACACACACACAATTAAAATGTGTGTCTTATCTGTGATGCATGGATAAACTGTTGATACCACACAGTGAGGGACGCTGTCTGCAATGGAAAACAAGGCATGGAAGAGTCATGCTGACAATGATTGGACCATTCTTTTGAAAGAAAGAACACTTGGGACAGGACAAGTCTCAGTTCAAGGTTCATATGACGACTTTTCTACTGAATGACTGCAAAACTGATGTTCTGCTGGTCACCAGAGGCCTGTGACAGACAATGAGCCTGAAACATTAGCACTATTTGAGATTTAGGCTTCCAAGGCGTTGGCAGGATCCTAATGTCAAATCAACTACGCCCTTTAGAGATGGCTAGCAGGGTTAGAGCTCCTCTGTAGATATCAAGACCAGTCACTAGATAAACTTGACTAGACTCGACTCTAAAGAACAAACAGAACAAACACTCTTTACATTGCAAAAAGAAGAAAGTAGTGAGGAAAATATTGAGAGGCCAAAGGTACGGAAAGCTCCTCACATTAGCAGACCCTGAGCTGAAGCCATGGGCTAAGAGAAGAGGCAAGGACAACCTGGACAAGGACGATGGCATGTGTCCACCAGCAGCTGCACGCTACTGGTAATAGACTGCTCCTTAGTAGATCCAGGAGCCGCAAGCAAACCTACCTGCAAGGTTTAATACTGCTGTTTTTACTGAGACGGTCTGTGCATGTACATAGAAAACAGGAAGTGAACATTTTGGTTTCACCTCTATCAAGTTCTTCCCAGGAATCATTTATAGTTATGATAATCCTTTAATTACATTGCAGGGATCAATTTAAAGCCCTTTTATTATAAAAACAGGACATATCTCATTTAGCTCCTGCAGTGGTAGAATTTTAAATGCCATCCATCTGAATCCTACTCTGCTATTGTGCTTCTCTATTCTCCTCCCGTCTGCTGTGCTTACACAGCGGAGGCTCGGAGGAGCTGCAAATGCTCCTCACAATGTAGATGACATGATAAAAAGTGAAAGAGGTGCAGAATGAATGAGGAAGAGGAGGAAAAAGAATGAAGGGACAGATGGAAGGAGAAGCGAAAAGGCCAGGGAGGGAGGATGAGCCATGTCTCTCTTGTCTTGACATTTCTCTCGGTCTCCCCTGAGAATGAATACCCTGATATAAATGTTCCAGACTGATGATGAAGTGGGATGGGAGGAAGAGGAGCACTTGTTTGATGTGCATTAGTTATTACGGGCTTGGCGCATAATTTGGTTTCAGGTTGATGTAATTAAAGGGTTCAGGCCTCAGCAGTTTTCTCTGGACTAATTTGTTTAGGAAGCACTGAATCCTCACAGGCTGCTGGTGACGATGGCTCCACAGTGACTCTGCTGCAGCTGTTGCTGGTGGTCATGGCAACAGGAGTCCCCACAGGTGTCCATATTGATATCTTAGTCGAACTAGCTGCTCCCCCAGTGAGCTGCTTTATATTCAGCACTTTGCACCAGGTGCTGTTTATTCACATGGTGGAGAAGATGTTCAATTGCTGAATTCTCCAAGATATAAAGACACATCCAGAGAGCACAAAAAAAGCTTTTTACAGCTGGTGTTTTCCAGGTGTGAGTAGGGATGCATTCAGGTTAAATTACCACTGTGTATATGAAGAATGGAGCTGACCTTTACCTCCTGTGGTCCACAGGAACCTCCAACTATGTGGAAATCAGACAGGGGAAGACCATACTGAATTATTTCTATTCTCTTTAACTTAAAGTTTGTGATGTTGCATTAATCACCATGATGACAAAAACTCTGTCCCCACATAGCTGGTAAAGTAAGCTTTCCCACAGTTTTGGGATTTTTGTGTATTTGTGAGCTCGTCTGCTATTTCTAAAACAACTATTTTCCTTAGTTGAATCACAACTAAACTTTTTTCATTCATGAATTCCCCCAAATATTAAGTCCATTATTGGGTCTTCATGGCAACCCAGATCTCTCTGATTGAAGAGGCTTCCCTCAGCCCTTCCTCCTATTCACTCTGCAAGTGGAGAGATGGGGAATATGGATTAAACGGTGTAGAAGACCTCACTCGCAGCTGAATCCAGCTGAACAAAACTAGTGTTCCAAGGTAACATGCTTACGCCAACTAGCACACACTTTAGCAACAAAGCAGTTGTAGAATATTAATTACAAGTTACTAATGTGTTCACATGGAGTAAGGTAGCTGGAAGCACTTATATAACCAGATACACACCAGTAAGTGATGGTTACCAAACAGAGTCACGTGTAACACAGCCCTCTCTCTTAGCATGTTTTGAATGGATGGCAGATGCCAGAGATTCCCAGTCCAGTAGCCGCTAACCCGATCAGATTCAATGTATTGATCAAACCCAGGAAGTGAGAACAATATCCTGGTGCACTATAACCCAAAGGGAAAACATTTAGCCATAGACTTAAACATCTCAGATACCGAGAACTTTTGGGAATCATACATGACAGTTGCCTTAAAATAAAACAATATGTTGAGTTACTCTGCAATGCAAGAACGTTGTTCTTTTAAATGTTTTTTCTGTAAGAATCATCAAAATGTGGGGTTGCCGAGTCTTTCAATATAAACAGTGAGCCTTCGCCCCAATTTCAATATCTTCTTCGTCAACATTATTCTGCCAAGAAATGATGTTGTGAATATATTTCTCAAATATGTATTGCAGTCCTTTCTGTCTAATTCCCTCTGATATTTCCAAACTATTACTCTAGAAATTTAATACAATTTTCTTCAGAAAATCTTACTGAAATCACTGAGCAATCCATGTTTATGCTGGCAGAAATTAACTGGAAAAGAAAGCTTGCCAGACGTAGCATGAGGATGGGACTTAGCGAAGGGTCAACTACCAAAAATACATCCTCATCAGGTGGACCAGTATGGACTGCAACTACTCTGTGCACCCTCAATACTGTATATCTGAACTGATCTTATCTAGTCACAGAGATCAGGTCTAGCCACAGATGTATCTAATAGAAACTTGCAGGATTTCCTTGTGCAAACGTTTCTCCGAAGTTCCCTCTTTTGTGAAGTTAAAGGCTAGGGATGAAAAACAAAGTCCATTTCTGGTTTAGAGTGACAACTTCTTCATTCTTACAAGGCAATTTTAGGTCATTTTAGGAGAAGTATCATACTTTGAAGGTGCCCTTTGAAATTGCTGCCAATACATCTTTTATAATTTAACCATTTTGCAGCGTAAAATCTGACAGATCTGCTGTCCCAGACTGCAGCTTTTGGGATTGGTTTTTCTCTGTGAGGTGTTAGATAAGAAGGAAAGCTTTATCTGCATCCAGAGGCCAAACCTCGGCGGGCTGAAGACTGATCCTGCAGCTCTGCTTCCTCCCAAATGGCTGGTGATAATCTGTGCACTCCTTGGGTGGCCTGAGTGAAAGTGAGAACTGGCTGTTGGATCAAACAAACCACGTCCTTGCTTCCCTCCTCACCTCTCTTGGAAAATGAATGTTTTTCAGCTTTGATGCTAAAAAAAAAAAAGAGAAAAAAAAAACATTGCAGGTAGGAAACGGTGGATAAACTGGGGCAGGCAGAGTTTTCATTTTGCAAGCTGCTGGTTTGAGAATCACTGAAATCTGTAAGTGCTATTGATTATTTTCTTGGCTTTTTTAGGTGCATCTGTGGATGCAGTTAAACCAGCATGTCATCTGTACTGGCTTTTAAAAGCTTTTCAATTAAATATTGGTCCAAGAAGGTACAAAGACAAACAGATATGGTCAAATTTGTCCGTTTGTCCTAATGTACTGTAGATGGTGGAATCTTATAACTCTTTAGACTCCTAATTTTAAAGAGACATTTTTCTGAAACATTATTTTTTGATGTAATTTGTAGCAATTGGGAGCCTCTGCCCATCTTTACATATGAGATGCTCCGCCTCTCTGAAATCTTCCTTTTGACATTATATCACATCACTACCATAAAGTTCAGCATAACAGGTTTTCCTAATATCATCCTACTTTTGTTTTAAGAATTTACAGACTGCAAATTAGTTGATTCAGCACCAGACACCTCTCCACTAGAGGTCCTGCTGGTCCAGACCACACTGTAGTCAGGGATTATTATGATAGACTAAAAGCTTCTCCAGACACATAGGTGGGGCTGTAGTTGCTGCCGAAAACTGTACAAATGCTCTGTACTGTAAAAATATTATAGAGATTAGTTAGGGATGGGCGATATTGCCAAAATAACAAACAAACAAAACAAACAAACAAAGAAACAATATCAAAATATATTTTTTAAAAAGTGTCTTGGATCATTCTCCGCAGAGAGGATGCCGGTACATCCTGAAAAGCTTAAAAGAAATCTAGTCCAAACCCATCTAGACTCGGCGTCTTACTAGTGTGGAATGATTTAATGGCATCTTTTAACTCAGACAATGTCAATTCAGGGTCCAAATTCTTCATGTGTATCTAAGCTTGGAAAGTAAAGCATATCTAAAAATGGTCACAATTGGAAAAAAGAAAATGGCTGTAACTGTTGAGGAGTCTGTGGTCTTGTGTATTTCCTCTCTTTTTAACAGCTCAGTGCAACTCTTCTGTCTCTGTGTTTCATCTTAGTCAAGCCGCTTCAAGTTTTTTGGGCACCTTGTTTCTCAGCTGTCGGCTTTTCTGCTGGCGTGTTGACTGAAACATGCCAAGCAGCTGATTTATGACCTCGTTAGCTCTAGCATCTGCTTCCATGTCAGGAGTTCTTTTCTTTCCTTGCACAGATGATTCGCAGCATTTCATCTGACATCATCCCTGTAAAACAGCTTATTTTCTTGCAGCTGGAGGCTCTTTCCTCATTTGCTGAGTTTGCGTTGTGCTCTTCATTGAATGTGTTTGGTCTTTCACTGCTATCTCATCGGGTGTCACTGGCATTGATTAACTCAGCAGGCACCATCAGAGCTTGTTATCCTGTCAATTTTCTCACCCACTGCCGAAGTCATTAACATCAGGTTACTGTGCAAAAAAACCACAGCAGGTGTTACTGTTGCTCATTTTGCTCACCGCACCTGTGCTGCTGTCAGAGAACAGAGTGCGATGTGGAAGTGTGATTGAAAGATGCTGCAAAACCTAAATGCTGTCAGGTCTGTGTTCTGTTTGGTGCAGCTGTTTAAAATTGCAGTCTCACTTTTAAATGGCTATAATTGGTAGTTAGTAAATCTCGTAAGGGTACTTAACTGATCAGCTACTAATGTTTGGGTTGCCAGGTTGTCAAATATCTGTCTTCTTTTAACCTACTAATAGATTATTAGGCCAATAACCTTTTGGAAATGAGTGAAAGTTACAGCTGCAGGCTTGTTTTGTTTTATTGTTAAAGCATTTAAACTTGGATTATTAAGAGATGTTGATAGAATATTTGTATATGGTATATTCGGGGTGTCACTATTCAAAGAAAGGATCTAGGATCACCCCTCTTCTCCCCCAGGTTTACATACATTAGCGAGGTGTGCAAAGAGGTAAAAGCACATGATGAGACAGCACATTGTAGCCGACACCACTAAGGTTCTACGGTACCAAGTCGGCATCAGGGTTACTGTTATACTGTCAGTACCTGCATTTTCATGGTGGTGGAGGTACCGGACATATGAGTGGTGTTCATCCGCCAAGTGAAACAGTTCAGTGAAGATGACTAATCAGAGTGCTGCAGGACCAGCTGCTCAGCCTCATCCTGTTGAAAAATTTAGAAAAATCTTATTTAATTTTTTTTGTTGAATGCTTTTATAACTGTATTTACATACTGTTGCTGGACCCAACGAGAAAAAAGAAGGTACAGAAAAGAAACAATAAGTGGTGAACCCAAAAACTATAAAGAGAGAAGAGAAAAAGAGAAGAAAAAGTTACACTAAAACAGCCAACTGTTGCATCTGTACAGAAACACATCAAAGAACATTCCAGGGTCTTTGTTGGAAAAAAAAGAAGCTAGTAATCCCATGCAGGAGGACCTAGAGGTGACCAACAAGCTAAGAACAACTTGAATCATAACAGCTACCAGAGTATAAGTTTGCACGTACACACACAAAACTACACAAAAAAGAAAAACCTAGGTAGAAGTAGCTATCAGTACACACCCAACAGAAAGCACAGCAACAGTATCAGCATGCAGAGCATGAGGAATAAAAAGTGCTCTATGTTGAGTGTGGTCAAACAGATGAGACCTCATCTCTGCAAGGGCTGGAGGAGGCCTGCAGGGCCCTAGATCCAGGCCACCAGCAGGAACCCCAAGGCCCGAACTCCAAGTACTGCTCCACAGAGACGGACATGCATCCACCCAGAGGGTGGTAGAGGAAAACCCCAGCCAAAGCCCCCCACGGCCACAGGGCACAGGTCCCAGCGGGCCAAGACGAGCAACCATCGATCCCGCCAAGCGCTGGTCACCTAAGCCGGGCACAACATGGAGCCCAGGGCCCCCATGAGCCTGGTGGCAGCCCCCCTGACCCAGACAGAAGGTCAACCAACACCCAGGAGGACTGGGTCCCCCAGACGGCAACCCCAATGCCATCGCCGCACACACCTCACTCCCACGTACACACTCCTCCCTCCATACAGAACCCGAAAAACTCCCACAAACACCCCCCTTCGTGCGGGTCCACTTGCTACCATCCGCCACACACACCTTCACACTCCCCTAGCTCACACCACCACACAGTCCTCCTGCTACACACACTTCACCCCTCCCACACAGTCCTCTCTCCCATCCCTCCCCCACACACGCTTTCACAAACACCACACTAGCACATAATTTATGGTTTTACTTCATTTTACACATCAGGGGGCCCTGATGGAGGGTAACTCATGCACTTTATGAAAAATGGTTTGGCCACAATGACATGTGGGCAACTTTGGTCTCCATATCAAAGTTGGTCAACTTCAGACCCAAAATGAAAAACAACATCAAGTGAAAGATCTTCTCAGCACTTTTTTTTTAAATTGCATTAGTTGCAGTTTGGTTTCTAATGAATTACTCTGCTTAGTCAGTGTCTCAGTATGAGGGAGGAAGTGTTCCATTAGATTCAGGTTATTCCTTCATACAGAATCTCCATATATCCTAACCTCTGCAGGCTGAAGGACAGCGTGTCCTCTTCATCTGTGCTCCGGTGTAGATTTTTCCGGCTGCCTTGTCAGCACTGCAGTAACAGCTCTCACTGTCAGCTGCCGGTCTGAAGGCTATGTACAAACCAATTGTTTCCACAAGCTGCCCCTCGACTGCGCTGACGACACACAGACGGGGAATACTGCAAAGCAGAAACAATTCCACTTGAGGTTCCTTGAAAGCATGTGAGCATATGTAGCTGTTCGCATGTTTAGCCTCAGGAGACACTGCTGAAGGTCAGGGGTGTCCGCTGTGTTTGTGCAGCGTGGATGTGGTTTTGACATTTGTCTCTTTTTGTAGCTCCTCAACATCTGTGTTGTGTGTCTGTGTGTGTGTGTGTGTGTGTGTGTGTAGAGCTTCAAAGAGAGGGATGATGCTACAGGTAGAATGGTAATGGAGAGGGATGTCATCACAGGCTTGTCAGTGACAGCATCTCAGTCATGTCTGGGCAGGTGAGAAAGAGATAATCAACTCTCTTTTTGTTTTACATGGATTTTATGTCAGTATGGATGGCTGCAAGTGCTCTTTACAGCAGCTCAACCAACATCCATTTAGTAACTTAAAGCAACCTTTTTGTAGAAATGTCAAAATAATAATAATAATAATAATAATATTAATAAAATCTCAATCACAATTCTTCACTGTTTTCCCAATTTTATACAGTATGATAAGAAACCTTTACTTTTTCAAGAAAGGGGCTAAATAAATGTTATCCTGAACTCCACAGAATGATAGGATGTAATTTCATTGTTTTGCTTAGTCATTTGTTAAATTAATCAACTTTCCCTGTAATAAATATGATGTGAGATTGCAGACTTAAAGAGTCATGATTAGGCACATAATTCCCTATTATTGTACAATCAAATAACTGTGTTACCTTCAGTAGTTTAAAAAATTTAGTATACATAATAAATAGGGGTGCAACAATACAAAATATTCACGATTCGGCTTTGTTCAATACTTTAGTGTCACAGTTCAATATTTTTTCGATACAAAAAAATATTTTATGCCTATTCTTAAACATCATGCTTTTTTTCTTAATTTTCTTAGATGACGGTCATACTTAAGACGAAGACCAAAGTAGCTCCAAACACCAGATCTGAAGTTGATAAAATAAATGAAAAAGTCTGTATTGTTCCATACACGATACATTGAACAGTTCAATACGAATACATGTATTGTTGCACCCCTAATAATAAACATCCTATAGAAATATGACATCACTCCATGTCTGTATCTGACGCCTTAAAAATTCACTGCTGTCCCTTTAAGATGCCTCCTGCTGTTTCTGACACGCCCACTCCACTCATCACAACACACTCATGCTCTGGTGGGGCGGAGCTCAGCAGGGGAGGGGGAGGAGCTTTGTGGTATCGGAGGTGCTATGTTCTGGCGGCCATGTTGGTTTCCACAGGAGATTCAGGGATTTTTCAAATACAGTCAATGAGTCAAAGTAACCTCTGGGGCATGTTTTATGGGGAGGGAATGACATGATAACATAATAAAAAGCTCAAACTAGTCAATTTTGGATGTTACCCCTCCATTTCTGGTGATTTTATTTTTTTTGTGTGTGTTAATTTCAAATGAAAATGCTTCTAGGGCTAAAACTGTTTCTTTATGAGGTAAAAATATCACCAATAGCTGCCAATAAAACTGTCAAACTATTTTTACGTCTTTTATTGAATTAATTTTAGTTTATCTTATTTGTGTTGTCAGTTCACAACAGTCACCTCAAAGTTCACTGTAGTTATGATACACATTAGTCCAATTTATAATCAGCGTTAAAGAAAGAAAAAAAAATATACAGCCCAAATATAGAAGAATTGTCCTGCCAAGGAAACCATTTGATTGCATCAAATCGCTAGTATGATTCAGTTTCTAATTTCTTATTTACTAAACAGGTCTGAATGGAGAGAAAAAGAGGCAGGTGCTCAGTGCCCAGCAGTCTAAAGCAGCATAACTACAGTAAAGAATCAGTCTGCATGCTTTTTAAAACAGACATTCATAAGCCTAATTTTAAATCCAAACTAGAAGCCGGTTCTTTGAAAGAAGGCTCTGATTATTTCACTGTAAATTAAATATTTATGGAATTTTGAGCACACTACAGCATGTTAACTACTGCACATATTGATGGATATTTGCTACATGTTCTGACATACGGAACAGCCTACCACTCCTCACTACTTTTTATTTTATTTCCAAGCAGCCATAATTTCTTTTTTGAATATTTCAAAAAGGTCTTGAGCAAAAGTTTGTTCAGTTCTTACATCCTTAGTATTGCTGTACTACCACAACACAATTTTGACTGGGTTTGCTGTGTTTAATTGAAATCATTTAGTACTCTGAGGTTATTTATGAAAACCTTTACAATATTTTTAAACGTTTTTATTGAATTATTCATGCATGACAGTGTTCATAACTGCCTCACAGTATTCTTTGTCTCACGATGGAATAGACTACAATAGGTTGCCTGTTCATTCTGGAAATAGATGAATAAAAGTAGTTTGAGATGCAATAAATGCAAACTATTTTGTTCTTTTAAAACGATTCTAAAAAGATTCTTCATTATTGATAGCAGGGATCTTGTATTTTGTGGCTTGCCCATTTGCACGTCACGCCCCAACTTCTGGTCTCAATTAGTTATGTTTGCAACACTATGAAAATGACTGTGGACCCCTGAGCAAGGTCCTTAACCTCCACCAACTGCTCCCCGGGCGCTTTAAGATTCTGGGTTCTACATTCATAAGCCTAATTTTAAATCCAAACTAGAAGCCGGTTCTTTGAAAGAAGGCTCTGATTATTTCACTGTAAATGATCTGAATCAGTGAACAAATGTTAAAGCCAGAATTCAAACTTCATGAGGAACCTTTTTTAACATTTGTTCACTGATTCAGATCATTTTTGCATTATTAAATGAATTTTTGTTCAAATTGTATTGAATAATTTCTACTAAATATCCAAAACTCAATGATATCTCATATATGCACAAAAACGGAAAACGCAGAGGAGCAGCAATTTTCCCATTTGAGCCGACCACTGTTTGTATCTGTGCAGAATGATTGATTGTCTTGTCTGAAGCCTGCAGTCACAGTTCGATGTAATTAAACAGGTCATTAGGAGAACTTTGACAGTGTAAATAACAGCCAGTGGTGGGCTGAGAGTCAGACCTTATTCCATCTGACATGTTTGGGCTTTTCTCTCTGGAAGTCATTATTACTTCCTTTTCTGACAGCTCCGACTTTGGAAACGCTTGTACAAATAAATTGGTACTGAAAATAATGTCAGTTGCAGCTTTAAATGGATTATTTTAGGACTGTTTGGTAGCCAAATGACCCCCCTTTCTTGTTGATTCTGATTTGTCTCTTAAATATTTTGGATTATGCCTGTTAATTTTGACAGTTTCCTGTCATTTTCAGTGTCCAAATGATTGATTCGTTAGTAGATGACGAGAAAAATATGGCTTAGATCTGTCAGAATGACTAAGCTGAAGTCAAAGTTAAAATGACTGCATCTCCCCCACAGAGATCAACACGGTGATTCCTCGACAGCTTCGGAGTTGTGAACAACACCTAACGCTGCAGCAACAATGCGTCGTCCACCTTTAATCCTGACAAACTGCCACCATGGATTCTTTCCTCAAGCTCTTTTATCTGCCTGGCCTGCAAATTCCTCAGCGTACTGCAGCTCCAAGACTCACTTTGCAATCTATATCCTCCCCAACAGGGCACATTATCTTAAGTGAGAGTCAATAGGATGCAGAGGGATGAGCTCCTTTTCTTCTTCATGTACAAATGAACAGCATGAGCCGTGTCAGGGCTGCACTGCATGTGTCTTTGTGTCTTGACTTTTAACCTAGCTCATGTAAGCTCTAGTGAACAACTGGCCTTGGTTAGCTACTTTAGAATTCCCAGTATATAGCTATACATATGGTAGCACTGAAGGCCTCATATGAAGGAGCTTCTATTTCTCCCTCACGTCGCCGTCACAGCTGTCAGATGCTCGGCTGCCTCTAAAGACCGTGAGCCTGCCAGCAGGGGATAAAAGATGCACGAATATCAAAGTGTATTTATCTGGCTACATTATCTTGACATTATCTAGGGGATGACTGGAAGAGACACTATCACAAGCTGCTCTTAAAGTGAGAATTGGGTTCCTCTGCTGAGAATTTTCCATAAAAAGCTTGCAAAGCTGATTTACACCCCTTTACATATCACTGAAGACAAGTTCATACTTCACAACTACCTGATGTTTTCACTTCTGGAGAGGGCTGTGTTTATGTGTGAAACTAAGAGCATATTGTGAGAATAATCATCACAGCTCTGAAGCATTGGGGACGACTTCACTGATAGGTTTTTTGGGGGGAGTTGTGGAGTTGTCAGTGCTGATGCGCATGACTTACAGCAGGATTTAGGAGCAGTTTTGATCGCAGTGTTTTGTCCTTGAACAGCTACTGTACATGTCATTCCTGTCTGAAGACCTTACAGTTTCTGCTTTATCTTTTCTTGTCTCTTCTCGATAAATGCCTATCTACATCACCCAGAACACAGCTGCACATCTAGAATATGATCAACTGAAAAGGGCACTTGTCACTCCACTGCTTAAAGGCCTCCTTCCACTGAAAACCCGTTTAACTTGCTCCTTCTGAAATACGGAGTGTTTCCCCTTGTTTACTTACACATGCTGACTTGCTAGCGTTGCGTTCCCCCCCAGTCGGCTGTGCTTCCTCATCAGAGAAACAATACAAAGAAAAGAGCGAATCGGGAACAGCCTCGCACTTCTACGTCACATTGCAAATAGCGTATTCCACGTGGGGTTTATATCTGTCCATTGGAAGGCAGGTAACCCTCCACTACACACTAGAAGTAAAGACGGCACGACTGTAGCTTCGGAGTTGAGAAGCTAATTAGCTAACTGTTTGTTAGCATGGCGGAACAAACTTGTTTGTCGGCTCTATTTCCTGTCTGTAACGAAATAAGAGCGGAGGGCAGAGCTTCCTTCATACACTGATGGGAGGCAGCCAATCAGACGGAAATTCATGAGAAGGACCCGGAAAAGCCTGCCGTTGGACCACAAGCCTCTCTTCTAGTATACAAATACACCTGGAAACAAAGCAACCAGAGGGTTTTTTTAAACAGAAACGATGCAGAATGCATTTAATAATAATGGAGAACACAGAAATATTAATGAAATGACCATGGAAGTACAACTTTAATGCCTTTCTCTGGTTACCCACAGTTGCCTGAATCAAATTCATGTCACCAATGATGCCTACAGAGTGACCCATAAATTTAACCATAAAGATTCATTCAATGATGTAAAACTGTGTTTGCAAATGGAAAAAAGACCAAAAATGTCATAGAAAAGGATATCTTGACATTGATGAGGTTTTTTATGCAATCTGCTCAAAACATTGAGCAGATTTCACCTTTGAGCTCAAAATCAGACTTTTTCACTGACTGTTAGTCATGTGAGAAAAGAAAGTAAACTCTTCCATTTGTAAAGTTTTTTTTGAAAAGAATTTAATTTATTTTACTGTTATTATAGTTTTTCAGTTTTCTTTTTTATTTTAGTTTAGTTTTAGTTAGTTCAACAAATAATTTAGTAGTTTGAGTTTAGTTTTTATTTTGAGAAATGAACTAGTTTCAGTTTAGTTTTTATTTAGTTTTAGTCTTAGTCTTAGTTTTTCAGGTATTAAGAGAAAGCCTTTAAATGTAGATGTTGAAAAGGATGGAAGAATGTGTGACACAAAATATGGATTATGAAATCCTTTTATTTTAATTCCTGAGTCACAATTATTCAAATTATTTGAATGTAAATCCAACTTTTGTTTCAACTTTTAACAGGCCCTTACCCTAACAGGCAACTATAAAATCAGCCCACATACAGCTCTCACCACATATCTTCAGGGTAACCGTGAACTTTTCATGAGCGTCTCTGTGAGAACTTCGCAAATAAACTTTCAAATTTGGTAGATTTTTTCTTTTTAGTTGCATTCCACAGATGTTCCCATCAGTCTTCATCACAATACACTTACTATTTTCGATTAGTGGGTCATACTTTAAATACTGCGATGATTTATACTAAATACCATAAATATTTATAAATGCTGGAATAGTAAAATACTTGAAAATTCTGTGGCATTTTCGACCTGCTGCAACTTTAGCCATTTTTGTCTGCTACGCACCTTCTTCTAGTTCAGGTGCTGCAGATTATAGCCGATATACTGCCACCCTCTGGAGGAAAAGTGGAAGAAGCAGCTGCTGCAGGACAGGCATCTCATGTCTAATCAAAGGAGAAAACGAAACTTAAACTAACACTAAGCTGAATTTATCTACAATTCAGTTTAGTTTTTGTTAGTTTTGCATCGTTCTTTGTAGTTTCTATTTCGTTTTAGTTTATTTATTTATTTTCGTTTTTATTTTTGTTTCAGTTAACTAAATTATTTTTTCACTGCTAGTTTCAGTTTTAGTCTTAGTTTTAACTTGTTTGATCTTACCTTTTCGAATACAACAGACTTAAACAGATGAACAACATATAATATGTATCACTTGCCATTGTTTGTTGAAGATAAACTAAGACAAAATGCAAAAGCAGTGTGTAAACCAACCATTTCATGATTCAGAAGCTTGTTGAACCAATTTTAACAGCAGTCACTTGAAGTAATTGTTTACTGGATGATGCTATCAGTCTCAGATCTCTGTGGAGTGGGGCTGGGTGATTATGGGAAAAATCAAAGTCACTATTAAACTATCTGTTCAGGTTCAACCTTGCATCAGCGGAAATGCAGAAGTGACAACTTTCCATTTCAAGCTTTATGTCAATCACTCAATACTTCTCGGAGCCCCACATGAAGAAAGTTATGTTCAGACGTCGGTATGTTCGTGTGTCCTTGAGAACAAGAACAAAGTTCTCGCTTCTGATGGAGTATGTAACGGGCAGAATGCCCTGTTTGAGTTCTCCTCCATGATGCTTCTGAGTAGCACACTGGATGGGACAGTCAGAGATGACTGTTATATTCTGGCGTGCTCGGCTTTTGAATAGAGAAATGTGAGCAGTTGGGCGTGTCTTCGTGCATCTTGCCGGTACGTACGTGTCACCCAGGAAAATCCTAAAATGGGCACAGCGCGGCCGCGGGACAAATGATTGACAGCTGACGTACTGTGGGCTAAACGCTCTGAGCTAACATGAAACTAAGAGGAGCTAACAAAGATAAGCCCCCTAAGCGGATGGTTAAGGTAAGACAGCTTAGACTTGAATTCGCTGACTAAACACCGCCGTTGTGCGACCTGTAACAAACTGAGACCTTATTAAGAGCAAAGAAGGAGCTAACTAGAGCCCCGGTCGGCAGGCGGAGCCTCGGTCGGCAGGCGGAGCTTCGGTCTGTATAAGGACACGCCTTAATTATGTGTAATTTGAAGAATAAATAACATTAAACGAATGAGTTATAAAAAATTCACCCCTACAGTTGACATGAAGGTAAACGGTAATACTAAAATGATTTTTGACAGGCTGTAAACCTGTTTATTTTGCTGTGAAGTGGGTTTTTAACATGGGAGTTATGGGGATGCTCGCTCTTGGAGCCAGCCCTAGCGGATGAAGGGAGGATTACACTAAATACAATGCGGAAGAGAGCTTCACTGTTCTGAGGCGGAGTTTGCCCCTTGGTCACGAGTCTATTTCTTCTGTTGGTGTTCTGGCATCCTTGATGCTTTGCGTCACCTGGTGGTTGGTCATACAACTGCATTACCAGTAGTGCATTTAAGGGGATGGCGTATTAGTACAGAGAATTACAAGGGAGGAAAAACAAATCAACTGACATGGTAGTTTTACATTGATTAGAAGATCTAAATGTCGGTTTAGATTATTTTTTCATTAATCTCCTAGGTTCTTTGTTGGAATTTTGATCTCAGTTCACTGAAATTTCTATAATTTGTTTCTGCACAGCTCTCTTAAAGGATAATTTTTCTTATTTCAACCTGGACCTTATTTCTAGGAATTTATATGTGGATTTACTCACCAGTAAAATTTCTGTATCACTCTGAATCCTTCAGATGATATTTAGATTTATCACAATTTGTGTATGTCCATATTGTGGGAGTGAAGGGGGCAGAATGAATGGGCCAAAATAAGGCATTATCTGCAGCAAAACTCCTTGATTTCACCAATACTTTATGATGAATGAATGAACGAACGAGTACTGTCGTCCTATGAGTCACAGTCACCGTTACAGAGCAGGTGGCTGTATACAGTCAGTGATAGTTTAGATTTCAGACTGTGAGCTGAAATCTAAACTCATGAGACAATAGTACTCATTCGTTCGTTCATTCATTAAAATTTTAGAACAAGTCTGCAAAATATGGGAAAAAAACTAATATGACAGAGTTTCTTTTACAGTGTAGCTGTGCCATGTGCTTGTTTCCCTTCACCCAGGATCAGACTTTGCTTCCGATCATTATCTGCAGTGCTTTGTTATTTTGGCTGCAGTCGTCACACACGGTAGAGATGCTTTGTAAGAAATTTGCATAGTTTAAAAAAAGATATTTTCACAATGGACATGAATTGCAAGTTTTCAATCAATTAAGCTGTTGAAGGACGAAGGGAACTAAATAAATGTGGCAGGTTTGTTCAAAATAAGAATCAGACAAATGAGGCTCAGTCTTGGAAAATAATCCCTTGTTTTTCCCTTTTTTGTGCTAAATCCTGACAGAACCGAGTATGACAATTAAAGCTGATCACAGGTGATATGTTGTCTTTGAATTCATTTTTGCTTGATTGGAGCGACTCTGCAGTAAGACTGAGGCTACTGCTGTAGGTATGTAAATTAGCGAGAGGCTAACAGCCTACTGTATCAGTATGTGGGGCATCCTGATGGATTTGTCAGAGGAAGACCCGATCCCTTACACAGGGGCTACGTGCCAATCAGAGTATTGACCCATTTTGTGTTTTCACCAGCCGGAGGTGTCCACGCCGACATCAGTCTCTGTGAAATATTCCTCTCCTTGGCTGGGAGTCAAACTTGTCCTCAGCCTCGGTGCTGTCTGTCTCGCTAAGAGAGATGAACAGGGAGAGAGCGATTGTGAGAAAATAGCTGACAGAAGACATCACAGCTATTTCTCAAACTCCAAACTGTATTAGCAGATGGCCCCGCATTTAGAGAACTCCAAAAATTCACTTTGTTTTACAATCTTATATTTTAAACTGGACAATTTGTCCTTCAAGAAAATTGCTTCTTTGTTTTAGAGATATTTCACGTTTGTTCGTAGTCAGCTTCTCTTTCTTTCCAGGGACGTTACAGCTGCTACTTAATGATTTCTGCTATCTGCCCTGCTGCTGCCTCACTTTCCTTGTTTTTAAGATTTCAATTTCCACTTCAAATAGAAGGATTAAATATTCTTAATTGGTTTCTACTCAAAGGATTTGGGATTATAGTGAAGAAGAATGTTAACTTCCTTGACAGATGGTGTTATTATGAACAAAAATAGGGTTCTGAAAGTGAAAAGAATATATCTCCCAGCACACAGTGATGAGAAGGTTTACTCTTATGTCTAAAATGAACGACAGTCTGTGGGACGACCATTGATTCTTCGTTGATGGTTGATTAGCTTCTGAGTCTAAATTCAAAGTGCCGACATCTGACTATAATGTTATCCAGTTAGCTAACGTTCATGTAATTGGTTTAATTAGCTAATCCTATCGTAAATGTTCAACCAAAGTGCCACTTCCTTGGTTGCAGTTATGTAATTTAAGAGCAAGTCCATCAGTTTTATTAATATTCTCTTTCAGGGCTGAACAATGAATCTTTCTCTAATCGAAATTGCAATTAAAACGTTGCAAGTGGTAAATCCCAAAGGAATGATTCATTTCCATGTAACACAGTGAACCTGATCCAGGTTTCAAACCTGCAGCATCCATGCTTCGACAAATCCACTCTTTAAGTCATAATTTCTGTCGTCTATCTTGCGTGACAGTCATTCAAACATCAATTAACAGCTGTGAAGACATGTCACATTTTCAAACCTCATCAAGGCCTAATTTTCCATAAATGACTGAAACACTAAGACATTAAACTCAGAGGGCAGAAAACGTCTGAAATGTCCTGATAAGTGAATAAAGATGGCTTAGCCGTGTGGAGTTGCTCTAAATGTTCCTTAAGTAGAGATCTCCAAAAGATGTTGATGGTAAAATGGATTCATAGGTTGTTAAGCCTTAATATGATTCAGAAATTCTGTTTGTTTTAGCAGCATCTCTGCGATGGATATGAAGTTTTCAGCATAACACCAGTGTTTTCATCTCCACCTTCCTGGGAGAGTTGAAAAGATGAACATTTTTCCCTGCTTGTCAGGTGATGGAAGCAACATGTTTTCCAACATACGTACTCAGCCTGCTGTGCGTACAGTATCTGTGTGTGCTTGCACATGTCTGTGTGTGTGTGTGTGGCATCGCGATGGAAATGCACCATGTGCAATGCAGTAGCCTTGTGGGGAGAGAAATGACGTTTAAAATATGTATATTTCCACATTGAACACTGAATAGAAGCTGGAATTTAAAAGCTTCAAATGCAAACCACATTCTGATCGCAATGTCTGTCACAAAAATTGCAATGATTTTTTTTTATTAATTCGAAATTGTTCAGGCTGTTTTGTTCTTTTTCCAGGTGTGGGAGATCACTTTGTGTATGTTAAAAAAAATTGTTATATCTCACATTTTCACCCCGAAAGTTTATTTATTATTTGTTTGTGGTCACATTATGGACCACACTCGCATAGAGTCAACGCTGTAATTCAAGACCAAATATGGGCCAAACAAAACTACAGATTTGGGCTATATCAACAGTAGCATTGTAAAGCTGGGGTTAGCAATTTAGAAAAATGGTTTGAGCAAGCTAAATTTTGAAACATCACTGCAAAACACCCACCCAAAGCCACACCTTCAGAGCTCAGGAACATGTGCACCGATGGTTCACAAGCAGATTGGCAAATATAACTGATACCAGCCGAGTGGATAGCTTGTTAGCTAGCTAGTGAATAGCTGATTAACCACATTTCTAAAAGCATTAATTTGCTCACCTCCAACTCCTTTTTACTCTGTGTGTAAAAAGTCCATACTGCAAACGTCACCACCTCCAAGACTTGTTCCGTATCTGTCGTTGTTTTTTTTTTTCTTTTTGGCGCAGCAGCAGTTAGCAGTCCGTTAGCCATGTTTACTTACACTGATCGGCGCACAGAGCGGTGACGCGCGGAGAGGGGAGGGACAGAGACGAGACATAAAGGCATCGATTGGTTCTTTCTATACATTGCGAATGACCAATTCCTGCCTTTCAGCACAGAGGGCTGACTCTTTTCCTTCATTTTTATGAATACATGATGTATTGACTACTCTCAGGATGGAAGGACAATTTTACCCAGTATAACAAAGTGTTTTTGAACAGGATTACCAACTCTGGCTTTAAAGCCATATTCATGCCATGTATGGGCCAAATACTGTGAGTAATGGATCCAATAGTTTATTTAAAGTCATTATTTATAGTTAAATAATCAGACAAAAAATATTGTCTTTACATCACTTACTGTAGATGCCAACTTCATAAAAATATTAATCAAAAACAGCATTGTTTCACTTTATTCGACCTGTCTTTCAGATTTTTCCTCCATCCTTATTAATACTGTTTGAATTTTACATAGAAGACAAATGGAATAGGAGCTGAGCATTAAATACCGATATATGTCTCTGTGAGGAGATGAAGGAAAAAAAAAATTGATATTGATGACGATGATGATGATGCGAACAGAAAATGGTCAACCAAAAATCAAAGTAGCCGATCTTTTTTGTCTCCATTTATTTTTGCGTTAAAAATATGAATGTTTAATTCCAGCGAAAATAGTCAGTTTTCTCTTTACAGTTCCATTTTTCAAAGGGTTAGGATGCGTCTTAACTTTGACAGCAAGCCATAAGAATCATCTCTTGCATGTATTGTGCTTGATGGCTAGTTTAGTGTCTGACTAAAAAGTGAGGAAGCTAATTGTGTGCTCTTTGTGGTGATTGTTTCACTGACAGGAGATGGACTGTTTACACAGTATGGATTACTGAGCCCACAGCTGTCATTGGTGGAAGATATTGCTTGTTGAAGCAGCTGCTCTGGTAAATATCTACGATCTTGTTCAAATGAGACTGCTGTTCAGTCATCGCACTCAGTTTGGCTTTGTATTGCCAGGCAACAGCACACTCTCCATCAGCCCAGTCTTGCTGTGGTACTTAAAACTCCTTGAAGTCTCTCATGTCATTCAGAGTGATATCCCCATTTTTAATTGGCATTTTACATCCTGATTGCATTAAATGGAAACTTCCGATCTTGTAGGTTTAGTGCGACTTCAACACAATCACATTTAATGGGGAGAACGTCATTGGAAATAAATCCACCATTATTCAAACATGACTTATACCAGAGAGGAAATTAATGTGTGAAGGTTGAACCCACTGTTGAATTATGTAAGGTCTGTCAAGTGCCTCTTCGTGAGGAGTTGGGAAAATATTACTGTGTAAAATTAGACATCTAGAAACTTTAAAGTTTAAGAAGATTATATTTGCAGGTAGAATTGCAAAAGATCTTTTTTTCAATGCTATTCTCTGAATATTTTTGATAGCACTTCTGCTTGCCTGTGATGTTGTAAAGTGCCACATATTTTTATTCTTTTCCTTTGCTATCACTTTTTGACTCGTGGTCTGTTCTCTAGCTCATCCCAGGTGTTGAATTAATCAGTTTCAAGCAGGGGTATGCTAAACGGAAAAAGGATTTCACTGTGGCTGTGACTTCTTTGGTGACTACTAACATAATCTGTGATATTGTTATTGCAATATTCTTTTTATACTGTGATATATTTTTGGTAATATTGCTGTCCCGTAACTAATCTCGACTTTCTTTACAGCACAGATCATCTGTACAGATGCTTTAAAATTAGCAGTATGTATATAAAAAAAACAATAACTAAAAATTTGAGATTGGACAATGAAAAACTATATTGTCATCTTTTTTTTGCCACATTATCCAGCCCTTGGTTCAAGTGTCTGGTTTTGTGTACAGCAGCATTGTTACCTTGAGACTGGGAATGCATTACTGATTATGATGTCATTGTATACGTTATCAATAACAATTGATAACATTTGTGTGGGACAATGTGGGGATGTCTAAATCAGCTTTTCCATCTGAGGTATAGCACTGAGAAGATACGATTTTCATAAGAAATATTTTCTTAGCCTTTCACATAAATCTATTAGGAAAAAAAAGAATGTGTGAATTGGTTTTTTGACTGAGGTTTTGTGATTATGCAAGAAGACAAAGTTGTTTAGGATCTCAAACTTTTCTCTGCAGCCCCCTGTGGAGTTGTTTCTACCATCTGTTGGCAGATTAGACAACTCAGTATCTAACCAATGTAGCACAACTCTCAGAATTATTCATGACTCAAAAGCTTCAAATACATGAACAATGATTTAATTTGAGAATTGATGGCATCCACATAGACCCCATTTAGTTTTATGATGAATCAAAGATGTGTATGACATTTACAGACGTTTCAAAACTTGAGTATTTATATTCACCACCATCTAACTTAGCCTACATTTTCATAGATTGTTGTTTATGCTCATGTGTTTTCTGTTTTAACAGAGATCCTGTTGTCTCCTGTTGTGGGCCTGATTTATTCATGACTTGAGCATCACAACTATTGAAGCCAGACCAAGTCTGTTCTAGTTTCGGTGAGTTGATTTTAACCCTCCAACTTCAGCTGGGATAAAACCATTGAGATCATACCTTGCTGTGTGGAAGGGCTCCAATTTTTTTTTGCTTTTTTTACTACAGTAGTTCAATTAATGATGAGATGCGTCATGCACAAGAGGCCATGCTAGTAGACTCCATCTCTGTGGAGGAAGAACATGTATGATGTCTGCACTTTATAAGCCATTCTTCAGGGCTACCAAGATTAAACCACCCACCCACCCATCCATCCATCCATCCATCCATCCATCCATCCATCCATCCATCCATCCATCCATCCATCCATCCATCCATCCATCCATCCATCCATCCATCCATCCATCCATTCTATTTTTACATTTTCTGTACCTGATTTTTTAAAAAAATATCTCAACATCTCACTAATTGACATTGTTGCATTTCAAAGTTAAAACTCAACTATACAGTGTAATGCAGTCATTTTTTACAGATTTATATAATGTGATGACAACATGATGCTCTAGGGCTTGAAAGGGTATGTCACATTTTGCAATGCATTGTGGGCTTTAAGGGTAAGAGTTTTTTTATATAGCGTAGCGCTGCGAGACACACACTCAAACTCACGGAAAAATGGATAGAATTGGAGAGAGTATTGCAGTTGCACTGATGACTGCCGCACCACTCTCCCGTCTCCTTTTTCTTCGTGTAAATCTGGTGTTATCTGCAGCATTCACCTCTGTGTGTCAGAGATGTACTGACGGTCCCCAGTCTGGACGGGTTTCATTCATTTCATATGCAGGTCTCCCACACGCCCATTATTACTTTAAAATGAGGTCAGTTATAATAAACTTTAAATTAGCAGATATTATTGGTTTATATTGCTATAAAACTTTGCCAGAGCATGGCGGATTTTGTAGTCCTAAGAAAGCAAAGAAGCTATCGAATCAAATGATACCAAGGTTTTTGTGGACTACATTACCCAGGTAACCTTTCTCTGTGGCTAAAAGACTGGAGGTTAATGCGCAATGGGGCTTTGACGGAGAGTGGATGGATAAGTGTGACGGACCGGTGTTTTGTTTGTGTCTGCCGGATGTTTTGAGTTGGATAGTTTTATTTGAAGTTTTATATTGTTTGGAAAATGACGTTTAGTTGGGAAAAACAGATGTACATCACTAAGACAGCGGAGATACAGCAGCAGCCAGACGAAGAGTTACCAGACCCTCCTGACTCAGACAGTTGCAACTTGCCGGTTCGAATGGAGATATTTTTTCCCACGTTTAAGTTGGACGGTCTATTAGTGAGTTCTTGTACTCCTTTTAAATTGTGATTACTTTTGTTGATTACCTTTGTGATTACATGCTAGTTGACATGTCATTTATTTACCTTTTTATATGAACAGATCACCACAATATAGCACTAAACCAAAGCGTTCTACAATACATTTTTTTCATATATTCACTGCATTTCTCTCTTTTGGTCTAATGTATATATTTCATAATGTATTCACTCCTATATTATAGTTACTGTCTTCTGTTTCATAGCTTGGTGTAAAACTGTGCCAGATTGAGACAATCTGATCCCTGGTGGATTTTGCCTGGTGAAGGCTTTTCTAAAACTTGTGTAAAATCTTTTTCTTTTACTCAAACTCTTTCAAATTTGCTATTTTTGCTGTCAATGAGTAACTGAAGGTAATAAATAGCATTTGTCTTTTTTTTTTTTTTTTTTTTTTGAGCAGTGGGCTGCTGCTGGGGCGCCCGGGGAGCAGTTGGTGGGGGTTGGGGACCTTGCTCAGGGGTCCACAGTGGTTAATCTGGGTGGTGTGACGGGGACTCGAGCCCGGGTCCTCTGCGCCAAAGTCCGCGACATTACCACTTGGACGCTTTGCTCAAAAGGAAGTAGTGCGACGGGGGAGCGGTACGCTCAGTGGTGGAATGGACCATCAGGCTTGCGTTCCCATACCAACCATGTGTGGGCGTGGTGGACCTGATGAGTCTGTCAACGTCACTGAGCGTGCCGTCCGGGCCGGCTGTCAAAATCTGCCGGCAGGCATGTCAGGCGCTGTAAGTGGAACAACTTCTGATGAAGGCGACGGCTGTTCGCCGAAACTGTTGAGGCAAAATCAAACCTTACGATTTTTACTATTGATGTCTGAATAGAGAACACGAAACTACTTGTAGACATGATGAGCATTTTTGAGTTAAATGGAAGAAGTTACTAATGAAAGTACATCTGTGTATAAACATAAATTATATATTTTAGTTGTTTGTCTAATATTTTGTGGTATCAAATATTGATGATTTTTCCAATAAGCTTTTCAAAAGGGAAAAATAGGTGTCTATGTATCAAAGTGAATCATGTTCTGATGGTGAAAGAAAATGTGAAAATGTCTAATTTCCTTTATTTGAAATGTGATTGTCAAAACAGACTTTGTTTTAACTGTTAATAATAAACTGAAAAGAAGAGAGTTGGGGCCTCTTTTAACATTTTTTTTCTGTATTCATATACAAAATGATGTTTTAAACTTATTTAACCGTCATGAAATTTAGTGAAACACTCCATTTGTGACCTTTTTTTAAATTCCTGCTCTACCGTTTTCAGTGTTGGTTAACCAATAGTGCAGCGATTTAAAAACTGCATTGTAGTAAAGCGATTAATTAAATGAAAATAGTTGCTCAAGAGTGAACATTTTCAGTGAACTCAAGTTGTCACAAAGCATTAAAACACACCAAAAGAGGCAGCTAATTAAAAATATTTATTGAAGAAGGCTTATCCATGCTTCCCTCAGGCTCTCCCCTGATTTTCTTTGCCTTCAGTGACATGTGCATGTGTGGCCGTGATAACTTTGTGAAGCAGACAGCATTTGTTTAGTTTTGGCCAAAATTATCAGGGCAAACCTCCAGCAAAGACGTAGAGGTGTCAATACTGACAAGGTGGCATAAAACAGTTTGAGGGCAGCTCTGAAAATGTACCGTCACCTTGTCACTTCTGCCACCTCTAGTCTTAGTCCCTAAAACCTCCTCAAAGCAGCAGAACCATGATGACCTGTCTCCTAGCAACATGCAGGATGTTCCAGACCCAGAAATTACCCGCTCTCAGCACTGCCATGAGTGCAACGTATGAGGTGTAAGTTCAACAGGAGCCAAAACGTGTGATGAATATCTAATTAGTTATTTTTACTTCTGTTTTTTACCCAGAGTTTTTAACTGCAGAGTTTCTTAAAGGACTCTTGGGGTTTCTCTCCGTTTTTTTTTGTTTTTTTTTTCAGTGAAAGTGCTGCTGACACACACTCGCACACTCCTGCTGTGTAGCTTGCTGATGTGAGATGTAATTTCACACTCAGTCGAAGGATTAAAGGTCATGAAGCCCTCGCTGCTGTGGCAAAAGATGTCTTCCATGGTGCCAACACATTAGGTATGACTCTTAGTCACCATTTCCTGTTGTTCGCCTTTTTCTTTTTAAAAACACCAACATGGATGAGCAAGCGAAGTCAGCAGTAAAATGCAGCCATCTTTGCTTTTGAAGTGTTATTTGAACTTTTCGGGAAGCAGTATGAAATGTTGACAGTGCCACAGTCTTTAAATAATCCTCATTTACATAGTTTCCCACAAGCAGCCTTGCCACAGATTAGTTTAATTAAAAGTGTCAGTGCTGTTTGAAGTTTGGACTGAGCTGCTGTGTTTGCCTTTATCTCACACCTCCCGGATCTTTATTTGAATCTGGAGATGGAGATCGAGCCTCCGGCTACTGAAGGCGCAGCATTCACCTCTTTCATCTGCTTTTAAAATTGCAGCTTTTCAGTGCAGAGATGTTTCCATCAAAGGAAAGAGAGAACTGCTGATTTGTTTTTCTGATTAGTTTTGGGACTGTGCGACCTCTAACAGCAGAGGGAATGCATCATCAGCAACATATGTGGAGATATGCTGCCTTACATGAACTTATCAGCCATAATATTGACCGGTGCAGAGAACAACTTTGATAATCTTGTTACAAGGATGTTCTGCTGGGAAACTGAGTTCTGGCTCTTGTGTGGAAGTAAATTTGGTGCTCCAGGATTTTTTTTTTCCCCTGCAGGAGGGTATGAGGGCAGGGGCTTTCAGACTACTGGAACTTTTTCATAGTTTTGATAGATACTGGATGAAGCTCTGTTTTGTGTCCACACAGCAGCAAGGGTCATTGTAATTCATAGAACACTGTTTTTGGACTTTTTTAAGCTGAGATCTCAGAGTTGGGTCCAGCAGGAGAGGAACTGTCTATGAAATATTTATACTATTAGACAAACAGATGAATCTATGTGTGATGAAATTATGTGCTGCTGCAGTGTGATTTAGTAAAGAGCCTTTGAAGGACTGGAACTTGTATCCTACACCTTTTATTTGTCTTTCTTTTTAAATGTTTTTTCTTACTTGTCAAGCTATTTTTGGAGACAAAAACTTGGGCAGTGTCTTTTATATAGTCTATGCAGCAAATACAGTGTTTCCCACACAGACCAGGCAGCGATGGTTACAGCGAGGGAATCGAGTGTTGTCATGGTCGGTGTTGGTCATTGTGGTGTGTAAAGTGTTCAAACACACTTTCTGAGCTGCCACATTTAATATACACCCTTAATATACATATGTTGATCTATTTTTCTTCAAAGTTGCCCGCTGACTCAGGTTTATAGCTACAAGAAGCGTTAGAAATTATTCTGCTCTATCTTAATTCTTTAAAGCTCTTTAAGAGAGACAAATAAAAACACTTACCCTGCATCATCATCATCATCATCCCCGCTGCTGGTCTCTGGTTCAGAGGTGGACATTTCAGGTGCCATAAAGTAAAAATCCTGCAATGTTTTCAGATCTGCTTGTACATTAGAACAGGTGCTTTTACTAACGAGTTCATCTACTGCAGTGAAGCTGTGCTAATCAGATTCAGTTGGTTTAATGATTGGTTGAAACAACTGCTGGACAGGATTTCTACTTTCTGGACCAGGGTTGCCCACCTCTGCTCTATAATGTCTCTGATGGTATTTCCAAGATACTCACAGAAAAACATGATAACCAGCGGACCTGGCAACACTGATCACTGCTGTAAACAGGAAGAAGCTCACAGCTACTGGACACAATATATTCATTCAGACTAGTGCACCACAAGGTAACTGTAACCAAGTTAATTTAAAGGATAACGTGTAAGAGTATTTGTTACTGACTAAAGTATTGGTGTTGTTACCCAACATTGGATGTGACTTGGGTAACGACTAGCTTAACATGATATCTAGTCATCATTTAGCTAACATTATCTGGATGCAACAGCTTTATTTTACTTACATGGTTTGTTTGGAAAAAAACCTCTGCAAAGTTTTTAGCCTTTTGTTGGTTCTTCTGACTGGTTTGCTGGACATGACACACCGTGCTGCACTAGAATTGGGCGACTGGACAAATTTATTGATCATCGACGATAGGCTGAGCCATTCAATGGTTGTTTTTTAAGAGCGAGTTTTTTTTTTTTTTTTTTGCCTTTTCTTGCATTAAGTCGGCATTACAAAAGTAAAAGTTAGATGGAATGAAGGCAAGAATATTATGTTGTCAGGACAATCTACACTGTTTGCAATGAGGCTAACACAACTACTATTTATGAGGTGGATCACGTCTCCTCTGCTGCAGCACTGATGCACGGCTTTGCCTCATGTACCGCCGGAGTCTGGAGTTTTTCTTTTTTTTTTTGTCCCTCCCCATCCAGCCTCTCCGTAACTGGTACAGCCACCTTTCAGAAGTCCGCTACACGGTGGATTGTGCTGCAGTCCACATTGTTCCACCTGCTAGCGAAGTTCCTCTGCTATGAGCTGTTTGCATTTCAGTGCACCTCTTCAAGATGATGTGGACATTTATTCCTTCAAGAGCCCTTATGTTCTAAAATGCTGCATTGACCCATCTCTGTATTCCACCTTTTACAAAATACTTCCACATTATCTGATCCAGGACGTCTGAAAACTAAACGTGCAAAATGACTGCATGAGACAAAAAGTGCAGACGTCACTTGGGCGAATATATATCCCAATATCGACTGAAAAAATTTTACACATCGCCCAACCTTATGCTGCACGGTCTCCTGCTGGTGGTTTACTGCATGCTGGCATTAGGGCGTATCCCATGTTGCTTTCAGAGACGCCTCGGCAAAACACGTTACTGCATGTTAATAATGGATTAAACTGTTGCAACAGATGAAAAAAGTGTGGGGACAGAGGGCACAGATACAGAAAGTGTTGGGGACATGTACCATGCCTCCATTACTACATTACTCGTGTCAAGGACATCATGATGCCGCCCCCCCGTGGTGCTGTGCCACAGATTGGTCTATGTGTGGGGAGACCCTTAAATATGAAATATTTTAATTGAAGCAGGAATGAATCTCTCCTAGGAGGAAACATAAAAGCAGTGAAAACTATAAACCTGTTCTTGTGTAAACTAATACATCTCCTGGATGTGTTTGTTCTCATGAAAAGGTCTCTGTCAAATATTGAATTTGGGGAATGGAACCAAACACCTGGGGAGATTTACTGAATGGACATCCTCCCAGCAGTGCAGGAGTTGGTGTGTTGTGGGGTCACGCTCGACCTGACCTGTAGTTGTGGTGGAAGAAAGGGGATTGGTATTGTGATGATGGGGGGGTGTTGGGGTCCATTCAGCAGCCCTGCCAACTCTGACGCTTTCTGGCTCCTCAAGCTGAAATTGCCATAATGTGTCCTGCAGTGGTCGGCTGCACAGGCCTCCATCAGGGGCTCCATCTGCTGCGCTGACACACAAACAAAATGTGTCGCATGTTAAGGTGGTGCACAAAGAAATTCCTCTGTAGACACTAATACACAAAGCATTAAGCCTTATCAGCTGGGGTCCACAAAGTACACCCATGTACAAAACCAATCCCAAAGTAGTTGTGATACAGTGTAAATGTAGATAAAAGCAGAATATAATGATTTTTAAATCTCATAAACCCATTATTTATCCCAGTAGAGCACAAACAACATTTGGTGGTTGAAACTGAGACATTTTACCATTTCATGGAAAAAATAAGCTAATGTTGAGCTTGATGGCAACACATCCAAAAAAAGTTGGAACAGGGTCAAAAAAGGGCTGTAAAGTAACTGGCACAAGTGATGTATATCTAAAGCATTTGACCACTAATAAGGTTGTTTGGAAACAAGTCATTAATATGACCGGGTATAAAATGAACATCTTAGAGAGGCAAAGCCAAGATGGGCCGAGGTTCACCAATCCACAACAAGCTGCATCTAAAAATGGTAAAACAATTCTGGAAAAATGTTAAATGGAATTCCTGTAAAACATCACTAAACCTTGTGTAAAGCTTTCTTAGAAGAGTTTAAACTGCTATAGCCTCAAAGGGTGGGCTAACTTCATATTAAATACTACAGATTTAGAATGAGCTGCCATAAAAGTTCATGTCAATTCAATTCAGGTGTCATTTTGTGTTTCATAACCAGGCGTTTAATGATTGACATTACATTGTTTTATTCCTTTTTTTCTAACCTGTTGATTCTTCTGTGATAGATTTGGCATATTTAGGTAATTTCTATTCAATTTTCAGTTTTTTATTTATTTGTTTCCATTTTTTTAATATATATTTTATATGTGGAAACAGAGGGTTTCTTGACATCTGGCCTCAGTGCTGTGCTTGCAGGCTCTTCAGGTTTAAAAGCACAGACTTTATCTTTAAGCAGTACTCTTAAGAAATAAGGACTTTCCATTGCATTTTTTCCTTTCAGTGCTTGGAATGTAAAAGTGGTCCTCACAAAGGTAGACACTCTCAACTAAGATGAACACACTTTTAAAAGTACTGTAGAGTGCAATGTTTCTCAAGGACAACATGCTCTTCATCCTTCTTGCCAGTGCAGTTAACATGAATTGCGTATGAAAAATGGGCTGCAGTTTGAGTTAATTGATGAGTTCTGGATTAACAGGCACATTTCGAAATGCAGTGGGACACTCAGTGAAGGAGCTGCAGTTTGCCCTCTAACCTCAGCAGCTCCTGCATGACTGCTTTAGCCGTTAAATGTACTCTGGAGGAGTGTTGACTCCAGTCCAAAGTTTTGATGTGTGGGGGCGAGGACGTTGACTTACCAGCTTTATGCAAATGCTGCCTCAGCATGATACCCACGGACACGACGCACAATGGAAAGCATGACTGATTGTAATGTGCGCTGATTGTGCTTCACCTACATCAAGGTAAAAAATGTGAGTAAAATGGACACAAAAAACCAAAAACTCAAGGACATTGAGGTTAATTTTGTATCAGAATCCACCTGCCCAGCAGCTATAAAGCAGCTTGATATTCATATGTGTTGTACTGAATATGTGCATTTCAATGCTTCATGAAAAATTATGCTAGACCCTTGAAAATGACCTGGAGCTGTTGTGCTTTAATAGTTTATTCATTTTTTTATTATTATTATTGTTTAAAATTCCTGGTCAGTTTTCACTCGTGTTCAGGTGAAAATATTTGAGTCATAAAGGACAGTAGAGGTGAAAAGAGAAATAAGATAAACCAATGAGGCGCATCTTTTTCCATCACTGAGTCTTTCTTAATGCAAATCTGGATCCAGTGCAGACAAGTGAGTTGGTCTGATGCTGCAGAGCAGGATGAAATCGGCTTATTTCGAGTGGTATTAATCAGTATTTACTGTATGTTGGCAGCAGGGTCATAGCAAGTACTTCATATAATTTCCACAGTAAGAAGGGTAAATATAATCTTTTTCTCCTTGTTTTTGTCATCAGATTGTGCAAAGTGAGCTCTGGATTGTGTAAATCTGGGAGCACCAGCTTGGCACTGCACCATGAATTAGGAAAATCAAGTTGTGTAACATTGGGAAAACAGTAGTTACAGAAGGATTTTGTTTTGTTTTCCTAAACAATAAAGAAACACAAAAAGTCTTGCCAACATTTTGCCTGACTAAAAAGAACCAGATATGGCAACTGTGTTAAAGGCTGT
The DNA here is from genome assembly GCA_023101725.1 of Atherinomorus stipes. Lineage (NCBI taxonomy): Eukaryota > Metazoa > Chordata > Actinopteri > Atheriniformes > Atherinidae > Atherinomorus > Atherinomorus stipes. The sequence continues at coordinate 1,475,723 of JALJCO010003410.1, forward strand.
TCAGATCTTATGAATGCTTAGAAAAACTGCTTCAGAGCTTTGCTCCGAACCTCAGCCTGTAATGTTAAAGATCTCCTCTCACGTCTTAGTGGGTCAGCCTGTTATGAACATAATTCAGTCATGATGACTGATGGGACCAACTAATCCTGCGAGTCTCCTCCGGTTTGGATTAATTGGTGTTGAAAGTCAACAGATTAAATGCAAACTGGTGGTAGTTCTTATTTTTACACACACACCACTCCAGCCGAGATCTCGATCTAAACGCTTAGATATTTTTTCAAAATTTTTGTGGCGCAGTGGCTGGAAAGTTTTGGTATGAACAAGAATGCTGACGTGTTTCAGAGGTCATCTTCCTTCAGTTCTAAGATGTTGTCTTATATCCATCTATAGGACAAAGAAAGGTTTCATGAAAGATGCAAGTATTTTTTTATGGAGTTGGAGTGTTGTAACTGATCAATAAAGACTTTTCTCAAGTTTGAAGAAATTTGGCTAAAAGACATAAATGTACATAGAGGATGTAATGGCACTGGCTGCTACTTAATCAACACAGTCAAACATAAAGAGACACTAACTTATACTTCGTTACATTTATTCATCAAAATTTCATAAGGAAAGAACAAAGAAAACCTTTCTAATTTCTCAGACAATTTAATCAAAATATAACACAAGGAGCATCCCGAGATCCAGCGCTTCTGAGTATTAAACATATTACTGTGTGAAAAATGTGCTACATAAACCGTAACCTTACCCAACCTCTAGCTAACATTGCCCTCAGTTAGAATTACATAAACGGATAATACAACAGACCAGCTAAGCTTCACCAAATGTTTTAGCCACAATGTTTTCCCTCCCAAAACTCACCAGAATGTGGTATTAAAAAACAAAAGATTAGATTTTTTTTTTCACAAGAACCCGCCCAATCTAATACTCTAATAACTTCATCATATCCTCTACTATATTTTGCATGTGATGCCGCAACACAGAGGAACTGTCGCCGTCGTCTCCATGTTCCTTTTTTATCAATTGATCGAAAACATGCAGAGCTGTAGTCATGTCTGCCATGTGGAAATACTTTACGCTAACGGAGGAGAAAAGTAAAGGCCCTTTCAGATTGAATGCGACAAGCGCAGGCGGACGGGGGCAAACCCATTCATTGTGTATGTGGTACCACGATGCCGCAGCGTGCAAGGTGGACACATGCCGCTGCGCTCACATTGAAAATTTTTCAATTTGGGCGCTGCGCGCTGTGACGACATTCTAGTGCGTCCAATAGGAGAGGCTAATTCAGGGAAAAAAATGGTCCTTGGTCAGCCTGAAGTAAACCTGGAAGCGGTCTGTGTGAAAGAATGCAGTTCCCGGACGAGCCTGAACCCCCCCAGGTCTGCCTTGTTATCAGGATCAGGTGGACCCCCACCCTTTTATTTGCTGCTGATCTCCTCCTCCTCAGGAGAAAAGCTCTTTGCTGCGACGATGAGAGGTACATCTCTCACAACGAAGTGCGCCGGGGAGAAAACACTTCCTGGTCTGTCGCTTAGCAACGCGTGCCTGACATTCTTGCTGCCGCTGTGTTCTGCCTCCGACTCTGCGCCCTACCCCGCAGTGAGCGCAGCGAAAAACGCGTTCTATCTGAAAGGGCCTGAAAGCAGCTGAGTGCCACAGTAGTTAGGCATGATTTCAGTTCTGATAACATATTTCCTTCTTTCTTTAGGGAACCAGAATAGCTGTCGAACATTGTTTTTAGATGTCTGTGTCACCAAATTACATCCATGTATTAACAACTTTTAAAGTGACAAAAAGAATCAAATCAGGGTTGGATCGGTATCAGCCGATCCTCAAGGCTGCTGTATCGGTATTGATACCAGATGTGAGAAAGTAGTATCGAGCCATCCCTCGACCATACCAAATGGTTGTTACAGAACATGAACTATGTTCTTGCCTTCAGCTTTGTCTCCAAGATGTGAGATGGTCCAACTATGAAAGATGGCCATGCGAACCTTAATCACTAACATTTGAATACAGAGAGAAAACAGTAAGAAATGGCCCCAGGCAACAGGTGAAAAAATAAAAAGGTCAAGAATAAACTCAAGTCCTAGAGGTGTGATATTTATTAAGTAAACAAAGTGATGCCTAAATTCTATTTTTTTTTCTTTGCAAAACTTTAGACTTAATAGCTTGAGTTCTTCTAGAACAACCTGTTGCCATTTATTTGGCATCACCTGGGTTGATATTCCCATTCCTAAAGAACACCTGCTCTGTGATCCACACAGCTATAATGAAGCGGCATCTATCAAGTAAGCAGTTACATCACACTGTGCGTCACCGCCGCTCTGACATTTCGCTGGTTCAAACCACCTGAGGGTTCCCACATTAAGCCTCTGCTCCAGCTCCAGCTACTTTATTATGTCAGCTGTGTCGTGCTGGGTGGAGCTGCGTTTGCCTCTGTGTGTGTGTGTGTGTGTGTGTGTGTGTGGTTATTTTTAACTTCTGTCTCTCATCGGTCATTGTGTGTAGGGGTCTGTGTGTGTTTTCTGTTGGTTACTCCCAGCGGACTGCAGGCATGTTGGGGTGGTGGAGGATGCTGCTCGGTCACTCTGCATCATTACTAAATCATGCATCCTTCCTGTCCCTGCATAAACACATTCTTATAGAGGAACTAGAATAACACAGAAAACTTTACTATCGAATAGAAATGAGCATCCATCACTAAACTGAAACAATGTACTTTCATAAGAACAACCCCCGAACCTTTTCTACGATAATTTGTTGTGTTTACAGTTTGAAGGTGTGACAGTGTGAAAGTGGGTCAGCAGGTTGCCCTGGTTACAGCTCAGTTGAGCCGATAAAGCGTGTTGTTTAGTTGCTCTTTGAGCTCTTACATGTTGTTTCCTACAAATTCAGAGGAAAAGGATTCTTCATGCTTGTGTTCATCGCTACTTCAAACAATCTGAGTGACTACACCTATTTTTCAGTGAATGGTGCCACAAGAATATACATTTGTCAAAACAGAGAAAAAACAAAAACACAGCAATTCTTAGTGCTGCATGATATGAAAAATTTCAACAGACACCGATAATTTTCTGCTTCTCATGGCTGATTCTGATATTAAACCTGAGAATGATGTAATATTTATTCCTTGTGCAAAATTACAAAAATACTTCTGCTGCATCTGCTGCAGATCCAGTTGTGCTCAGAGACGCCATAATGATGCACGGTGTCCCCAAAGCCTTATGTTGCTCTCATGCCCCACAGAAAAAAAGAAAAACAAACCAAAGAACAGCATTAGGTGGGTTCACCACCAAACAGTGCCTGTTATATATTGGTTAATTACAGTATATTAATAATTGTTTTATTTACAATTTGATTTTTCTGTATTTCCTCTTTTCATGGAGTCTTATTAGATCTGGCTACAACAGATAAAAACTTGCCTGTTGACTAAATCTGCCGTATTTAGAAGTGTTTCTTTTTTTTTCCCATGCTCTGTCTGTATCAACTAAACAAATACAATAAAAAAATATTGGGTCAATATCAATATTGTGTTTTAAAGCCAGCCGTTCGATATCGACACTGGGCCAATAATATTGTGCATCACTAATTATTCTAAAAGTTTAATACTGAGAAGATCTGTTGGATGGACATTGTCGGAGTATACGTCATAATAAAGAAACTACACTGCATTTTGGCATTTTTGTTGTCCCAAAATATAGTTTCATGTCAAATTAACAAGCTTTGGTATATTGTTGTTATAAATTAAGATACTCTCAGTTATCAAGCACTTCTTAAATACACAAAAAAAAACATTCCATTTAACTAGAAATTTTAAGGCAGCCCTTTAACTCATATTTTTAAGTTAAACATTTTACAGTATACAGTAAACAAAAACTTCAATATGACATGAATTCATGCTCAAAAACAAAAACTAATTAATTTCATGGACAGTAAACTGATTTGTCAACAGCTTTGTATTTCAGCAGGCAGGACTTTGAGAGCAAATGATTCTGTTCACTGGAAAATGTTTAACTTGAAAATACCATTCTTCTCTCTGAACTCCACAGGTAGCTTGTCGGATTGTCTCAAAGGCCCAATCTCAATCCCCTCTGTAAGGCTGTAACATACAGCCTTAAAACCACAGTAATAAAAATGATGTACATTATATCATTACAGTGTATGTAATGTTCCCCAAGTATAAACGATTAAAACCTGTATGCAAGTAATGACATTGTTACTTTTATTTCAGAAACGTGTTGAGTGGTCAAACGCCACATTTTCCCGTCGTGGGTAAATGCCTAACTTATTGTAAAGTTTTTAACAGAAGTTAAACATTTTTAATGCGATTTGCAAAAAGGCAGCTTACATTTGTGAGTCTTTTGGCACCATGTTTGTTTCTTGCGTGAAAGCAGAATTCCTCCAACCCGTGTGGCTTTAAGTCTGCATCTGATAAAGCTCCACTAAAGCTCACCGTACCCCCTCCCCTTCGTGCCAAAAGGGAATCGAGACGCCCCTTCATCTCTCATAAACATGCAAAACGGGAGGGAAGGTCTATGGAGGGAAACTGAGATTGGGCGGAAGTTTCCTTGCCTGGAGGTCCGGCCTCTCTCCCTGTTGGTGCACTGTGCATGCTGCATTCGTCTGCAGTCATTCATGTGGTCTCAATTTGTATGATGCTTGAAATGACACAATTATGCTGAATAAAACTGTAACTCTGTTTTATTCAACTATCTTATTGGAGTTACTTGAAACAAAAGAACAAATAAACAAACAGCAACAGATACTAGCAGTCAGTGTCATGTTGCCCTTATCCTTAAAATGACCTCCTCACAAGGCCTCAGTGCTAATTTGAAGACTTTAGCTCAGGGGCAACCAGCAGCTGAAGCCCCTGCTGTGCAGATTATTCAGTATGGTAAAAATATAAGCAAAACAGTGTTGATATAAAATCAGGGCATTATTAACCCTGACGAAGACCCAAAGGCTCACAATGCGTCGGTCCTTTAAGATGTTTTGTTTTTCCATGAACTAATAAAGGATTTTTAATATTCTGATAATTCTCCAGAGTGCCTTTCATTTATTTTTGGTGGGCTTCTTGCCAAATGAGATTTTTCTCCTTTTTTTTTTTTTTTTTTTTTTTTTACTTTGGAGCAAGGTCATTATTAGTTCTGTTTGGGTATCCACATTATTGTGTTTGTGCTTGTATTGATCATTTGGTTTCATGCAAGTGAGTCAAAAAAGGCATCAGTGGAAGAATCTTGAAGTGTAAAAATAAGACAGCTCGACGTTCTAGATAGATGATTGTCAGTTTGGTGTATAAAGCAAGCACAGGCATCAATATTTCTCATTTTTCGGCACATTTCAGGACCATGGACAGAGCACATACATACCCAGCCAGCATTTCCATGTGGGGCCCATATGGGTTAAATTTTGCTTATATACGGGACCCAAGTGGGTTTGTCCACGGTTTCCATGGTGGTCCCACCTGTGTTTTCCCATATAGCCTGTAGGCATGGGCTTAAACTGGGCAAATTTGCAGATCTCCTAGTTTAGTTACATGGGCCCCATATGTGGAAACCCACATGGGAAAACACAGTTGGGGCCACCATGGAAACCGTGGACAATCCCACTTGGGTCCCATATATACAGCCACAATTTAACCCATATGGGCCCCACATTCAATGTTGGCTGGGTAGAGGGATTCAGTCATGAAAGCTTTATGGGTTGTGATTTAGAGAAAATAAGAACATTTGGAACTTCCCTGATAGCTAGTTGTCACTGTACATCAGGGCTGTCCAGCTCTGGTGCTCTAGGACCACAATCCTGCTGGTTTTCTATGCCCCCCTCCTCCAACACACCTGACTCAAATTAATGAGTCATTGTGCAGAAATTCATAGGCTGTTAGATTCATTTAATTGTGTCAGGTGTGTTGGAGCAGGAAGGGAAAGAAAACCTGCAGGACCGACTTCTGACACCCCCGCTGTACACATCTGTATCATTCCTCTGTTCTTACTGTAAGATTGAAAACTACAAGGACAAGGGATGTAAACTAGCCTCAGGCTATAATCCAGCATGTTTACATGAATATCTTATGAAATGTAACTTTCATTGTCCCATCCAAATAAATTATTGAAAATGAAATTGAAGGACAAATTAGGGTTGCAAGCTCTTTGAAACAGCGTTTATCAGTTGGAGGTCCCAGATCATCTGAGCTTTCAGCAAATAAAGATTAATGGTTTTGATGCAGCAGCTCCTCCTCACAGCACATATCATGATCATGTCATAAACAAAATTGAAGACTTGATTAAACTTTGTGCTCGGAGTTCCCATAAACATGTGAACTGTTTCTCTTAAATCCTGCACGCATAGATGTTTTTATTTCTGTCCGTGCAAGATTTGCACCGTTAGTAAATCTGGTCCATAAACTTTGAAATGAGCTGCCATGTGATATTTTTCACCATTCATGTTGCTTTTCCAGCTTCTCCAAGGTTAATTAGTGTTTTTCTTTCCTCTCTTAATATTAAAACAAATATGAAGCATTGATTTTCAGCTGATGGAGAAAACTTGAGTTTTGTTGATAACCTGGCCACTTTGTTTCAGTATGTTAATTTAGAATATAATACACAAATTAAGCAACAATTTAACAACTTTTAGATAACAAAATGAAGAGTCATTCTGTAAAAATACTAGTTTTAAATGAACAGGGCTTAAAGCCTGCAACAGTCAGCGCTGCTGTTAAGATATCACGCCTTCATGCTGCAGTCTTGTTCTTGTCCTTGAAGTGTTGAAAATACGTGGAAATAAAAAGACTGAGGACGGAAAGGAGAAGAAATCACTTGGAAAATGAAAAGTATGAAGAATTGATGTAGAGAAGGAACGGTTTCTCAGTCTGAAGGGAGGGAGGAGGAAGCCAAGAGGGAGAGCGACTGTGTGCATGGGAATATTGAGCCACAAAGCGTTTATGTCAGATCAAAGCTAATCCTTATCTTTGGGAAAAGGATTCAGTAAAACCCAGTGATGTCTTGCCCCCTCAAGGGCAGGTGTCTGCCTCGGTCTCCCTCTGTTCATCTTCCTCTCTTGGCTGTACTAGTGAGATTTCTATGCACCTTTTCTGAACTTTGAGTCATGCTGGGGAAAGTAGGTCAGCCAGGAATTGCGGAGTGAGGCAGGAGGAGTGAAGGGTCTGGCCTCTGGACTCAGTTGAGGAGGGAGTGTTTTGTCCCCACAGAGCTGCTGATGCTGAATGCAGAGGAGGGAGTTGTACACAAGGCTGAGCGGCGAGGCGGGCGATGGTTATGAACGCAGATAATTTGACTTGACAAACTAACAAACCCAGTGTGAAGTACTTGATGTGAGAAAAATGTATCTTTACAGTCTGAATCAAAGTGCATCATTGTCCCAACATGTTTGACCATCTGTCCTGTAATATTTGACATTTCTAGAGAACATTTTTTCTAGTCTAATTTAATCATTGTCTAATTAGCAGCTATTTACCTAGATGACTCAAAACATCTGCACAATACTGCATACTGAAGGATTAATTGGTGATATTATTTGTCTGGTTTTGCGATGCACCGTCTTACAAGGTCCAGTCTGACTCTTTTCGTAAAAGGTGGGAATAAACTGCTCCAAGCACGCTTGGTGTGAACCCCTCTTATCTGTCACTGCTACATCACAGTCCTCACAAGGCCCCATGAGGGGTATAATTGCCTGAGATGTTGTTTTTGATAAGTGGACTGAGATGTACGGTATTGCAGGACAGCCAGTGGTCACCTTTTTCTGTTTCTGCCACCATTTCTCTCTCCACCTCGGCCTCTCCCATCTGTCTCCCTCCACATTCCCCATTATGCCTGCAGGATAGGAGCTCTGTGGAGATGGCAGCGTACAGAAAGTGAAAAAAAAATCTAGTCATCTTCCCTCCTCAGCAGTTTTCACACTCGACAATTTGGGGGGAAAAAAAGAAACATAAAGTCGGTAGGGCCCTGTTTGGTATTCATTGTTTCCACGGTGCTATTTTGACAGGGTTTAATCATCTGTAAAAGCAAACTATCACAGCTTCCGCATGGATTAACACAGTGGACGTGATTATGCAAGAAGAGTAGGAGGTGGAGGAGGAGGAAGAAACTGTTGATGGAGTCTCTGGCCTAGAGGAGATGGGCGAATCAGCTATGCTTAATATACATGGAGGCAAAGGGTCTCATGAACTCACCTCTGCTGTTGCCTGATTTTTGTAAGTTGTGCTGTACATTGTAATGATTCCCTGGTGTTCACATTGCACTGTGGCAGTTTGACCACCATCTCGCCATCCCTCAGGCCTGTATGGAAGCTGCCTGTTGTGAGATTAGCACTCTGGAAAGTGTCATTTGTTCCTCTCGCTGAAAGTTTGGAAAGCAGCACCTCGTTTCAGCTGACCCCTGCAGCATGTCTGCAGGTGGTGAAAGCTCAAAAATATGTTGCATGTTTTTGTGACCCAATTTCATATCTCACGCCTGCTACAAAGTTTAAAGGCTTTCCATCACAGCAAATAGTGAAATTTGGTTAGTTTATTAGTGTTTTTGTGAACTGTGCAACAGCAAAACAGAAAGGAATCATAAAGGTTTGTGAGCAGGTTTCAGTTTATTGCACTGAATTCACTTTGACTTTGTTTCTCAAAGTAAATTCACAGAAAAGTGCAGTTGTGGTTGGGTCAGGAGTAGGGCTGTGTTAAACGATTATTTTTTGAACGATTAATCTATCGATTATTTTTTCGATGCATCGATTAATCAAACTTTTTTAGTTCGATTCGACTCAATTCGATTATCGATTATCTCCTCATAAATTGACAGACAGCAATTTATATATGCTGATATAGATATCTAAAATGTAAAAGAGAGCATGGATAAAAAGGCAGTGGGAGCCAGCAGCCTGTCATGGAGTTTTTCATGAACCAACAGAATGTAAAATTTATGTTGAAAACACAGCGCACTGAAAAACAGGCTTTTAATTCTTTCATTTACATGAAAATAATAATAAAAAAGTCATTATTGAAATGATATGGTCATGTAAACTTGGAGGATTTAAGCTAAGACAGATATTATTTTCCAACAAAAGATAATGAAGTAAACATTCAGAGTTGAACATTATATTGAACATGGGTCTAGCTTCCTGAAAAAGTGCATCTTCATCTTTATTCTGTTAATGTTTAATACGGGTGCCAATCACTTGGAAATGAAATTAAAAATTCTTTATTTATCCCAGAAGTGACGACACAATACTATTACCAACAGATGAAACACGAACATGAGGTTGAGAACGTGACTTTAATTATATTCAGTCAGAGACGAGACAGCTCCCGACATCAGCTGTAGTTCCACCCACGGCCAGCAGATGGAGCTCGTGCTTCATGCTGACCGTCTCAAACAGGCCTGACGTGTCTGAAGACATGGCGTCCATCTCACGGAAGATGTCTCATGTCTCATTAGGCTTCGGATTCGCCATCCCTAATATATAGTTATACATTCGATAAACGAGTGTGGGCCTTCACTGCCTTACACTTTGGAAACTTGGAAGAGCCACTCGCGGAGATCGCGCCGCCATCTTTGTTTTAGTCTGAAGTCGCATGGCGCCGCCATCTTTGTTTTGGTCTGACGACGCATCAGTACGCATATTTTGCGTCGACGTATTTTTTGCGTCGACGTAATCGGTTACGTCGACGAATCGTCCCAGCCCTAGTCAGGAGAAAATTATGATTATATTATCCATTTCTTTTTATAATAATATGGGTTCAATATTTCTGAATTGAACCTTTAGGTTTTTTTTTTTTTTTAATTAGCTGTATCAAAGCCAGGACTTTGTCCAGATCCTGACCAAATTAGAAACTGCTAAAAAAAAGATCTAGAACAAAGATTAAATGCCAGTCCAAAGTGAATTGAAAATAACCTGCAGTTTAGTAAATTGCCACCATTCCTACCTTCTACAGCACCAGCAGGGCAATCACACTGTTCAGGGAAATTTCAGAGGGGGAAGAAATCAGGCATGGTTTTAAAACATTTCAGCAAAATTTGGTGTCTTATCTACAACAAAACATTAAGATACACTTGATTTCACTACTTGGGTTGACACCTGTTTCCAAGAAGGAACTTCCCTGATGCAAAACTATGCCGTTAAAATGAAATGGTGAGGTAGAGGAACTGGAATAAAAGTCCAGCTGCTCGAAAGGTGAATTTAAGAGAAATGAGGGGTGGACTGAGTTATTTTCCAAAAATTGGGACATAATGATGTACGTTCAGTGCCAGCCTGGATGACATGCTGTGTTTTGTCACAGTGAGCTCACTCAGTAGCAGGGTGCGCTTTTTATGCAGCAGGACGACAGAGGCTGCTGGAAACAAAGCGCACCAGAGCTGTTGCATGGATCTGCCACAAATGGCCACAAAAATGTGAACATCCCTGCATGTAAACCACAGCATGATGTGCATCAAATATCACAGAGTGTGCCAATGGACGAGTCTGAAGGGCACATTGTGGGCGTTCCAGAGGCTATCGTGACTACATATCTATGGTTACATACACTAATGCACAGGATGAGCACAGCTCACAGATAACTGTACTAAATGGTAACTGTGTTTTACTCATTCTGGAAAGACTTAACTAATTAAAAAGTATTTAATTTCAGGCACAGGGAAAGACAGCAACAGCTGCCTGGAAATAAAAACAAAAAAGATAAAACTGCAGGTTCTTGTAGAGTGGTGATAAAATTTAGAAACAAGTTGACATTTACTTAAAGTTGTTTTATCAGTCGCTGTGTCTGAGGTCAAGCATTGCAGCTTGATTCATGAATATCTTGCTGTAATGTGGAGCTTTTTCTCTGTAAATAACTATTGGTGAGGTTAGGATCCAATCCATTTTAGTATTAAATTGGATGTAATTGCCGGATATTGACTAATAAAGAAAATAAAGCACAGCTGTTGCTGAGAGACGTGTTTAACTCCAAAGATTTTACATCCTGAAATCTGATTTTCATTTTCCAGCTGATTCCTGTAACATGGAGACATAAACTGTTGAGCTAATGTTAATGCTGTTGCTTGCATCAGTTCAACAACTCTCTCTTTCTTCTTTTGCAGATGGACCATGCTGCCATTGAAGGATTGTGATGTCACTGTGAAGTCGTGGACGGCGGTTAATCCCAAGACATCAGAGCCAGCTGTACCTTTCTTCACTAATTTTGGAGTGGCTCAGCTATCATTCTAGATCTGTTCGATTAAATTACCATTACCTGCCAGTGATCAAGCCTCTCCGAAATGGAAACTCTCTCCCAGGATTCCATTCTGGAGTGCCAGATCTGCTTTAACTACTACAGCCCACGGCGGCGGCCCAAGCTCCTGGATTGCCGGCACACATGTTGCTCGGTCTGTTTGACCCAAATGCGCAGCAGCCAGAAAGAGATCCGCTGTCCTTGGTGCCGTGGCGTCACCAAACTGCCTCCTGGCCTGTCTGTCTCTCAGCTCCCAGACGACCCGGACATAATCACGGTCATCGCCATCCCTCATGCCTCTGAGCACACACCAGTCTTTATCCGCCTCCCTAGCAATGGGTGCTATATGCTGCCCCTGCCTGTAACCAAGGAGCGTGCGCTCGGCCTGCCGGGGGAGCTTGGATGTCGCTTTCTGCCTGGCGGGCAGCAGAAGGGCGTGACCGTGGTGACCGTGCCCGAGCAGCAGCCTCTGGGCTTGGCTATGGGTCTTGAGGGTGTGGGGCTAGAGGGAGGTGAAGGAGAGAGGCGAGTCACAGGCCCGGTGGGAGGAGGGAAGGGCTCGACATGGTCCGGCGTGTGCACGGTGATCCTGGTGGCGTGCGTGCTGCTCTTCCTTCTGGGCATTGTGCTGCACAACATGTCATGCATCTCCAAACGCTTCACTGTAATCTCCTGCGGCTGAGGGAGGCTGCCGGGGCTGCTGCGGACCCTCCGTTAGCCCTGCATCTCCTCAGGGCTGGACTCTCTTGAGGAGAGGGGGCTAAACTCGCATCATGGGCATTTAAGGAAACAGAGCAAAGTAGAGATGATGAACAAGAGGGCAATAAGGAAATCCACAAACTGCTCTGCCCCTGTGTTCCTCTTTGGGTTTTTTTTAATCTGGGGACTCAAATTTGAATGGAAACAAACCTTCGCTTTCCTCTCCTCCAGGACCACTATGCTGGTCCTGAATCTCCCACCCCTTTATGTTCTTTCTACATTCCCTAAAAAGATGTATTTAGAAAATCTCTCTGGATACGTTTGTGGACAGATGGACTGAGCCTCTCACAGTGGCTGGATTCCTCGTTTAGTCTGTTGTCTAAGTACATAAGTTAACATAGTGTTGATTAGCTGAGCCGAGGGATGAACGTTGGAGTCTCTGGCTGGTGCTGCAGTGCAGAGTCTGGACTATCAGCTCTCGGATTCTACTGGAGCGAACTGTGCAGGATCCACATCTGTCCCTTAATAATCCAGGGAATGGCCTTTTTTTTGTGTGTGTTTTAATTCACAAACCTGTTCAGAATGAACTGTGGATGAGTCCACATAGTTTGTGAGGGAATTCATACATGCTGGCATATTATACAGCTGAGCTACACACAGGTAGTGTTGAGTTGCTTCATAGGGCTGTAATAGTATGAGTTAGTGGTAAAATGTCTGCTGATTACTTGATTGAAATTTATTTGATAAAGCCATTAGTCAAGTAAAAATGTGTTGGTTTCAGCCTCCCGAATGCAGGAATGATTTGTTTTTTACAGTTTTTTTTTACCTGTTGCACAAAAAAAGCAATTTTACGTTATTATTTAGCTAACAGAGCTTGTTTTGTTTTAATTTGCCCTTGTGTCTCGTTGACAGAAGAATACAAAGACGAAGGTGATGATAGGAAAAAAAAAAAACATAATTCTAGAAACTTTAATCCTGAATTCAGGAAAAGAAAATTAATATATTATTCTAATTTTTGTGAGTTTAAAAGAAATATGTTAGAAACTGATCTCTAAGATCAAATGTTGAATTACAGTACAATAACATCAATTGCCCAAATCAGAAAAGATAAAGTTCTAGTTTTAATTTTCCCTGCAAAACTATTTTTCCATTCAAATTTAAAAAATGTAAAAGGGCAACACATTTTTGTTAAAGAGCCTCATTGTACCTTGGATGCCACTACAATAGGGAACACTACAAGTTAAAAGAGGCGCAATTATCATATTGTCCCGTGGAGGCAATAATCCCATTTGAATTTAATATGTTCTGAGGTGTGACCATTAATGTCCTTGCATTTGTTTGTTGATTTTGCTCCTGATGTAACAAGCTATCAGCTCATTTAAATCACTTTCTTTTCTCATGTACAGTAACAGGCCCAATTCACAGCATAGGTTTTTTTTGGGGGGGGGGGGGGGGTGCACCAGAGAAAAACATTGGGTAATCAATTAAAACTTAAGTGAAGTGTTTTCTTAGTACCCAATCATGCTCTGTGCTGGCCCTATTATACAGTGGTAACACATAATTTTAACTGACAGCTTGTTGTGTGATGAATATGGCATTCCAGGTTATCTGTCACAGAGATGGCTCAAAACAGTTGCACTGAGAATTAATTTATATGGAAAAGTATAAATTGCAACTAAATTTATTTGCCTTGAGAAATTTTGATGAGAGGATTAGCAAACGTGTCTGTACTCTTTCATTACATAAAGATTTGTTCCTGTCCACTGCAAAGTTGAGGGAGATGGAAAACGGCTTTTAAATTTGAGACCAAGTTTGAACATAAACAAGTTAACTGTTTTCAGTAAAACTACCACAATTTCTTTTTTAGAATTGTATAGAAATAGATTATTTGGCATGTTTTGGCAGTATGATGGCTTTGGATCTATTGTTGATGGCGTTCATTAACTTTGAAAAGAAGTCAGTTTGGCTCGGGTTTTCTGAATTGCTAGCTCACAGTCATGCTAGCTTACTATGAAAATAATCTCAAAAATACGTACTGATATTTGTATGTTTCTTTGTTTTATTGATTTAACAAAAATTTTAAAATGTCAGACTGATTTAACTGACTGAAGAAATTCATGGTCTCTTTTTCTGGTTTAGCTGATTCATGAGTGTCACTGGTAATGCTTCATGCTATATGAGTTACAGGATATTCTTAGGAAACCCACTTTGTTTTAACACAAGTTAATTGTAATGGATTAATTAGGCAGACAACAAATATATATTTTATTGGTTGATTAAAGTTATTTCCGTTCTGAAGAAGGGTCAGCTAGCTGTTCCCCCCGCTCTAATTTATAGGCTAAACTAATGGTGTCCATTTTTCTGCTCTTAAAGGAATATTTTGATATAAAAAAGGAATATTGATCTTTTCATCTAACTTTGCAAGAATCACAAGACTCAAGTGTCAATATATTCCTATATAATGCTGGATTTGACAAAAAAAAAAAAACTCCTTAGAGCTTCACTCTTGTTTGAATAGTCATTTTCTTCTCCCATCATGCATCAACTGTTTTCCCACGGATAGCCTACTTTCATCTTACACAATTTGTTCATATACCTCTACCCCTGATTTGCCTCTGAACTTTCTCACCCTGAGCACCAACAGCCCCCACACTATTGACTTGACTGGATATGGGCTCAACTGGGGTATGGTATTTGTTCATTTGTGTGAGTAATAGGTCAGTAACAGGTCAGTCGTGGGTGGTTGTTGCAGGTTTGCTGGTAATTAATGCTGTATTGATTTATCTGCTTTGAATATCTTTCTGCTGAGATGGATGTTTTTTTTCTCACTTTCATATGGGTGAAGGAAGCTGTTTGTTTTCTGTATGTACCTCAGCCAGTGTTATAAATACATGCATACACTTACCTCTGAAGCAAGTCCTAGGGGGTCCTTAAGGGTCGCTGTCCTGCAGTATTTGGATGTTTCCTGCTGCAGCAGACATGAATCAGGTTGGAGGGTCAACATGCTTGGATAGAACTTGACAACAAGCTGTAGAGGAGGGCTGTTTGATTTGAAACAGGTGTGTTGGTTCAGGGAGAAATGTAAAACCTGTAGGATTACAGCCGTTGAGAAACAGCCCTGGACACCCCTGCTCATAAGGACTAGGATTAATCTTTTTTAAAAACAAATTTCAGCTTGGATCATCCAGTTCTTGAGGTTTAAACTTTCTTTGATTATTGAATCCTGACAGATTTTTAAGCATCTAAATTTAAACAAAAAATTCAGTGGATTTAATGGTTCGCCTCTTCCACAACTGCAACATTCTTTTAGGGAAGACATTCAGGCTACAGGGCAGCTGCTTGTTTTGTAAATCCAGTGAGAGTTAAGTTCAGCTGAACTGGTTCATGTCTTACATGCTGCTGGCTGCCATGAGACTATGCTGAAAGGCTGTTTGAAGTTTGGAGTAGCTTTGCTGCAAATCAGAATATTTTTAGCACTCAGTGCTTTGCAGACTCCAACAGATTTCCTAATTTCTCAGCACTTGAGGCTAAGGAGGTTTTCTGGGGGTCTTCCTCAAAGAAAAGTCTTAGATAGAGGAAATCCATGATAGATTAAAAAACAACAACATTCATGATTTTTTTTTTTATTTGAGTTGAGAATTTCGAAAGCCATTTCACTCAGTATGGGTGAAGAAATGTAGGTTGCTTAATAATAAAAAATGATTGTTTTTGTTACTTTTAGCAACCCAAAAGATTATACTAACTTTGATTATAACTGGTTTATTGAAGGAGGCATGCTATATATGTTTTTTGTTTTTTTTTACAATGTGACATGATCAGAATTTTTTTTCTTAAATTTTGAGCTGTCACTTCAAACACCAAAATATATATTTTCCCAAACCCCTGCCCTTTGAAGCCATAATACATACTGCATTTTGTTATCTGTTAATGCTAGTAAGCACTGGATGATTTTGGTTTATTAATGCACATTCTTTTATCTGTTTGATCGTTCATCTGAGAGTTAAGTTTAATAATTTAATGTACAGAATCTGTGAGCAGGACGCGGTAAGGATGCTGTGTGAGAGTTCACGGCTTTGCATTTGTAGTATGATTTACCAGTGGTTTCTGAGCAGTCAGTCGATGCATGCAGGCTAAGAGAAGGGGGAATTTACGGACCGAACTAAATTATAAAACAGTCGTGTTTTGTCTGGTCATGATTTGGATTTTAGTTTTTCATATATTTTCTGCATTTAGTATTAACTTGCAGACAGAGCAGCAGATTCTGACCTGGATAGCAGTTTTTCTGTTACATTTGAAATGGTGATTGTTTCAGAGGCAAAATGTCAGGTAATAGCGATGCACCCCCACACTTCACATTTAAAGAACTGAACATTTAATTGAGCTGAATGCCACTCTCTAAGCTATATATCACCTTGTTTTTGAGCTCATCTAAAGAAACCAACAGTGAGTAAACAATAGATGTTGACAGGGCAAGCTGTACTTATAAAGATGCATTTAGCAGGTACATGGCTCAAATTTGTGTTTCACATAGGTTTTTTTTAATGAAATTTATTTTTAAGATTTTGTTTTCATAATATAAGAAAATGATTAAATATATCGTGTTGTGAAATTACTTATAGATACAATTAAAGTTTCATCTCATTCTTCATTTATTCCTTCAAAAAAAAAAACAAAAAAACCCAGAAATATTTTCACTGTTATCTCTAAAAATGAAGCAAATTTTACATGATGCTCACAAAATTGCAGGCAGGAGACCCTAACGCCAGAAACTGACTAATTTGAGCTAGTGTTCTCCCACCTGAGTCAAAGTCAACACTGGCAACAATATTGACATTTAACCTCTTTTCTGCAATGGGAAATGCAACAAGTTCATATATTGAGGGCCATTTAAAGTGGTCTTTTTTTATTTAAAAGTGCTTTTTTCTTGGTCAATTCAATCTTAATATTTTCCTTTTATTATTAAAATTTACATTGATTTTTGTTTAAAGTATTGGAATTTGTTGTTTTTTTTTGCACAAAATAGAGATGGGCCTAAATTGTAACTTGAACAATTAATCAAATTTGATAGTTTTTTTTGTTTGTTTTTTTTTTTACAAGGATCTTAAATTCAAACCTATAAAAACAATGAAATATGCAATTGTTAATGGTAAAACAATGTCAATCCTCAAGATACTGTAAATGATGGTTAAATGGATCCATTGCTGACTAAACCATGAGGATTTAGGTTTTGTATTAGATGTAATTTGACTTGATCCTTCGTTTGTAACTATTTAATATATGAAAATATGATCTAAAAAGCTGTTAGATTGGTCCTTTATTTGGAAGACTACATTGGAAAATCCTGAAAAGGTTTTGTGATTCCTTAAATGATCCTTTTAGACACATTACTTTTCCATGATCTTCTATGTTGTTCTCTGCTGGAAAGATGGAAAGAAATACCATATCTTGAAATCTCCTTGTTTTTTGCGTTAATTGTTTTTTTAGATTGCAAAACTGCTCAATGCAATATATCCTTTTGTCTTTTTACTTTTATGTTAGCAGAATTTAACAGATTGAAGCATAGAGGGAGGCTTGTCATTTCTGTGCCTGTGTGTTTGTAAAATGCTGTGAAGTTCCTGTTGTAGTTTCCTGTTTGTGTCGCATCAGACGATGCAAGCAGCAGCTGTTTTTGGTGAACTAATAAAGCAAACACTCTGAATATGAACAAGCAGTCATTTCTTTGGGATTGAAGCACCGCTTTCTTGTTTTGCTTATACAGTATCATATATCTATATATACATATGTGTATATATATATACATATATATATATTATATATATATATATATATATATATATATACATTTAATTGCTATTTATTTAGGACAAGTGGAGTGCACACTAAGATCAAATAGCCAGCCCCTGTGGCTTTATTTAAAGAAATCCCATATGTCACACTTGAGTAAACTTAGCAGAGTGCTGCCTCGCTTTGTTTACCCTTAGGAATCTCTTTTCTCCTCCAATATTTATTGATATTGTGTCACAGCAGTAATTAACACCCCCCAGGGGCCAATTGCAGCCAGCTTTGCTGCAGCAGAACGCCTCTGTTCTTCACAGGCAGCAGCCATCATTAATGTTAACTGCACTGCTCCCGGACTGCACAGTCACAACCCTTCTGTGTTCAGGTTTTCACCATCAGACTTGCCTTAATTCCTAGGGTCATAACAAGGTGTTGGAGACATTCCTCATGAATTTTTGGTCCATATTAACATGACAGGATCATACAGCTGCTATTTGTTGCCTGTTCTGTACATCTGTGATGAGAATGTACCGTCCACTACATCTTAAAGGTGCTCCATCTGATTCAGATCTGGTGACTGTGGAGGCCAGTGGAGTAACGTGAACTGGTATGTTAAAGAAATGAGCCTGGGATCTTTGAGCTTTGTGATAAGCTGCCTATGGTGCATTATTCTGCTGGTATGATGCACCACACCTCCACCTGTTCATACAAGGCAGGATAGATTCATGCTCTTATGTTGTTTCCAACAAATTCTGATTTTTTATCTGAATGTAGATCTGAAATGGATCCGGCAACATTTTCCAATCTTCTGTTATCCAAAGACATTCTGGTCCAGACAGCTGTTGCTCACTAAATATATTCTCTATCTCAGACCTTTCTCTGTAAACACTTTAAATGGTTATATGTAAGAATCTCAGTAAAAAGCAGTTTCTGAAATATGTTGGGCACCAACAACCATGCCACATTTAAATCCACTATTCCGCTTTCTTTTTTTCTCATTCGCTTCAGCAAGTTGTCTTTACCATGTCTGCATGGCTAAATGCACTGAACATATATTTGTGTTAAGTAATTGAGCAGGTGTGCCTATAAAATGACCAGTGAATGTACAGTGCAGTTTCACAGAGAATTTATAAAACTGCTACAAAGCTTAAACTAAACTGTGATTTCTCTGTTTTTTATGTACGTGGACATGAAAATAATTGCTTGGCAATTCAGTCTCACAGCACCCAATGAAATTGATGATCTTTAGTTACTTTGGTAACTGTGGTTGGAAACTTCACTCAAAACTACTTTAAGGGTTTTAAAAGTAAGTTTTGAGACTTAGACTAAAGAAATACAAGGTTCAGGCTCTAAAAAATAAACAAAATACAACAATAACAAAAACAACAGAACAAAGTAATGTAAAAAATCATAGGAGTACAGCGCAACGTCCAACTTTTTTCCAGAAACCTGCCCCTTCTGGCGACAAGTGGAAATGAAGCTAATGCCGTGCACACGCACGGGCTGCTTCGACTGAGTTGGTCTTTAGTTTCACCCACACACACTCAGTCTCAGCCCAGAGTTGGAGTCACAATGTCTACTTAGGTAGTAAAGTTATAAATCTGCAAGTTGTTTGCGGTCAATCGTTGAGTAAACTGTCAGACTGGATGCTAACGGTAACAACAGGCTAACGCTGGCTTGTAGATCAAATATCCAAATTCAGAGGCCGAGACCACGATTTCCTTATAAAATTACCGCATCAGCTAAATGTAACAAGGGGCTAGATTGTATCTCTTCCCCGGGAACAGTCATATGGCTGTCATATTGCCACATTTCCATTCTAAAAACGTAGCATTGCAATATTACTGTTTGCATCCTCATTTCCGTCATACATCACGTCTACCTTGTTAGTGAGAAGAAAGCCAACTGCGGTTCCATTTTATTCCCAGAGCAGATCGGATAGCAGCAGTCAGCGTTGTCTCGACATGGGTGGTCCTGTAGTGATGGAGTACATGTTAACGGCGCAGCCAGACGAACTAATATGCACAGCTCGTCTCACCCGCGAGCACCCCCTTGAGGCTTCGTACCCAAAACTCAGAGCATTCAGAAACAGTATTAGAGACAACTGCAGTGAAGAAAGATTGGCACATTCTACACATCAGGCAGGTGTTAGAGGATGTGGAGAAAGGAAAAGAATAGTATGTAGCATCTAAATTTGTGTGACGCACCTTTAAGTTTTAGGTATTTATAAGTAAGCATTTAGGCTAAAGCATCAAAATGTGATTGGTTAAGTCAAAGCAATGAAAAGATATCTTGCAGGTTTAGAATGATGGTCTTGGCTGAAGCATTGAAAACTGTCCTTTTGTGTGAGCATTAAAACTTCATCAGTTAGGTTTAAACAATGAAAATGAACAATGAAAAATAAGACTTCTCAAATATTAAAGCAAATCCTATACTGCCATTAAAATATCAATTTCACGATGTAAAATGTAAATAGTTAGACTTTCAAAAGCAAAAAGCAAAGTTTTGGTGTTTAAAAGTAATTAAGGTTTATCCAGGACTGGGCATGTGCAGTTCTGTGTAAGGATTAAAAAATAACTAAGTTAAGGGACTATAAATGAACTGGCTACATTCAGGCTTTATAAAGTGGTTGTTTAAGTTATGTTATTTAAAAACTGTGTTTAGGTGTTACACTATAATCAGTAATAACTTAGGTCCAGGCATTAAAAACTGATTTCTTACATTAAATTTCATCATTTTGACTAAAACATCATGGCTTGTGTTAAACAGACATAGTAATCATTTCACACTTTAAAATGTTCCTTTTAAAGGGTGCTGAGTAGCTCAAATGGTTGAGAGGGTGTACAGAGGCTGAAGTCAGCTGTTCTGGGTTTAAATCCCAGCAAATGCTCCTCTGTCGAGACACCTGTTTCTTCAACGAAGGCCACCAGTGCCCAACAATTCTTTAAAAGGAAAAAAAAAAGAAGACCCCTTTCTCTGGTTGGTATTTTGCCACCCCTCTGCAGCACCATGATTACCAGATCACCTTTGTTTATTCGTTTAATGCCCATTGTTTTTGTTACAAAAGCAGAGGCACATAATAAATATATTGGTTTATGTTCTTCCCACATAATAGTCTGCTGAAAGTCAAATGCAACTAACTCCAGATTCCTAATCCTCACCTGAGCCGTGGTTCATTTACATTTTTTCTGTATGAGAAGAGAGAGATTCCAGTGTTGTCATATCTCTGCTGCACAGTGTCACAGTAAATTTTTGTTACTGGAACTATTTTCTTCTGTCACTGCATTATGTGAGCGCTCTTGAGGATGTATCATGGATTCCCAGCAAAAGCTCAGCAGAGACCGTCATCCGTTTAAGCCTGGCAGCGGATCAGACTTTGTTCCTTCGTGCTGAGAGAAAAAAAAAGGAGAAAGAAAAAAGATATGGTTCCTATTTGTAGGAGGCAGTGTTGGGTGACAGTGTGCAACAGAGTGAATAAAAGCAATATCAATTTTTCAGTGAACACTCCTGCAGTATTTCAGGCAATGGAAAACTTAAATATTTGAAGGCATTAGAGGACAAAGTTCTGTGTTACCCCAAACAGAGATGTACATGTTTCAAGCCTAGAAGCTTGTTTCATAAGAGGAGGAAGTATGAACTTGTCCTGGTGGGGAGCTGCTCGAGTCAAGATATTGACTTCGACACTAGCAACATGCTCCTACGGGGGCATTCACTCAAATTCTAGGGTATGGTGTTAAAGCGTTATTTAACCCTCCAGAACATTAGGCCTGATTATTGCTAATAAAAACCATTTAAATATGAATAATACCCCATCATCACTGTTCAAGTAATGTGTCTCTTTTGCTTCAACAAGAGGTGCTGCAGCAGGTCTGCCCAACCTAAAACGATCAAGCAAGCTAAAGAATGACAGCCTCAGAAAAATGACCCTCACTTTATGCATAAATGCAGGCAATGCCAGGGAATCAATTTTGCTGCTTTGGTGTGCAGGTGTGGGTAATGACAGGTTAATTAGTCTGCACGTGTGAGGTGGCTGTACTTGCACATGTGCGACCCTCAGTAACTGATGGCTGGTGGGTTTTCAGACTACAAAGGTGCTCATTTGCATTTTGACAGCATGCATGCAGTCAATCTCTGCTCATGAATTCTTGAGGATGTACAGAAGTGTTTTACATCTTTGAACATACTTCTGAAGGTAAATCTTACCTATAGGAGACCAGACTTTAGTTTTCTGGTCATTTAGATGTTCAGGGAGAAAAAGTAATGAACAGCTTTGCTTCCAAATTAAATTGAAAATGACAGACTCTTAGGAAATGATTGAACACTAACCCAAACTGTTTCAAAGCCGGTAGTAATGAGCAATTAGTCAGCTCAACACCTTTGACTGCATATTTTCCCAGTAATATTAACATTTTATAAATAGACTCATGTCATTTGGACCTTTTAGAATTCACTCTGAATATGCAGCCTGCAATATTTCATATCATATTAGTGACTAACTGGACTACTTGATCAGCTCTGTTCACAAAGGTCTGGTCCTCATCAGATGTTGAAATAAGGTAAATACAACCTCAGTTGAATAACACATAGGAAATTGCACTGTGTCATTATTTATTGAATAAAAACTGAGCCAAACTGAAGAAGCAGTGTGGGTGAAAACAATGCCCACCCCGTGATTCAGCAGCTTGTACGACCTCCTTTTCTGCATGAGATTTTCAGTTACATGATTATGGAGGTATCGTGTTGTTTTTAGGTCATTGAGGTTTGCAGCATTTGTGCACAATTCTCCTCAGGTCCATAACAATGTTTCAATCAGGTTCAAGTCTGGGTTTTGGCTGGTTCATGTCAATATCTATTTTTTTTTTTATTTTTCAGCCATTCTGTTGTAGATTTGCTGCTATGATTGAGATCGTTTTTATGTTTCAGGACCCAGATTCACCCAAACTTCAGCAGTTTGATAGACAGCCTCACATTAGACACTAGCATACTTTAGTTTATATAAAGAGAAGTTCATGTTTACTTGGTTCGATTTCCAAGTCCTGTGGCTGCAACAAGCTCAAACTGTGCACCAGCCGTCCACCACTGTGCTTGACCCTTGATATCAGGAGTTTGTACCAGTATCCTGTGTTTAGTTTACTCCACGCACGCTGTTGTGTTTGATGGCCAAACATCTCTACTTAAGTTTGGTTTGTCTTTTGGACAAACGCTGCCATGTTCTCTTTTAGAGAGACAAAACTTTATCCTGCAATCTTTCCAAACAAACAATACTTATATGGGCTTTTTCTAATTCTCATGAAGTTTAAAGGTGCATTGCGCAAGTTTAAATGTTAAATACGATTCTTTTCTTTCCTCCACATACTCTGACAATTGCCTGATGTGTAGAATGAGTTGATGTTTCTTCACTGTGGTTTTCTCTAATACTGTCTCTGAATGCTCACTGCGAGAGTTTCGGGTATGAAGCCTCAAGGGGGCGCTTGTGGGGGAGACAAGCTAGGCGTTCTCATTTACCTGACTGCGCTGTGCCGGTGTCGTGTACTCCGCTACCGCAGGTCCGTGTGTCGAGACAACACTGACTGCTGCTAAAAGATGGAGAGCAGGTGCCTCTCAAACCCCAACTCAGACTCCAGTAAGACAAAGAAGAAAAGTTTTGTCTTGTGAGACGAAGAGAACCAAACGGGAGTCTGACTAGTGCCAGAGTGAGATGGGAGTAAACCGAGCAGCTTTTTTTCTTTCTCTTTTTAACTGGAGGGAGCTACGATCTGCTGTCGGAATAAAATGGGACCCACAGTTGACTTTCTTTTGCTAACAAGGTAAATGTGATGTATGATGGAAATAAGGATGCATAAAATTGCACTGCTAAGGTTTTAGCATGTAAATATAGCAGTATGACAGTCATATGACTGTTCCCGGGGAAGAGAAACACTCTGGTCCCTTGTTGCATTTAGTTGATGTGGTCTTTTTATAAGGTAATCGTGGTCTCAGCCTCTGAATTTGGATATTTGATCTACAAGCCAGCGTTAGCCTATTGTTACCGTTAGCATCCAGTCCGACAGTTTACCCAACGATTGACTGCAAACAACTTGCAGATTTAGAACTTTATTACTTCAGTAGACATTGTGACTAACTCTGGGCTCAGACTGAGTGTAATGCAGGTTAAACTAATAAAGACCAACGCAGTCAAAGCAGCTCATGTGTGTGTACGACATTACTGTCACTTCCACTTGTCGCCAGCCAACTTTTCACCAACTTTTTTCTGTAAAAAAGTTGGAATTGTACTGTACTCCTTTAACATTCACCATGCCAACTGAGGCCTGTAGAGTCTGAGATGATGTAGCTTCAGTCTTTCATTCAGTTTCTACTAACGCTGAACAGTCTAACCCTGGACTGAACTTGCAGAAACAAATGTTTTCTATTTGAGACAAATACTTCATTTTCAGTAAAATTTATGTACAAAACCAGATTCTTTTACTCCTCTCTTATTCAAGTTCCTCTAAAGTGATTATTATGTTTCTTCATATCACTGTAAAACTGTGTTGCCTTTAACAGGGTCAAAAACAAACCTCTGTGCCTGTACAAAAGCACACAGGAATCAGAGCACTCGGATATTCATCCGCCTTAATGCAGCTTCCTGCTCAGGAAGCAACCTTCATCATGTTGTTCCTGCTTCTTTACTTCCTACATCCATTGTGGAAAACACATCTGAGACATGACATGTAGCAGTTAACAGCAGATATTTCATTCAAACACACTTGTGTGTAACCTTTTCCACAATCAGGGTAGATGGCCAAACGGATCCTGAACTGCGTCCAGATTTTTCTACATGATAGATGCCCTGCTCTCTGCATTTCTGATCCTCTGCATGTCTCTTGTGAAAAACAAGTCCTGATTTTGGCAAACTTCTCAACAGACCTCACAACTAAGAAATATTTAAGTGTTCATTGGGGGAGAATAAAAGAAGAAAGCCAGGGTTTTTAATTTTCTGCACAGAAGATGCCCGTGAGGTAACAGTGGGGTGTAAACAACAGATGGTTTGGTTTAGAGAGAGCACTCACCTCCCCGTCAGCCTCATGATACTTTTTTCCAACATCAGTATTGTTCAGTTTAAGTGGAGCCTGAGCCTGAACCAGCTTCCTTCCTCCATCGCCCTCCCTTCACTCCTGGAAATCCCTCTCTGACAATGAAATCACTTTGTGTACAATCTCACTTCAAGGTCTGAAGAACATTACTTGACTTTTTTATTCTTGATCGAATCATTCTGGACTAGTGGCAGAGCTAAACTTTTCCCCCTTTAATTTTACCTTGTCCTGTCGAGCATTGTAGCACGCAGACTGATGGCCTGACTGCTATGATGTGTTGAACAGATTCGCTTTGCTAAGGGGAGCTTTGTGAATAAGGACTACTCTTGATAATCTGAATGAATTTAATTGGTTCAATTAGTTCATCTTAATTAATTTTATTTTATTTTACCATCCCGGATGCAAACCCCGGAACCCCGGCAGAATGCCCAGAAGGACCAGACCACCCCAAACGGCCACCCAGCATGGGCCAGTCTGCCCCGGAGCCACCCTAGCACAACCCACAGGCCTGGGAACAACCACCCCCCCCCAAAAATTTCCCTTTTTCCTGGAGGGAAGACGGTGTTTGATGTTTTTGGGGCTACCACCCATACATGTTAACTGCCTCTCATCAAGAATGTTACTGATGGACTTTACACGTTCCAAATCAGTTCAGCTTTTATGTGGGAAGGCCAGACATCAGACAGCACTTGTTGGTGCCCAAAAGCCTTTAAAATCCTGGTTCACGAACCCGAAAACCTGCCAACAGACAGAGAAATTACTGACTGATTAGCTTACCATCATGTGGCAAGGTACGCAACGGAGGGCCCAGGTGGGATTCAATTCCCAGACTCCCGGATGAGAGTCATGTGCTCTCATGAGCCCTGGCAGCCCAGCAGAGCTCCCTCAGAGGCACGCTGCTTCAGCCAAAGAGTGAAGGAGCAGGTCCTCGACCACTGCTAGTTAGACTGAAAATGTGTGCTTTTCCAAGTACACCACAAATACAGACACAATCAGTGACAGTCAAAATAATTTGTTAATGCACATACCCGACAAATCTTTTATAATTATTACACACAGCAAGCAGGTTTCTGGAAGGAACCAATGCTCTCCACTATGAATGCATGGGTTCTCTCCAAAGTCAAAGGCACACGTTACATGTAGGTTGATTTGAGTCTTCTCACTATTGGTGAGTGTAACCTGATGGAATGCTTTGTGTTGGTCCTGTGATGGACAAGCAGCTGCTTAGGTGCTGCAAGGTTGCTATAGTAACACGAAGCAACCGCCTGGCTTCAACCCTGAATCCCCCATTGACATAAGATATCCCATTTTCAGAAGAAAACAGTCATTACTATCTCAAGTTAGTAATGTTTAAAAAAAAATGCAGCCATGTATGTTCTCGGCTTCTGTATTTTCTATGTTTCACTGAGAAATCTACTGTAGTGTGCAAAAGTCTTCAGCCCCCCCATACTGTATGGTAAAAACAGGATTTTTACAGTTTTCAGGGTCATGAAAGACATTATTTGATACAAGCACCTCTAGTTTTCAATATAGCCTGAACCCTTAGAAAGGTTTCTTATGATTTTAATAAGTAGTCTTCAGTAATTAGTTCTCCAACTTCTTGAGGGACATTTCTAAGCTCTAATTCGAATGTTGCTGCCCTTTTCTCTGTTCTTTCTCAAGATGATCCCACACCGTTTCAATAATGTTGAGGTCCAATCACTTTACAGTCAGTCCAGTTGATAATCAGCCTTTTCTTCCCTATTTTCTTGCATTAGAATGGCTTCTTGACAGCCACCCGTCTGTGGAGACCATTCTGCTGAAGTTTCAGTTGATTTCTCAGGTCGCATGTCAGGCGGCAGGCCTTGGTTGAATTCTTTTTTTCATTATTTCTTAAGGACGTGACTTTAAGATACTGTTTATTACCTGTAATTCTTTTTCTTTCTTAGCTCTGAAACCTCTTTTTTTTGTCATACTAGTTTCCTCCAAATCTTTTATGGAACCACAGCACACCATGCTGAGCTATCTGACATTTACTGATAGATTTTTGTAGAAGCCAAACATCCAACACTTGTGGGGAGTCAGTGGAAACAAACAAACAAAAAACTCTTAAATTTAAGATAAGTTAGTCAGTAATAGCAGTAGTAGATAGTAAGTTATTAAGATGGATTGTTTGTTTTTCTTTAAATATCTAAATGAATTATGTTATTTAGTTTACTTCAACTAAACCTTTATCATTTTGAATGCATCACTGCATTTCATTGGTCAAATTTCCTTGTTTTCCTATCAGTTTTTTAAAGACCTCGTTTTTTTGCTGAAGAAAACGTGATACATACTGTAATACATTTTGTGTTTATACAAGCCTGACTTGAGCTTTTAAATTTTTCATTGTAGGAGCCTGATTTTATTCCATAGAAATAGTCTATAGGGGTCTTTTTGTATGTGCAGTTTCACATACACATGATTTATACATGTCTTGTCGTGAGCTCATTGTATTGTCATATATTTGACAAGGTTTTAGCTTCAAACCGTAAGTGGTTTTGGTTTAGTTTTTGAATACAAATTAGACTAAGAGTAAGATGAATTAAACCAATGCAGTGTTAATATCTGATTGGGCCCCCGGACCACTTTGCTTTAGGGCCCTATATCAAAAAAGGTTATAAACTCCTGATCTCAATGTGATTGATTTGCATGACTCAACCTTGACCTAAATACTATTTTATGACTGAAAATATTGAGTGGATGTCGTAGGCCACTCAGTTCTTCTTACTTTTCCCTCTAAAGCCCATCAAGGTACAGTCATCATCCTCAGATGCAGCATTTTGTCCATTCCACACTCGATGTTCCTATAATAGCTCAAATCACAGCCTCTCCTAATGGACTGAATTTCTGCCGTCTTTCTACCTTTCTTGAGCCTGTGTTGATTATCTGTTGATGGAAGGACTCACTCGTGTGACTAATATCTATCCTGACATCACTTTTAAAGATTTTTCTTTCCAGTTCTTATCCACCCATCTGGGTTTTTCTGCACTATTTGTCCCTGCAGGTGACACATCAAATTTGCTCACAGCCTCTCCTAAATTCAGCCGAGCCCAGAGAAGGCATTATTGATCCTCACACCTCCCAAGAAGGGGAATTTTTCTACCAACAAAACACTTCATCTTCAATCAGGTTACATCTTGATTGGACCTGAGGTGCAGATTATTTGCTGTCAGTAGAAACTAGATGTGAAACCAACTGGCAAAAGTCAATGCTTTTGAAGGACAGCCTTTTTGTTTCCGGTGGTTAAAAATGCGTATATTTACAACAGACATGTTTGATTTACTGTGCTCACAAAACACCACAATTTAACAGCTCTGTGTTTGTTCAGATAGTTCAAAGGAGCATAAACTGAAATTAATTCTGCCAGTCCAGTGATGGAGTTAGGGGTTTTCTCTCCATTTCACTGACATTTTTACCATTTGGTGACGTTTTTCCTCAATTCTCCTGTCACTGGTTTAATTTATTTATGCACCTATTGATTCAGATGGTTCCCAGCGATGCATGGCCCTGTGCAAATTATTGGACTACACTGGAATATTGACTTTAGAAACCTTT
The DNA here is from genome assembly GCA_023101725.1 of Atherinomorus stipes. Taxonomy (NCBI): domain Eukaryota; kingdom Metazoa; phylum Chordata; class Actinopteri; order Atheriniformes; family Atherinidae; genus Atherinomorus; species Atherinomorus stipes. Next base: position 1,504,061 of record JALJCO010003410.1, read on the forward strand.
ATTGTGCTATCATCACAGAGGCTTGCGAGCCAGTTTCTGCAAGCGGTGCACTTTTTATGCTCACAATCATAAAAGCAGACAAGTCAAATTATGCACACACATACACAAACATCTGCATCCCTCCACCCTCACACGAATACACACCACTTGTTTCTTTCATCCCCCTGTTGAAATGACGCATGGAGTGTGGCTTGCTTGGTGAGAGACGGGACACTTTTTCCCTCACAGCCCCACTCTGGCTTGTCTAATCCATCAGATGTGGGGAAAACGCTGGGCCAGCCATTTTCACTAAATCCCTGGCCGTCAAAGTCATCAGCCAGGCCGTCTATCCTCACCTCAGCCCTTTTAACAATTTGCTCTGCCCTTGTTTTCTCACTTTTTTTGAGGTCACTGCTTTGACTTGATTTACCCAAATCATCATCTTCAACAGTTTCATCAAGTTGGGCAGCAAAACCATCCAGTCCTGATATAACTACTTTTATGAGGTGGTCTAGTGGATTGAGAAGGCCAGGGCTAGTAAACTCAGAGGTCAAATGACGTTTGTAGGCTGATATTTCCTGCAAGCATTATGCAAGAGAAAAACTGAAAATATCCCTTGAACAACTCAGATAAAATCCTCCATTTCTTGGTGTCAGACAAGAGTCTGTTTAAGTGAAATGTTAATTGCAGGTCCATCATATTTACGTCCAAGTAAAGATGGAGATTTTATTTCAATGTTTAAAGGGGAGGAAACCAAAAACAGGAACACATGACGAGGCGAGTCTGTATTCATGCCAACAGAGTTATGGATATTCATTAAACCTCTGTTCCCTTTGCTGTCATTGGAAGTCTCAGGTTTCCTCCTGGTGCAGATGTGATAAACTTATAAGGCGCCCGGAGTGAACATCATGACTGGTGCCACATTAAATAAAGAAACTATTGTATTATACAAAATTATATATATATATATATATACATATAAATATATTTATATTTATACACACACACACACACACAATATATATATATATATATATATATATATATATATTTTCAAGACCCGATTTTCAGATGTATGTGTGTTTTAAGACGCAAAAGGTTAAGCACGTCGGTAAACGCTAGCTGGCTAATGCTAGCATGCTGGTGTTGTGCCCCACCGGCTACAAACAAACATGCTACGTTGTTTTATTATAAAGTTCGGCCCTTCACTCTGGTGAATCGCTTTGATCCACTTCTTCCTTGGTATCACTTCAGTCTGGAATCCGTGAAACTTTCAGTAGGGTTGGCGTTTATTCACATTATCTACGAAGTAAAGCAGGGACATTGAACTGGGCCGGAAGTGGGCCGTCTAAGTGTTTCAAACCGGAAGTTCGGAACACGGAAGCGTGATAATCCCCCATATTAAAGCTGAAAATCATACCTTGTGAAAATTAGAAAAATGCTTCCATTGCATCTGCTGCAGATTCGGTACTTAACGCAGACATTGTATTGCTGCATGGTGGGCGTGGCCTTATGTTGTTCCCATGACCCACAAAAAACAAGAAAACAAAATGAACACACCAAATGTCACCAGACAGCATGTTGTTTATGTTAGTTAATGGTATCAGATGATATCCAGCCGACATCAATTTTGAGTTTTTAAACCAATAACGGCAGATACAGATATCCAGCTCATAATATTGTGCATCTCTAATAATACAAATAACAAGGCTCTGAATCAACTTTTTGATTGCAATTTAATGTAGCTGGTAGATTAGTTATCAGCCAGTCAGGATTTCCACATATCTTTTTTTTTTTCAGTGACAATAAGCCAGGTTATGAATGCAACTGAATGTATTTAATCATACATTGTAATGAAAATGCCAAACAACAACAACATTCTCAAAATATTTTCGGTCTGTGTATCACTCATCCATTTAAAGGTTGAATCTGAATACGGACAGAACAGCGACATCGCGTGTGTCTATGTTGTAGTTGCAACAGCAGAAAAACAACTCCAGCCACTGTGTTGCCAGGTTTGCTAGGATACGCCAAGTGACCGGCAGCCTGCACCATGTCCAACAAGTATTGCAGAGGAGTTTATAACTGACAGCTAACGTTAGCCAGTTAGCAAACGAGTTGTCTTACATTTCCAGGAGAAAAGTCGCCATTTCTGCATTTTATGCCATGGAAAATGTTTATATGGGTCCATTTAGTGTAGTCTTCACCTAAATTGAATCCAGTTTTTGCTCTTCTCAGGTCACTCCTCTTCTGAGATGGATAACAATATCTCCAGGTCTCAAAAACAGCTGCTTGACTTTCCAACTCCACTGTTTCCCCCTGTGCCATCCTAACTGTGTCCAACATGCAACATAGAGATCGTATTTGGCAACCTGCAGTGGCGGCATGTATTGGCTTTAAGATGTAAACATAATGCCATTATCAAACCCGTCCAAAATTATTTCATATTTATTTTCAGGTTAATTATATTTTTTTAAGGAAAAGTTCTTTCATTCTGTATCCCTCCAAATACCCTGTGGAGGTCTTTTTTTTATTATTTTTTTTTTAAATATAGCTTTTCATAAAGATTTTCCATATTCAGCCTTTGACTTTTTAACAACTTTTTTTCCCCATTATTCCTCTAGAAATCTAAAACCGTACCGACTTCTTCCACTTATCCAAGGCTGGGTTGCGGGGGCAGTAGCCCAGGCGCCCCATTCGGGTACGGCCAAATTAAGGGGGAAGGGGGGAAATTTCTTTAAGGGTTTTTAATGGAGGGGGTGTTGCGAGAAAAAAAAAAAACAAGGGGAAATAGAAAAAAAAGGGGAAGAAGGGGTATAGAAAAGAAAATGGGAAGAACAGGTAGATTGATGGGATGATGATGAAAAGGAAAGGGAGAGGGGGGAGAGGCGGGGGGGGACCAGAGGTCGGGGGGGGGGGGGGGGGTAATTAAACGGGAGGGGAGAGGGGGATGGGGGGGTTGGGAGGGGGTCGGGGAGGTGGGGGGGGTGGGGGGGGGGGTGGGTGAGTCAACATAAAGATACAACGAGGGGGGAGCTGCGGGGGGGGGGGTCCGGTGCATGGGCGGAGAGAAAGGTAGCGCAGGAGCTAGCGCCACAACGAAAGAAAAAAGCAAAAAAAGGATAGCGAGTGGAAGTTAGAATTGGAGTCGGGTTTCCCTCTCCCCCGCCTCCCACCTCTAAACATAAGAAAAAAAGAAATAAAAGAAACAAAATCTCTTTTCCTGCTGTTCAACCCCTAACACAACAAAAAATGGCGGGTGTTAGATACTAAGTGAACTGGTATGTAAGAAAAATTAAAACAAAAAAAAACAATAAATTGAATAAAATAAATAAAATAAAAGGAGATAAAAAAAAAAAAAGAGGGAGAGGAAGTGGGGTGTGGGGGCGGTAATTACGAGATAAAGTGAGATATGGTTTGATGGTGGTAAATAATTTTTTTTTATTATCTTTATGAGGGGGCGAGGGTGAGTCCTCATCCTATTATTGGGGGGTCAGTTATAATCAAACAAATTCGGGCTAGGGGAAGGGGGTGAGGCGAGAGTGAGGCGGGCGAAAGGAAGGAAGTACTAATATAAATATCCTCGTCGCGGGTAAGCAGGAAAGCCCAGATTTCCTTCTCCCTGGCCACAGCCGCCAACTCATCAGGGGGATCCCGAGGCGTTCCCAGGCCAGCTGGGAGATGTAGTCCCTCCAGCATGTCCTGGAACACCTCACCGGGGAAGCATCCAGGAGGCATCCTGACCAGATGCCTGAACCATCTCATCTGGCTCCTCTCGATCCAGAGGAGCAGCAACTCTACTTTGAACCCTTCCCGGATGACCAAGCTCCTCACCTTATCCCTAAGGAGAGCTTGGCCACCCTGCGGAGGAAACTCATTTCAGCGGCATGTACTCGCAATCTTGTTCGGTCATGACCCACAGCACATGACCTTAGGTGAGGGATGGAAGATAGATCGACCGGTAAATTGAGAGCTTCGCTTTCTGGCTCAGCTCCTTCTTCACCACGACAGATCGATGCAGAGTCCAGATCACTGCAGACGCTGCACCGATCCGTCTGTCCATCTCCTGCTCCATTTTTCCCTTACTCATGAACAAGACCCCAAGATACTTGAACTCCTCCCCCATGGGCCAGGACCTCGCCCTCGACCTGAAGAGGACTCTTCACTCTTTTCCAGGTGAGGACCATGGTCACGGATTCTGAGGTGCTGATTTTCATCTCAGCCACTTTAACTTGGGTGAAAATCGCTCCAGCAAGAGTTGGAGATCACAGCTCGATGACGCCAACAGAACCACATCATCTGCAAAAAGCAGAGACCCGAACCTCAGGCCACCAAACCGGATCCCCTCAACACCTTGGCTGTGCCTACAATTCCTGCCCATAAAGGTTATGAACAGGATCGGTGACAAAGGCCAGCTTTAGCAGAGTCCAACCCTCACCTGAAATGGATTCGTCCCAGCTCTGGCACCCGTCATATGAATGAAATGAAATGAGTGAATGAAAAATACTTTTTTCGTCCCAGAAGGGAAATTCAGTATTGTAAAAGCTCACTCTTTTTTTTTTTTTTTAAATAAGCAAAAAAGTCAGTCAGTCTTGTTCTTTAGGGTGATGGCTGCTGGCAGGAATGAATTTCTGTATTTCTCCGTCCTACAGTGAACTTGACGCAGCCTCCCACTGAACACACTCTGTTGATTCTTCACTATGTTGTGGAGAGGATGGGAAGAGTCCTCCATCATCTTCATCAGCTTGTGCAGCAATCTCTTTTGAACGATCAGCTCCAGCAGCTCCAGAGTTATCCCCAGCACAGAACCAGCTTTCTTGATCAGCTTGTTTAGTTTCTTCTTTAGTTTAGTCCCTGATTCTGATGCTGCTGCCCCAGCAGATGGCTGCAAAGCTAATTGCACTTTCCACAACAGACTTGTGGAAGATCTACAACATCTTGGTGCAGATGTTGAATGATCTCAGCTTCCTTAAGAAGTAGAGTCTGCTCTGACCTTTCTCGTAGATGTAGTCAGTGTTGCATTTCCAGTCTAGTCTGTTGTCCAGCTGAACTCCAGGTATTTGTAAATCTCCACCACCTCCACCTCCTCTTCCAGGATGTAGACAAGACTATGCTGCTTATTCTTGCTCTTCCTGAAGTCAACAATCATTTCACAAACTGACTGACCAGTTCCCTGTTATCGGCTTCTTGTCCATCACTGATACGCCCCACAACTGGAGAGTCATCAGAGTATTTCTGCAGATGACAGTAACTCATGAGGCCTTGGAAACAATGGTGAACAATAAATGGTTTGGTGAGGAGCGTAAAGCCATCCTCTTCCATTAGCAACAAAATGCTGATGCAGAGGGTTCCTCTGTCAGTGCAGCTGACTGTGGGTGGTCCCCCATTCAAATTTCATATTTCTGTTTATGAAAAAAAAAAAGTTATAATGGGTTGTAGGGCTGCCACAAATTATTATTTTGATATTCGACTAGTCACCAATTATTTTGGCGATTAGTCGACTAATATGATTAGTCCATACGGAAAATGTAGCATATTTACAGTAAAAGTTTGGACACTTTCTTATTGAATCTAATCGAAAAACATGTCCAAACTCTTGCCTGCAAGTGTGTGTGTTAATTTATACCAATGCAATTCAAGAAAAGCTGCCAGGACAGAAAGGCGGACAAAGCATCAGAAGGTACAGTGGCAATTCTGAGAGGAAACACAAAGCTTAAAGACAAACGATTAGTCGATTATGAAATTAGTCGTTGACTATTTTGATAGTCGATGATTAGTAGATTAATCAACTAATCTTGGCAGCCCTAGTAGGTTGAGAAGAGTGATTGTGTCATATGACACAAAGCATACGATATGTTTGTACTTTGTACTGTGTTTCTGCGTTGGATTTTGTTTGTGTTATTAAATCTATCCTCTTGAAACATCAAGTCTGTATCCTTGGGTCCACTGTGTCATCACCCCACCTCAAACCTTAACAGCTAGTGAGGCAAGTCATAAGAAGTGTCAATGGCATGAATATCACTTGATCAGTTTCTGTTCTCTGTAATGTAGCTGGTGTAATTGAGTGGACAAAATTTTAAAATGTGTCTATACTGTTTGTCACACTCAGAAAATGCTATGGTAGAATTAAAAAAAAATAAAGGCAGCATGGATAGAATAATGGACTCACAGTAATAAAAAAGAACACATTTGACCAATTAAAAACAGAAATGGCCAAGTGTATCAAATGCATAAACCATTTTCATAGCTGTCTCTGCTTTAACAGACTATAGTTAGAAGCCAAATATTAAATGTTGATTCTACTTCACTGTTCCAGTTCAGCTGGCCCAAGTGTTGTGTGTGTGTGTGTGAAGTTATGAGGGCTCATTGAAACGTAAACGTATTCCCATCATTTAGTGTAATTTATTTTAATATAAGAATGTACAATGCTATGTAATATTATTATTTGAGATACAAAGAGAAACATGTTCTACCAAAGATCTACATTTTGGCACCAGACCTGATCCTGATATAAATAATAATAAATGGTGCCCCATACAAAAGCTTTTTATGTAATTACAAGCTGAACCCAGAGGTGTAACAAATCAGAATCAGAACTGTTTTCATCGCTAAGAGCAGTAAAGGTCAGTTTGCAGCACAAGGAAGTTGTCTTGGTATCAGGTGCAATTACAAATAGTGGTACCAAAAACGGTTGAAACTAGACATACTATAAATACACAAATTTTATACAAAAGAATAGAATAAAGAATAATAAAAATACCGGGACAAATTTGATTAAACAATGGCATTATATTTAACTTAATTATCAGCGCTCTCTCTGTGTGTATTTTAATAAAATCCAGCTAACGGGTTATGTATCTATTTAGTTATGGTTGACATCAATACACAGTGTTTTTAACATGGCACCGCAAAGTGGGCGGAGTCTAACGTTTGACTCCGCCCACATTGAGCCCCACCCCGATCTGTGTACTGCAGCCAGGGGCTACTCCACAAAGCTGACTACGTTTTCCTTGCAGCAGTTCACGTAATTACCAGCTATCACCACAGCAACCATAGCACCAACCATGACGCACGAAAAGATGTCACTCACATTGTTCCTTATTCATTTTTCTTCCTTTCTTTTTCTGCCGCTTGATCGGTTCGCCTCCTCGCACCATTCAGCACTCCTGCCTGCAAAGTATGGTCTGTATGGATCTGTCTACGGACCAGTGAAGCTCACTACTTTTCAAGATGCATTGTGGGTCTTTCTATCTGGATATTCAGATACCCCTACAAAATGGTGTGATTACTAAATGCCCCTATGTAGGGAATAGAGTTTACACTCAGGACACAGCAAGGGTGGGCAAAAATGCTGGTGGGATGGTTAGCAAATTTTTAGATGACATTAATTTAATTCATGCTGAAAACTGTTATTCACTGTTCCTCAGCATCTGTGTGGACCCTGACATGGGAGCTGTGCAATACCTAACCTTTTTGTAGATGCATGTGATTTATGAGGTCCGAGGTGATTAAAGCCAGAGTTGGTAATCTAGCTCAGAAACACTATTTGTTATACTGGGTGAAATGGTCCTTCCATCCTGACAGTAGTCAATACATCATGTATTCATAAGAAGGAAGGAAAAAAGTCAGACCTCTGTGAGAGATGCAGTTTAGTAAAAACTCTGACCAACCCCTGCCATTCGCACCAAAAGGCAAGAATTGGTCATTCACAACTTGTAGAAAGAACAAATCAATGCCTTTATGTCTCGTCTCTGTCCCTCCCCTCTCTCCATCCCTCATGCGATCCCCCTGTGCACCACTCACTGTAAACAAATATAGCTAACGGACTGCTAACTGCTGCTGCGCCAAAAAAACCAAACCAAAACAAACAACAGATAAGGATGTAGTCTTGAAGGCATTGACGTTTGCAGTGTGGACTTTTTACGCTGCAGAAAGAGTTGGAGGTGAGTGGATTAAAGCTTTTAAAAATGTGGTTTGTCAGCTGTTTACGATCAAGCTAACAAGCTATCCACTCAGCGGTTATCACTAACCTGCTTGTAAAACATTGACGCACATGTCCCTGCGCTCTGAAGGTGTGGTTGTGGGTGGTATGTTTTTTTTTTAAACTGTCGCTTGCTCTGTTTTTCCAACATTGCCAACCCTAGCTTTAATTAACTTGTATGATATCTACAGTCAAAAGCTACTGATGGTAAATCTATGGATAAAGAGTTTTACTTTGACAGAATAAATAAATAAATAAATGAAATAAAATGTTGATGCAATAAAGAAAAAAGTGAAACCTAATACAGTATTCTACTCACTCTTTCGACGCACTCTTTTTAGGGAAGTACAAACATAAATTTTCAAAGGCACTGGGGTGTCAGCTCTGATCTAATCAGGCCTCACAATGGGCTGCTTTGATATTTACTGTATGTTTAAGTGATTTAAAAAAGAGGCAGAGCAGTTATTAATTTTCTTCATACACTTATGTTTAAAAAATATTTCCTGTCACAGATTTTATCAAGTCAGTCCAGCAGGAATGAAATACCTTGACATCTTTCCACAGTATCTTAAAATAATTTCTTACACACTTGTTTCCCTTTTAGAACTATTGACTATTGAAACATAACAACAACAGCTAGTTTGTTACTCGCCTGAATGCTGGTGCCATAAAATGACATTGTTAATATTAGCGGCCACTCTTAAGCGACAGATGTATGAAAATATGAAAAATCAAGCTACAGTATTTATGCCTGTAGTTTTTATTTAACAAGCATTTCCCTCAGTTAAAGCCACTCACCATGGCGCAGCAAGTCATTAAACATTAAAAAGAGTTGTAAAACCAAGTGGCCTTAAACTACATCTGCAGAGAGGATTCAATTTTGAACTCCATTGATACAAATCAAAACTGATTTAATCTTACCCCTAGGATGAAATGCAATGCATTACTAATGATCTGTGCTGCAGCAAGAATCAAAACCAGCTCATCTAATAGCTCCGGTAGGCCAGTCTAAAGAATGAACATTTGAAATGAAAATAAGGTTTACATATCTCATCACTGTATTTCTAAAAAAAAAATATAAATATATAAATAAATAAAAATGGTGAAGTAGGCCTACATGTATGTTAAGCTTGTTTCTGGATTTGAACAGACCAAATGTGAGCAGCTGTTTCCACTAAAAGTAAACAAACATTTATGAGCTTCCATCACTTTAAAAGCTACTTTATAGCATCATGCTATTTTAATACAGCCAAAGAAGCTTGCAATTATCCTTTGATCTGAGGACACTACAGAGAAGAAAACACATACAGCTAAGAGTCTGTTCCCTCCTTTGTAGATAAAGGCAGAGAAAGATTTTTCCCAGCAAGTAGTGGTTCAAAAACATAAGCTTTAGTTCAGCTTTCCCACCCCCCAAACACACACACAAAAATAAAAAAAAAAAAGAGTGACATGTCCAGTAAGTGAGCAGAAAGAAATGGCTGGAAATTGTGAAAGTTTAGATAACTGCATTTTTAAATTAATTTATCTTACAAAAAGAGGGGGTTGCAGTTGCAATTTTTAAAAAAGACTACCAGTATTCATGTGGACATAGACTGAAAGCAACTGCAGGAAGCTGTTATATATGATTTATATTTGGTGAGTAAAAGAACTTATAAGCAGTCAAAATGATGTAGCTCAAACAGAAAAGGTGTTCCTCTGAATGCTGAACATTGAGCCGATGTGGAAACACTCAGAATTCTTTCTGTATTTCCCTCATATTCAAGGGTACTTAAGGGGTTTTATTTGGTGTGATTGTGTGTAGTATCTACAGTATGAGTACTGCGTCTTAGCTGCAGCTGACCGGAATCATAGACTCTCTGTCTAGAGAATCAGATGGGTTCATGATGCGTGACCTCAGGCTAAAAGCTACCAAGAACAGGCTCCACCAGAAAAGGAACTGTCCCCTATCTAAAACAACTCACATGGAAAGAATTTCAAAGCAGTTCTGACAAGACCTGCAGTTTTTTTAGTCATTTTAAACGGTGAAAAATGGGCCATTCTAGAGGTCCCATTCAGAGTAACTTTGGCATTAACATGTCTGTGGTTATTTTCCTTAAGATTTTCTGTTTTTTCTGCTCAAATTTGCTTTAATGGTTTTGATCATTACTTGTGCTGAAGTTTATTTGCAGTGTTGATGTTTGTTATGTCTGGTTCATATTTGTGGTCAGCGGCGACTGCTTTTGACCCAGTTTGATGCTCCATCTCTACCTGTTCTGGAGTCATCGATCTGTTTACGCCTCATGGCCTTAATGAATGCACCGGGGATGCTGCAGAGGCAGCATGACAGATTAAAGGAGGCCATGCTCAACTTAAAACAAATGTGTCATCTTGGGAATATGCATCATGCAGCTGTGTATGCTGTGCTTTGACAAGATGCCTCCTCACGTTGCCGACCCAAATCCACCTTCATCCTGACATCAGCTCAACACATCGCGCCGGACTGTCAAGGTTATCCAGCTGTGCTGCTGCTGTTGAGAAGACGTTACTAAGTGGCTGCAGAGGTCAGTCTCTGAAGGGGATGAGTGTTATCAAAAGGTCACAAGTTACTTCTTAAAATGGAAAATTTCACTGGAGACCCAACATGTGGAGGTGAAGAGGTGCTTTGTTTCACCCATTTCACTTTGAAAACAGGGTCAGTGAGTTTTGGTCTTCCTGTTAGGCTGTAAATTCACAGGAGGGAAGGAAGCCTGCACAAAATATGAGATGTTGAATCCTCATGATGTTTGTCTACTTGAGCTGAATTTGTTTTTCTGCAATAACTTTTTTCTTTTGTTATCATCATTTAAATGTTATGGTTCATGCAACTTTCTGTTTGAATGTGGCTGTTTGAAGGTTTAAGCCCATTCAAATGTATAAACACTGGTTTGTGAGGGAAAACCTCTTAACTGTTTCTGAGGCTGTAAATCAAAGACTTCGAGCAGCTGCTTCTGTTAATTACACTCCTCAAGAGTCCACCTCAGAGAAACACTTTACTTTCTTATTCCCCAGAATATTCCACTTTGATGTAAAGCACTTGTTGTAAATACCCCTCACTCTTCTCTTTCGATTTGCATCTCTCTCTCTTTTTTTGGGCAGTTTCCCTAAATTGAAATCCTGCTTTAATTTGGGGAGGGACATGCGGATGAACTGCCCACAGAAAAAAATACATTAGTTGCAATGGTTTTAGTTTAATGTTACAAATACAAATGTGAGACATGTAATAATTTTCTTTAAAAAAAAAAAGAAAAAGCAACAGAAACTTTCAGTTGTGTTTTGTTGGTTTCAGTCTGTTAACTGGCCACCTTTACTGGTTTGTCACTAACGTTTAAGTTGAATAGAGGCATGTTTTTCATTTTTGTAAGATTCTTTAAAATGACACTTTTTAGTTTGAAAAGGTTTTTCAGAGAAAACTGGTCATTCTTACTGAATACAAGACTTCAGCTCAACAGTCTGTGTTGCTGTTCTGTGATTCTTCTTAAAGGTGACACATCAAGATTTAATTCATTTGTAAAGTAAAATAATTTCATAGCAAACATTTTCGGATTTGTCAACTGAAATCACAGCAAAGAAATTATTTTCCAACTGCCAATGTGTCATTTATAATGATGATGATAGCAGTTACTAAGCTAGCAGCTTGTTTCTTTAATATGAGTCAGTGTGTTGTCAGGTGACGGAATCAAAGCTACAGGGAGAAAAAAGAGATGCTGGAGCAAGAGGAGATGTTGAGGCAGGAGGAGGTGCTGAGGCAGGTGAGCTTCAATATTAAGTGTTGTTACTGGGTCTTCATAATTAATTAAAATCTAATCAAATTCATAAAGTGTCATACTTAAATGTATTTCTAAGATTCTACAGACTAAAAAAAGACACATTGGTTTGGACAGATTCTTGTAAAGGAATGAACCAGAACAATTTCAACATAAAAATACTGATGTAAAATTGAAAATTTACCCTCCCAACAGGGATTAATGCAGTATAAAAAGTCAATAATTCTATCCATTTGTAGTTATTCAGAATAATTAAGTAGTTCTTGTTTTCAAAATTATTACAGCTCCAAGGATGATGACATACTTTTTGACAACGGTTTATTTCTGTACATGTAATTCTGTTTATGATCATATCATATCGTATTAGCACTTTGCACTGTACAAAGTAGCCACTTTCTTGTCTGGACAATACTGATGTGAAACAAATATGCCAACAGATGTTTTCATCCTGTAAGCAGGCGTTAGCAAAAATTGTTAAAGAAGAACATGGAGGAATAGAATTTTTTTAGGGGGGGGGGGGGGGGGGAGGTGGAGGAGAGGAGAGGGGGTGGAGACACGCGAGGGCGGTGAAAGATCAAGGAGAAACTGTAGGGGGAGAGCACAATGTTGGGGGGCGGCTCTGTAGAGGCTCTCTGGGGCCAGTGCCGGCACGGGGCTGGCTGAGCTGTCCCCGCTTGGCGGGCAGGCTGGGGCAGCGCGTTGGGGCCGACAATGAGGGAGGGGGAGGGCGGGCGGGAACGAAAAGGGTAAAAAGAGAAGAAGAAATAAAAAAAATCATAAGTGGAGCGGAGTACGAAGGTCTGGGGCAGCAGACTGGTGGGGGATAAGGGTAAGAGGGGAGTAGGGGAGCGGGGCTAGAGAGGGGGGGGGGTAGAGGCGGAGAGGGGGGGGGGGGGGTTGGTGGGTTGGTGGGGGGGGGGGGGGGGGGGGGGGGGGGGGGTGGTGGTGGGGGGGGGGGGGGGTGGGGGGGGGGGGGGGGGGGGGGGGGGGGGGGGGGGGGGGGGGGGGGGGGGGGGGGGGGGGGGGGGGGGGGGGGGGGGGGGGGGGGGTGTGGGGGGGGTGGGGGGGTGGGAAGGGGAGGGGGGTGGGGGGGGGGGGGGGGGGGGGGGGGGGGGGGGGGGGGGTGTGGTGGGTGTGAGGGGGGGGGGGGGGGGGGGGGGGGGGGGGGGGGGGGGGGGGGGGGGGGGGGGGGAAAAAGGGGGGGGGGGGGGGGGGGGGGGGGTAGGGTGGGGGGGTGGGGGGGGGAAGGGGGGTGGGGAGGTGGGGATGGGGCGGGACGGCCCGCGGTGTCGGGAGGTGTGTGTTGGTGACGGGAGGGACAGGACGATACCCCCGGCTGAGGGGGGCGCCGGGTTGGTGTTACAATTCGTGCCCCATCCTTCGGCCGCGGGGAGTAGTTGTGGCTGGGGTCGCCCCCCTGGGCAGGTGCCCCCCGGGTGGTCGGCCGGCTGGCCTCCCCCCAGGTGAAACAGTATGCGAGTGGGGCCAGTCCGGCAGGGTTGGGTTGGGGTACAGGGTGGGTTATAAACAGGCGGGGGTGTGGTCGGGGTGGGGTCGGGTGGCGGCCGCGCCGGTCGGGGGGGGGTCGGAGGTAGCGGGGGTGGAAGGGCCAAGTGGCGGCGGGGGGGGGTGGTGTGGAGGTGGGGGGGGTCCGAGAGGCGACCACAAGATGTAATAATGTTCAATCCCGGCCCCGCACCCCACCACGTTCCCCCCGGCTGCTCCCCCGGCGTCCCGCACTACCCCATGGAATAAGTCGGCGCACGCAGGGTCAACCAGGGGCCCTCCAGGATGTCGTGTCCCCGGTGCTCCTAAAATGGAATGGTACGGCCCGTAAGCAAAAGGGAGTGGAGTATTAAATTAAATGCCGGACACCCGGGTGCGTGGGCTGGGGGTTGCCCCCCCGCTCGCCCGCGGTAGGGGACATTAAAAATCGTGCCGTGGCCGGGGGCCGGCGTGAGTGGCCCGGCGCCCAGTGACGACAGATGGGCCTCCCTCGGCTCCCGGTGGCAGGTGCCTGGCCGCGGGCGCCCGGCCGCCGTGGGGCTGTGTTGAGTATGGATTTTTCTCCGGGCCAGGTCTCCCCCCATAGAAGTCTTCTTTTTCCCAGTGGGGCGCTATGCTAACAGGGCCTCCCACGGCCCCGCGGGCAGTAAGTGCTGGGCCGTGTCAGTGTCGTGGTCATGTCTCTGGGCGGCGTACTGAAGTGAACATAGTGTTAGTTATGTTCAGTGATGAGCCAGGCTGCTTCCCCCGGGCGGCAAGTTGTTCGGGCCCCGCGCGGCCCCCTGGGTTACAAAATGTCTCGCTATTGCTCTCGTCGTGCCCCGGACTCGCTGAAAAAGGCACAGTGGTGAGTAAAATTTGCCGGGCTGGCCGGTGGTGGCCGAAATAAGTTTTTGTACGTTAACCCGGGTCGGCTGCGTGCGGGCCACATGCGGGTGGGGTCGTGCACTCCGGGGGTGGGTGAGGGGGGCGACCCCAACGGATAAAAGGGGGGAGTGTGGGTGGGTGGGGGTCGCGCAAAATAGGGTGGAGAAGGAAAGAAGACGGGAAGGAATAGGGTCGGTCCAAAGGTGAGAAGGAGGAGGTTAGGGGGGGTCGGAGGGAGAGGCAGTTCGCGTCGTGCGTCCGGTGCAGGGGGGTGCGAAAGATACAGTGCGAAGGGCGGGCAGCGCACATAGGGGGGTTGCGTGGCGGTGCCGGGGCCGCTGCCGGCCGGGTCGCGGCGTCGCTGTTCCCGGTCCCCGGTGCGCGCGGTGGCCGGGGCGCGGGGTGTCCGCCAAGCGGGCAGTGGGGAGGGCGGGTCCACCGCCCGCGCATATAATAGTGTCCAGCTAAAACAGTTCAAGTCCACAGCAAGCAAATAAAAACACACAATAAAACCATAAACAAGTAGGACAAGACTGGTTCTCAGTTTTACACCTTGACAATCCCATAAAATCACAGAAACCATTACACCAAATGACCTTGTATTCAGTTTAGCAAAAAGAAATAAACTAATGTTAGTTACTGAATAGAATATTTTGCATTATAAAAACATCTGCTTTCTTGTTTAGATGTGTTTTATGGTCCTGCATACAAGTCAATCACAAGTGCAACAAAACACTCATCTTTCAGGGGGCTTTGTGAACCACTTTTATGTCCCTACTGTACAAATGTGGGAATCCAACTCACTCCCTTGTGAGCATGCAAGTCCCATCAGGATAATGCATTACTTCGACAGTTTTGCTGGGTGTAACAAAAACATTTATCCTGTCTCATGATTTCTGGTGTGAGATGACTGAAACTACAATACATTGTTCGTGAGTAAAAATCTTGTACAACAACCTGAAGGTTTGGTTTTTGAAGGCATGTCTTACTGGAGAGCTCTTTTACACCAACTGTTTATGCATGAATGGAGACATATCATGCAGCATTCAGTCAATGAAGCAGGTAGGCGCAGACGGATCCTGCAGCTCTCCACTCACATGGCTGCATCTCTGTGAAGTGTGTTGATGAGTGATGTGTGTTGGCAGTTCTGGTGATGTATCCTGTAATCCAGGAGTGATGATGACAGCCCTCGCTCTCCACCCGTCTCTTTCATGGCATAGCCTGAGGCCCGCCCTTTGCTGCTCGTCCTTCACTTCCCCTTCCATGTCCTATACCTACGGTAAGGATGGGGATGTCAGGATTTGTCATGACTGACCTCTGAAGTTCTGCATGAAAAGCAGGTGGTTTGTCAACTTTCTGCCCTGGAGGCCTCCTTAGACATGTCCAATGGTAGTTTGTAAAATCCTTTTTTTCCTTGAAGCTCACATTGGTCTAATTATAGGATTAAATGTCCATATAATCAGATGAGAAGGGGTTTATGCATGTACTAAACAGCTGCGAGGCTGTCTTACCTATTAAATAGTAATGCTCTGAAATGCAAAAGGCACACGTAGAAGTCTTACAAAAATGAGTTTCCAGTCAGTTACTATCTGTCTCAGAATCCTGCCGAGGATGGAATAAACAACATTGCTGACACGTTTTCAGTTTGGACTGACTTTGACACAGCTGAACACATAGTGTCCCCAATAATATTAAAAAACAAAAACAAATGTGCTTCCATTTACAGCCGGACAGTTGTCCTTCAGCTGGCATCCTAAAGGCATGCCTGTAAGTTTTTGCGTGCAAGATGTGCTTATCACCCAAATGCACTCGATGCTGCTTTTACTGCAGCCTGTGTTAACACAGCTGCTGTTGCATGTATGCGTGACCAGAAGTGCACAAGTTGCATGTCTTCCATCCATCTGATGTTCAAACTGCAGTGTTCAGTGGCCTCAACCTCAGGAGACTGACAATTGTGTGGTACAGAAAGCTAAAAATCTGCAGGATGCCAGTTGAGCAGCTGATTTCACTAAAAAGCACATCAATGAAAATAGGAGCTACCTTCAGTGGATTCAGTTAATGGTAAAACCTGTAAACTGTTGGCTCACTGCCAGTATGGCACATGGCTGCCTTTACCAGGTGGTTTAAATGCTTTAAAGTAGCTTATCATAATTTATTTTTTAGCTGAAGAGGAGCTCCTTCTCATTATTGGGGTTAATTATCTGCGTTGAGCAATGGACCTGCAGAAGTCCCTGAAATGCTCACTGTCAGTTTAAAATATGCATAAACTAAATCAGGTGTTCTCTGTTGTTTTTGTGACGTGAAACAGCAGCAACATACCTCGGAGAAAGACTCTCATTGAGACTCACCTTATCTTGCTTTTCATAAATGCTTAACGAGAAGTGGAGTTCACTGTCAGTTCATGTGTCATATTTTCTGCTGTAGTTTCATGTTGTTTGGTCCAAACAAAGAGTCGAAGCACTTGTTTTAACAAATCTTTAAAAACATCTGGATGTGAACAGTCATCAAAACTTAATCACTTCTAAGTTGGGGCAGCTCTGATAAAATTTTCATGTGAATCTGTCCACATGTATATTTCTATAAATAGTTACGTATCCTCCTTCATGTCAAGATAGTATCAGTCTTTTGTACATTTTTATACTTTCAAATTAATGTTCATTATATTGGACTTGTTAGTTTAGGTGCAACAATCATACACTTCATTGTTTTCTGAAGCATGAAGCAGTTTTCTTTAAAAAGCTCATGATGCATGATATATTATTCTGAATTTAAAATAAAGATGAATCTGAGTAATGTCATTTCATCATGTGACATAACAGCAGCCAAGAAAAGAAAAAGTTATCTAGGATTATTTAAAGGAGCTGTATCATGCTTTTCAAACGTTCCAAAAGTCAAAAACAGGCATTTATAATATGTTCCCATCGCCACCATGGAAACTAATGTGGTGTTAAATATTAGTTTTCTTATGCGTCTATTTTCCAACACGCAAGTAAGATGGCTGATTTTACTGAAAAACAAAGCTCTCGACCAATTGAAACATGTTTTATGCTCATTTCATGACGTCGCACCGGAAGAGACACTGATTCTGAAGGGTCACAGAATTGTTTTTAGCACCGGCCTCGTCACTCGCATGGATCTTATTTGTAAACATTAATGGCTAATTGGACTCCGATCGACGGAATAACATGGACCAGCCTGTTATGGAGCTGTATGCGCTCAACCCAGAGTCTGATGTGGAGTTTGAAGTACACGCAGTACCACAGAAGTACCACAGAAGTACCACAGAGACCCTGACAAGTAAGTAAATTAGCTAACAAATCATAGGCTAACGGTTAGCATTGAGCTGGGGCATGTTTTCACTCAGCGGTGTTGTTGTCTGTCCGTGAGGTGTTTTTTGGTGGGAACTGCATCAGGTTTCAGTAGCAATCCCCGAGAAAAAACACTTTACTGCCCGAAATTCATGAAGTTGTCAGGAGCGAAGTTCACACACAAAGTTGAGGGTTTTTTTTTCTGCTCCTGAAGATAAAATCCAACCACTTCTGGCAAGTTGATTCGTCCAGTACAAGAAATAAACTCCCACACCAAACACAACCACATTTTCCCCAAATTGCTGTCCTTGGGAGTTAAAAAAAAAGAAGTTTTTCTCCTGAACTCTGGAACAAATGTCTGTTAGCTAATGGCTGTTTGTCTCTAAGAAAATTTTCCAGCAGGCTGTTTGTGTCTTCCTCAGAAAGTGTGGACAGGTTGGGATTCTCCTAGAGTTTCGCTTGAACAAAGTGGGTGTCTTGTTATGATGCTGCACATGCGTGTTTGCTGCTTGATGCCACCTCGTTGCGTATACTGGTGGTCAGTCAGTCATGTTAAGGAAGCTAGCTTGGTCTGAATATTCATATATATTACTCAAATATGCACAAATGAAGAAAAACAACTTAAATGAAGTTTTTTATGAGGAAATAACACAGTAACATGCTGAAAAGCTCTTAAAGGGGAAGTTCAGAATTTTTGACATAGGGTCTCATTTACAAGTGAGCCAGAATACTGCTTATCACTGAAGACAGTTTCAACATAATTCATCCCGTTATTCTAGTTCCAGAAGGTTGGTGATGCTAATGCTAGTGAAAGTCAATAGGAATCTGCTAGCCTGTCATTAAAACTAATCTTATCCACCCCACACAACATCAGAGGCAAATAAGCAAGACTATCTGTGTAAATGCCGTGTTAAACTAGTAAACCCGTGTTGAAAAAGTAAAACTGGCCTTCTATGACAAATTTTGCATTACATATTGAGGAACTAGTTTCTTACCCGCTTACTACCTTTGCCAGTGTATTCCGATTCATAGAGACATGGTGACAGTTAGTTTGATGAAAAAAGTTCGAAATCATCTTCAAAATCTGACATATCCTCATGCCTTTCAGAGTGGCCGTATTTTAGACTTTATATTTGTGTAATCAGATTCCTTCATGCACATACAGTAGCAACAGATGACATCACTCTGCTGCCAAATACAGGAAGTGAAACTTTCTAAAGTTTCTCAGCAGCAACAATCAAAATGCAACAAAAGGCAGGTTTGTTTTATTTGTAACATTATTCTGTTAACACAACATTTACACAGATAGTCTGAAGTTAGAAATGATTTGCCTCAAATGTTCTGTGGAGTGGATAAGATTGTTATTAATAACAGGCTAGCAGATTCCTATTGACTTGCACTAGCATTAGCGTCAGCGACCAACTGGAACCAGCATAACGGGATGAGATATGTTGAAACCGTCTTCAGTGATAAGTAGTATTCTGGCTCACTTGTAAATGAGGCCCTATGTCAAAAATTCTGAACTTCCCCTTTAAAAGTCCATTTTTAATGATACGGCTCCTTTAACCCTTGTGTGGTGTTCATATTGTTGTTACTCAGCCAGTGTTTGTGGGTCTGGTGGACCCGTTGCATTTTGTTGTTTTAATGCTTCAAAATCCAACACTTTTATGTCAAAATACTCAACAGATGTTTACTTCATTCCAATTACAAGCAGTATAAACATCATAAGTGGTTAAAGTTGCCACACTTAGCACTTTTTACTTAAAACATAAAGAAAATTAATTAAAATCATTTACATAAATTTACAAGTGAAACAAGGTTTTTCAAGAGTACTGACTTTTATTTCTTTGAACTAACTTGGAAAAGTAGAACATTTCATTTCAAAATTTTTTGATATCTATCTTTATTTGCTCCATGTCGACTGTCTTGTTCTGGTCCTGGGGTTGGTTGCTGACAGCCTGTTCCTGTGGTTGGCTGCTGAGGGCCTGTTCCTGTGGTTGACTGCTGAGGGCCTGGTCCTGTGGTTGACTGCTGAGGGCCTGGTCCTGTGGTTGACTGCCGATGGTCTGGTCCTGTGGTTGACTGCTGAGGGCCTGGTCCTGTGGTTGACTGCTGAGGGCCTGGTCCTGTGGTTGACTGCCGATGGTCTGGTCCTGTGGTTGACTGCCGATGGTCTGGTCCTGTGGTTGACTGCTGAGGGCCTGGTCCTGTGGTTGACTGCTGAGGGCCTGGTCCTGTGGTTGACTGCCGATGGTCTGGTCCTGGGGTTGGTTGCTACGGCTTGGTCCCGGAGTAAGGTGCTGATGCCCTGGTCTTGGGGTTGGCTGCTGAAGGCTTGGTCCTTGGGTTGGGTGGTAACACCCTGGGCCTGGGGTTGGCTGCTGAGGGCTTGGTCCTGGGGTTAGGTGGTGATGCTCTGGTCCTGTGGTTGGCTGCTGACGGCCTGGTCCTTGGGTTGGTTGCTGACAGCCTGGCCCTGGGGTTAGTTGCTGATGGCCTGGTACTGCTGCTATCTTCTTGGTCCCGGGGTTAGGTGCTGATCGTCTGGTCCTGGGATTCATCTTCGCTTTGAAACTGGCTGATGCTCAATCTCATCATATTCATCAGAGTCACTGTCAGACTCTGAATTTTCAGAAATGTGATCCTGTTCTTCTGAATCCTCTTCTTATAAGTAATCATCAAATACCTCTCTCGCTTCCAAAATCAATTCCAGAGCCTTCTGCACAGAATACCTTTTGGCCATCTTGATTGGTTGTGATAAGTAACCACACTGGCAAAGGTATATTTATAGTGTCCTGCTTCCAATTTGTGCAAAAAAAAAGTTTCCGGCAAGAAAGAGGGTCAAATGTGCGGGAAAACAAGAGCAGACAGTGTTGATTTTTGAATTTAAAATTTTTGCAACAATGTTGCAACCTTGTGGAACTGCAGGTGCAGAAACACACGCACAGGAACAGCAGGCCCAGACAGAAGGACAGAGTGGAGGTACACAGATAATCAATTTCCACACTTTTATTAGCCCCGGGTCCAGTGGACCCGAACATCTTATATGTAATAGAAATGTGTAGGGGGGTGTACGGCGTGTGGTCATTAAAAATATATTCTGGTATATGTTCTTCATATAAAATGAGCCAAGGCCAGTGAGTTTTAGTTTGAAAAAATAATTAATTGTATAATTTTTCTTTTAATAAAAAATGAAAATGGGTCCCACAGACCCGAACACCACACACAAGGGTTAAGCCTAATTCAATTTTTAAACAATATTTCTATTATTCTAAAAGTAAATGTTTGTATTTGTTAATATTTTCTTATTCTAAAATCAAACATCCCCCACAGATTGAGTAACTGTAGCAAAACGGACATTTTGGAGATCTTGCCTGAACTGTCAGTAAAACCTCTCAAATTTAGCTTTGCTTTTGTTAGAGTTGCCCTTTGCAGAGATTTTGGACATATTGGACTATGATTTCATAAAAATTGAGAGCAACAGTCTCGTCATTCCAAAGGGATATTTATATTCATCTTAAAAAATCTTTGGGTTTTTTTGGTGAGCCTGAACCTTTTTGATTAATGCTATTGTAGGATTATGCATGCTTTTGGAGAAGTCAGGACACCCTTTTCTTGTGTTTGTCCTGTGGCAGTGCAAAACACACCAGAGGTGGTTTAGTGGGGCTATTTAGCATTTATTACCTAGTGTAGCAAATCATTTAGGCAGTTTATGACCTGTAGACCCTGAGAACATCTTGCAGGGGGAAAAGATCTGTTTTACTTGGCTTATCATGTGAAACCTGTCACAGGAGAGAAGCAAGTATTAGGGGTTTTGTTGTCTGTTGTCCTCCCCCTTCTTTTTCTGTATTTTTCCACTCTTTTAAGCTGTCAGGGACCAAGGAGCCAGAAGATGCCAGGATGTTTGTTCAAGCCTCCTGAATGGGGGAGGAGCCGCCGACTCTCCAAGACTCAACCGACATGATATAAAAAGGGTTCAGGGACTGTTAGAAGGCGTCAGATTTTCCAAACTGGCTCCAGCACTCTGTTGGTGACAGGGCAAGAATTCTGAACCCAGAGCTCTGTAAAGTATTGCTTCTGATTCTGTAATAAATTGTTAACTTTTATTCCGCATTGTTTGGTTTTCATTCCTGATGCAAAAGGTCCCGCTGAAAATGGGTAAAGAAGGTTACAGGAGGTTTAATGTTTAGAAGGTATCTTAAACACCCATTTTTCTTACACTATGTACCCTCTTCATTTATTTTATGACAGAGTAACACAAAATTATGTTTTCCTGTTCGCACAACTATACATGTTCTGTTTTTACAGCATGTTGTAATCTGTTTTTTTTTTTTGTAACTTCTTACGTCTAATGTCTGCAGATTTTCGATGTCTGTGAAATGTCTGCACTGCTTCATGTGCGCTGCGTCCCGCTGTATCCACGGCTTCATGCTGACCTTGATGTACTCAGCCAGTGTTGCCAGGTGTACGATAATTATCGTATTTGTATGATAATTTGGCCCTCTGTACGATGTACGATCAATAATCCTATAAAAGGGCAAATGTACGATAATTTGACCATTTCATATTAATGTTAGCAAAACTGTCGGCTGGTGAATTTTTTTTGTGAACCCTGAAGGCATAAGTTCCCTTGTGATATGTGACCAGCCAATCATGCTTTGATGAGCGTGAGATGCGAGTGACGTCCATGTGTTGATTGGCTGAATAGGAAGCTGCACCCGCCCCAGGAGACGCTCAGACAGGAAGGAGAGTGAGATTCAAAACCAAAACAACACCAAGGAGAAGGACATATTAGTATAAATAATAAATGAGTAGAAGCCGGACTTACTGATGGAGCACAAGAAACGTGACCACCATCTTGGACTGGTCACATCTCAGTTATTAACGACTATGGACGATGACGATGCCAGAGCTGTGCAGCGTTTTCTGCTGTAATCGGCGGAGCATCGAAAGCAGCAAACTGGGAGTTACTTTTCACGAGTAAGAATGAGCATCAATATAAGTTGTGTTTAGTGGTTAAAATATTTACCGGCCTGTAATAATCTACCTGTGACATCATGCCTAGCTATTAAGGCTCACTCACGTTTAGTGCTCACTGTTAAAGTTATGTCATGAAAATAAATCTATGAAACTTCATAAACCCTACATACATATCAGCTGTGTAGATTACAGCTGATATTATGATGCTGCTGTAGAAACAAGCCTGGTGTGACCGGTATTACACTGTTTGAGAGTATTTCAAACGGGAGACATCACACAGAAAATAATTCCTAAGACATACAGTACTTAGCTTACTTAAAGTATTGGCGAAAATCAAGGAGCTTTGCTGCAGATAATGTCTAATATAGTGGCTGCCCCGTCTTCGCCATGATACTGGACATTCACCGAAAAGTGACTCAACATAATATCTTCCCAAGGAGTCAAAGTGATGCAGAAACTTTACAAGTAAGTAAATGCATGTATACTGTATACTCCTAGAAATAAGGTCCAGGTTGAAAAAAAGAAACTTATCCTTTCAGTTACTGCAGCGTACTGGATTGTTCTTGGGAAAAGGATACACACATCTAACCAAATACACTTTGGAACACATACTGATTGATAAAGGCCACATTTGAATGTAAAACAGACGTCCCAAGAAGAAATTTTGCTCAGAAAAGGACCTTCTCTGAGCAATCACTGATTTGCGGTCCTGAGGGCAACTCAGGAGAGGACCTGCATTTTGGCAAAACAAACAAAGGCCAATTGGTGAACTTTGAACCCATCCTCCAAGCTTGGACATACTCCTTCACAGTATTTACGACCTGCTATAAATTGGTTCCGTATAGCCAATTTTGTGATGTGTTCTTAACATCCAAGAACTGTTTTATATTATCTGGAAAGTAAGCTCATGTTAATCTCATGATAAAGACTTTTCTTTTGATATGCAACATGATATACTTTGGTGATTAGAAACTAGACGTTTCTTCCCCAAATTCACATCACATCCATTCCAGGATTTGCAGCATAAAGGTGAAGAAAGAGACACTTTACTCAACTCACTTTTATGTTAGAGATGGACTTCCTCATATCAAATGATGTCTAACACATGTATTTTCTTTACAGGAATCTTAAATCATCAAGATTAATCCTGTTTTATCTGTTTAGCTGATTTGTTTATTCAATGCCTTTCTTTATTCATATAATTCAGATCTTTGCTTTATTATATTTTATTGTGTTCATTTTATTTCAGCATGTCTGAATAATTGATCCAATTTTACTCATGCCTCACATAGAATTCACAGATGTTTATAACTATTAAGCTTAACTGATAATCAAATGATCATTTGTGACTATTGGATGAAACCTGACTCAGTCAGCTTCCCATTGGCTGACAAGCTGCAACCCACATTCCACAGCCAGAAAGAGTGTGAAGCTCTAAACTGTGGGAATCAAAACTGGAAGGAGTTGAGAGAGAACTGAGAAGAACCGAGTGCGAAGGAGAGCACAAGAATGTGAACACAAATCTGAACACGCAGAAGAACGAACAAGGCAGAACCAACAGAGAAGAAACTTGAAACAATGGGGAAAGAATGAGAAGAAACCTGCTCTGAACTCAGCAGAGTTCAGAACCATGAATCACTCAGGAAGGAGTGATGGAGAGAATAAGACTTTAACCTTTATGTAAACCAGTTACATATTTTTGTACCTTTTCCAGCGAAAGCCACTTTTGAATTTTGAATCATTCACTCCCGTGATTATCTGCCAGTATTTTTACCATCAACCATCCCGTGACATCAGTCCTGAAGCTGCACGTCTCTGGGGAGACGGATGAGAGAGAGAGAGAGAGGATGAACCAGAACCACCACTGAGCTGACAGCCCGCAGAGAGCCGGACGAACTTCCAGGAGATCGGGAAGATTTTTTGGGGCCATCAACCCGACAGTCTTCCAAAGGATTGAGGAACAGTCCAGCAGAACCAGGACGTGAGTGAAGCACCTCAGTCAGACGGAACCTCTGAGGAGAATCCCTCTCATTTGCTATGAAATATGATCTGATGTCACAAGAAGTTGGTGATAGTGAATTAATCCAGGCCTACGGTTTACTAGACCCAATTTAACTTTGTTTAGTTGGATTAAGAAATCCTTCCTCTTCTTTGAACATTTGTTAATTAACTGAGGCTTAATTAATTTTTGTTTCATTTTCATACCATCTCACATTTCTTTTTCAAGATAACTTTTGGTTGATCATCATGCTCACATATTTCTTGTATATATTTTGTACATACATTATCTCATGTAGTTTGTAGACTAGTTAATAAATACTCTTTATTATCTTAACTAGTTGTTGTTTGGGTTTTTCTGATGTATCATGAAAGGTCACTTCAAGCGAGAACTCATGAAAGCGTCCTGAGACTGATCACTTAATCAAATCAATCTAAGAATTGATTTAAGACTTTAATGGTTTTCCTTGCTTCCATTACATATCAAGTAAGTAAGGTGGTGCTCCGAGGCTGTATTAGTATTGATATTAATAGAAATATTAATATTAATCTTAATATCATACATAGTGACGCTACATATTGTGATGCCCAAGGTAAATCACAACATCAGTACTATCATGCAACTCCTTAATTGTCTCATTTTAATAAAGTGTTTAATAAACATGTTTTCAATTCTGAGTTACTGTTTTCGTCTATCAGCACTTAGTATTTAATACGGAAAAGTAAGGGGGAAAAGGTTTTTTTATCTATTCATTAATTTTTTTGTCCTCGCAAGCGAGATACAGTAGCCTAGTTTTAACTATCTTGTTTAACTATCTCTGGTTGGAAAGGAGCCTGAGTTAGTGTGGGAGGTTGAGCGGTTCTGACTAGATATAGTTGGACTCACCTCCACGCACAGCTCGGGGTCTGGAAACATCATCCTGGAGAGGGGCTGGACCTTGTTCCACTCTGGATTCGCTCCCGGTGAGAGGCGCCAAGCGGGTGTGGGCATACTCATTGCCCCCCGGCTCGGTGCCTGTGTGTTGGGGTTCACCCCGGTGGATGAAAGGGTAGCCGCCTCCGGGTGGGGGGACGGGTCCTGACTGTTGTTTGTGCCTGTGCACCAAATAGCAGTTCAGAGTACCTACCCTTTCTGGAGTCCTTGGACGGTGTATTGAAAAGTGCTCTATCCGGGGACTCCATTGTTCTGCTGGGGGACTTCAATGCTGACGTGGTCAACGACAGTGAGACCTGGATGGGCGTGATTGGGAGGAACGCCCCCCCTGATCTGAACCCGATCTGAACCCGAGTGGTACTTTGTTATTGGACTTATATAAGGGCTATATAAACAAATAAACTTAAACTTAAACTTAAACTTAAACTTCTGTGCTCATCATGGATTGTCAATAACAAACACCATGTTCAGGCATTAGAGTGTCCACATTTACACCTGGCATCAGGACACCTTAGGTCGATGATTGACTTCGTAGTCGTGTCATCAGACTTGCGGCCCCTTATCCTGGACACTCGGGTGAAGAGAGGGGCGGAGCTGTCCACTGATCACCACCTGGTGGTGAGTGGGCTCAGATGGTGGGGGAGGATGCTGGTCAGACCTGGCAGGCCCAAACGTGTCGTGAGGGTCTGCTGGGAACGTCTGGCGGATTCCCCTGTCAGGGAGAGCTTTAACTCCCACCTCCGGGAGAGCTTCAACCATGTTCCGAGGGAGGCTGGGGACATTGAGTCGGAATAGGCTGTGTTCCGCGCCTCTATTGCTGAGGCTGCTAGTCGGAGCTGTGGCCATAAGATTGTCAGTGCCTGTCGTGGCGGTAATCCCCGAACTTGCTGGCGGACACCAGCGGTGAGGGATGCTGTCAAGCTGAAGAAGGAGTCTACCGGGCCTTCCTGGCCTGTGGGACTCCTGAGGCAGCTGACACGTATCGGTGGGCCAAGCGGAGCGCAGCTCTGGCTGTCATTGAGGCAAAAACTTGGACATGGGAGGAGTTTGGTGAGGCCATGGAGAACGACTTCCGGACAGCTTCGAGGAGATTCTGGTCCCCCATCCAGCGGCTCAGGAGGGGGAAGCAGTGCACCATCAACACTGTGTACAGTGGGGATGCTGGGCTGCTGACCTCGACTTGGGATGTCGTGGGTCGGTGGAAGGAATACTTCCAGGAAAACCTGCTCAATTCCACCAACACGTCTTCAGAGGAGGAAGCAGATTTGGGGACTCAGGGGTGGACTCTCCTGTCACGGGGGCTGAGGTCGCCGAGGTAGTTAAAAAGCTCCTCGGTGGCCGGGCCCCGGGAGTGGATGAGATCCGCCTGGAGTTCCTTAAGGCTCTGGATGCTGTGGGGCTGTCTTGGCTGACGCGCCTCTGCAGCATCAGGTGGACATCGGGGGCAGTGCCTCTGGACTGGCAGACTGGGGTGGTGGTCCCCCTCTTCAAAAAGGGGGATCGGAGGGTGTGTTCCAACTTCAGGGGGATCACACTTCTCAGCCTCCCTGGTAAAGTCTATTCAGGGGTTCTGGAGAGGAGTTCTCGGATTGAGATTGAGGAGGAGCAGTGTGGTTTTCATCCTGGGAACAGTAGACCAGCTCTACACCCTCTCCAGGATCCTGGAGGGGGCATGGAAGTTCGCCCAACCAGTCTACATGTGCTTTGTGGACTTGGAGAAGGCATTCTATCGTGTCCCCCGGGGACTATGCATTGGTCCGTTGTGGTGAAGAAGGAGCTGAGCCAGAAGGCAAAGCTCTTAATTTATTGGTCCATCTACGTTCCTACCCTCACCTATGGTTGTGAGCTGTGGGTCATGACCGAAAGAACGAGATCGGGGGTACAAGCGGCCGAAATGAGTTCCCTCTGCAGGGTGGCCGGGCTCTCCCTTAGAGATAGGGTGAGGAGCTCGGCCATCAGGGAGGGGCTCAAAGTAGAGCCGCTGCTCCTCCACATCGGAGGAGCCAGATGAGGTGGCTCGGGCATCTGGTTAGGATGCCTCCTGGAAGCCTCCCTGGTGAGGTGTTCCAGGCACGTCCCACTGGGACAAGATCCAGGCGGAGGCCCAGGACACGCTGGAGGGACTACGTCTCCTGGCTGGACTGGGAGCACCTCGGGATTCCCCCGGATGAGCTGGCGGCTGTGGCTGGGGAGAGGGAAGTCTGGGCTTCCCTTCTTAGGCAGCTGCCCCCGCGACCTAACCTCGGATAAGCGGAAGAAGATGGATGGATGGATAATTTTTTTTTTCAAATGCTGAACTGCAATGATATTCTGATGTCTTGCAATTAAACAGTGCGTACAGTGTTACAAAGATATTCTGCCATCTGTGATCCTTATTGATTATGTTTATGATCATTTAAAAGCATTAACTTTGGAATCAAAATGATCCAGGAAGTTTGACCAAACCATTCTCAAAACAGCATTATTATTATCATTATCATTTCAGCATAGGCATTCACTTTGGACAATATGCTGACTATATGCGCATTCTTGATGCATGAATAACACCATGTTTTATTTTCTGCCAATGTCATCAGAGCGGTTATGCAGATTTCATTCTATTCTGATGCTTTCTTTCATTCTGAAATGACAAATAATCGCGAGCAAAACCTCCTCTTAAAACCTTCAGTTTAGGACGTGATTGAAAACCATTTAAAGCATTGACAGATTTACAAACTCGGTGCCTTTTAAATTCCTGGGAGCAGTTCGACACAAGTACCCTGAACTGCAGGCTGCATTGAGGGGCTTCTCGCTTGACACGTGCAGATAAAAAAATGAGGTTGGTGTGGTCACATGACTGAAACAACTGAGACAATTTGTACAAACAAAAAGAAAAAGAGGAGGTTGATGTTTGATTAATCTTGAGATCATGGCAGAACAAACTAGAGCAGCAGTATTGTAGCTGGTATGTGAGGCCCCAACCAAGCATGCTGTGTCTTGTTTAAGATCTTCTGTCATTTTTACTAGTGTCAATCCACAGACCACATCCAGTCAAACTGGTCCCTACACTGCATGCCCCTATTTGCAGATTCATAGCAATGATTTATGAGGATGTGCAGAAACAACACTTAGACTAACATAAAATGCACAAGGCTGTCATGATAACCACACATAATACATGTAATTAAAAGCAAATATATTCTCTGCTTTACCATGAAAAGTCCTTTGTACTGGCTGCCCAATAATCCTGTAATTAAGCTGCAGTAAACTACTTCTGCAATGCACACCTGTTTCATGGCTGACTGTGATCACCTGCCTCAGCTCTACAGTGTGTCCATCTGAACTCAAACCACCCAGTTGTGTCAGGGCCACCAAAGGAAAAAAAAAAAAAGAAAGAAAAAAAAAGTAATCCCTAAACTGTTTGTACTCTTTCTTATGAAACAAACTAGACCTCAGAGCTCAATGCATCACATTATTAACCGGGCTGGACAGGCATTACGGGTACATGCCTCATAAGCTGACTGAACACTTTGCTCTGTTTTTGTTTTGTTTTTATTTGCTGTCATCCCATAGTTTTAGATATGTGTAGAAAACAGCCAAAAATAAAAGACAAAAAAAGAGTAAAAAGTATGTGGACAAAAATTTAGTAATAGCAAAATAGCATCATCAGAATTCCAGATCATCCTACCAAAGGTGACTCCAGCTTAAATTGTATATGACTTTAGGCTAGGCTGTATTTTTAATTAGGCCTAAAAACTGAGGAAAACAGATACAAAAACAACATTTTAAAATGAATTAATTTGGAAAAGGGCACAAAGAAGCAGACTGAGTTTCAGTCCCAAAATGGAATGGATACAGTCAAATACATATGCTGCTCGTCTTTACAGTCTGACTTAATGGTAGACACACAGTCTCACTGGGATTTATGGGACTAGCAGCACGAATAGAACAGTATCACAGTAACAACCAGTATCACCCCAACTGGACATCCTCCTCACATCACTTTCCTTCAGTCTCAGACTGTCAGACTGAGTTTGTATCCCCATGATTCACCTCTTTTTAAATTTTTTTTTCATCAAAGCAGGTAGCAACTATTGGTTACTGCAAAGTGGTTGAAGGAGAACTTATCAGGATCTCTGCCTTTGACTGGCTTAGTTAACATCTCCCGGGTCACAGCAAGCTTCCTCCTCCACTGACTTGCCAAGATGGAATGAGTTTCTGATTCTCTAACTAGGAAATGTGCAAAGCAGACAGGAGTGAATGCAAAGAGAAATCTTACAGGATCCGACAGGTGATGTGTCAAGAGGAAATGCTGCTTCTGTCTTGAATTTTTTATTGTTTATCCTTTTTTTTTTAAAGAGGGAGAACAAGTGTTCCTCTGTCAAGTCTGTCATCTCGTCCCAGAGAACACCTTCCATCACTGACATGTCTTATATACTTTTGTGGGTGGATGTTGTGTCGCTGCAGACATATTTTAGGTAAAAGGAAAAAAGAAAAAAAGAGGGTGTTAACTTAGTACTCTTCACTTTTGGCACTTCATGGATTGTCACATTTGGTTGTTATGAAATGTTAGTTTTGCCACTTACTGTAACATGCTAGTTATGCACCTAAATTTAGTCAAGAAAATATATTTGACAATATATTCTCATTGCCAGCTACTCACATAAAAACTGTTGGTCAAGAGCTTTTTGTAAGACATCCGATACTACTTTACTTTCTGATGCGCAGGAAGTGTTTTATGGCTGCATACTGCAAGTATCCAGTGGTAAATGACATGTCTCACTCTCACTATAAAACGGTGATAGGAAATGCCATTTATTAGTGCTGCCACATAAAACATTGGTATAAACAATGTTAGGTTGGAGGGGTGGAGGACTGATGGAGACTGGACTCCCACCTGGTCCACGTTTGAGTTTAACAGTGATGTTGTTGTTTCACTTGTTTTATTTTTAAGTCTTTATTTGAACTCTCTTCCCTCTTACTGTACCATTCTTCCACACATTAAAATGCTTTGTGAAAGTTATACAAAATCTTTCCATTCAACTTTGTATGTTGCCAAAGGGTTAGAGAGGAATATTGACAAACCATGTAGATGAAGTTAACTTTGGGATACACTGTACGTTAAAAACCACCACAGCGAATTCCTAATAAAGTGCCAGTAGTGTGAGAAGCTGGGAGGGAGAACGAACTGTCTTTGACTTGAATGGAAAATACAAGTAAAACAATGAAGGCTGCTGGCCACTAGCAATGCAGATCTGAAAATCCACAAAAGGAAAGTGAATTGGACTTGTTTACACCGGCTGGTTTGAAGCAAATAACCCAGCTTCACAGAGTTATTGTGACATTATGCAGAGTTGGAGTTTGACCGTACTTTCCAGACTATTGAGAGCGCCTGAATACGAGCTGCACCCACCATAAAATGAGATTTATACAGGTTGCACATTTGGCAATAAGCCACAGGTGCCCAAATTATAACATAACATACTATAAGATATTTACACAGAAAGATTTTTAAAATTTTTATTAACGGTAGAGTTTGGAGTGTTCTCGATTCTGTTTGTGAACACTGTTCAAACTGAGAGCCCCTCCCCTAATAGCTGCATCACTCTTCAACCCCAAACCTCTCCTTCAAAGCTAGAAAGTGGGTGAAAGCTAAACCAATTTTAACCGATGGTTTTCGAGCATGCACGATCTAAAGCTTTTTTCACAGCAAAATACTTCCTTTTCTTTGCTGCATCTGCCATTTTTATTGAGAATTTGAATGAATCCGTTGTCAGCTCCAGTCAATGTTTAAAACAAAAAAAGTTTGCTCCAATAAATGAGTTTATCCCAACAGAGCATTTCACTCTTAGTTCTGTCATTGGCTGGAGAAAATATGCAAATCTTCGCTCAGAAACATCCCGAACACACCAAAACAAAGGTAGCAGACAAAATGCAGTCAGGGGAGAGGGATTTGCAAACAAATTCACCACACACATGAGAAAAGGCCAAAAGGTGCGGATTGAGCCGGATTTCACTTACACAAGTCTAGCATTTATTTTCAGGGGAAAACTTTGGACTCTACCTTCAAATAGCCTACCGGTAACACAAGTAGGTTGCATATTGTAAATGTTATACCAGCAGATACATCTTTGCCTGTCCTGCATTGGAGGTTCTTTGCTGTCAAGTCCAATACTGCTGAGCATGTCACCTCTTCCTAAAGTAGATTGAATTTTTTTTTCTTTTTTACATAACAACAGATCTAAAGAGACAGACTTTCATTACTTTTTGTTCTATTCTCAAAATGTGTTTAATATCAAAATCATAGTACAGTCAATCAGGGCATTTAGAAGACTGTTAAAACTTGGAGACCAGATAAATCTGAGACAAAATTGAGTATGCCTCCACTCAGAGGCTTAAGCCCTGTTTCCACCCATGGGTCTGGGTTGGGTCGAGTGGGTTTTGGTACGGATGTGTTGATTTTACCTTGCGTCCCCACAGCAGACTGTCCCCTTACCCTGGAGGTGGAGTATTAACCGGATAGCACTGCTAAGTTATCGTGTGGCATCATTGCAGTGCAACACCTTTAAACCAAAGCACCACGCCACATGAGACAGAAACAAAAGTATCATCCTGCTTTGTTTTCATGCCGGGTCATATGGGAAGTGATGTATTTTTTTCAACCAATCAACGACTTGCAGTTTGTTAAGCTCCACCTCTTTGGTCTGGATTGGTTAGATCAGTATCCCTACGGAAGGGTACCAAAAAGGTAGGATGGGTCGGGCTGGATATAATGAAAATGAAAAAATTAAAACGAAAAATACTTTATTCATCCCAGAAGGGAAATTCAGCATTGTAAGAGCTCACTCTTTATTTTATCTTATTTTTTTTAACAGTATAACTTTATATGAAATTATAATATAACAAAAATCAGTCAGTCAGTCTTGTTCTTTAGGGTGATGCTGCTGGTAGGAATGAATTTCTGTATCTCTCCATCCTACAGTGAACCTGACGCAGCCTCCCAACACACTCTGTTGATTCTTCACCGTGTTGTGGAGAGGATGGGAAGAGTCCTCCATCATCTTCATCAGCTTGTGCAGCATTTTTTTATGAAAGATCAGCTCCAGCGGCTCCAGAATTATTCCCAGCACAGAACCAGCTTTCTTAATCAGCTTGTTTAGTTTCTGCAAGTCTGTGGTTCTGATGCTGCTGCCCCAGCAGATGCTGCAAAGCTAATTTCACTTTCCACAACAGACTTGTAGAAGATCTGCAACATCTTGGTGCAGACATTGAATGATCTCAGCTTCCTTAAGAAGTAGAATCTGCTCTGACCTTTCTTGTAGATGTAGTCAGTGTTGCATTTCCAGTCTAGTCTGTTGTCTTGCTGAACTCCAAGGTATTGGTAGTTCTTCACTACCTCCACCTCCTCCTCCAGGATGTAGACAGGACTATGCTGCTTATTCTTGCTCCTCCTGAAGTCAACAATCATCTCTTTAGTCTTGCTGGTATTTAAGATGAGCTGATTGTTACCACACCATTTCACAAACTGATTGACCAGTTCCCTGTTCTCTGCTTCTTGTCCATCACTGATACGCCCCACAACTGCAGAGTCATCAGAGTATTTCTGCAGATGACAGGACTCAGAGTTGTACTGGAAGTCTGAGGTGTACAGTGTAAAGAGGAATGGTGAGAGTACAGTTCCTTGTGGTGCTCCAGGGCTGCTGACCACCATCTCAGACACACAGCCTTTCAGTCTCACAAACTGTGGTCTGTTTGTTAGGTAGTCGTAAATCCAGGTGGTTGTGGAGGGATCCACCTGGAAGTTATGGAGCTTCAGACATAGCAAAGCAGGATGAAAAGGGTACCCGTCCCAGTTTTATCTGTGGAGGTGCAAAAAAACGTGACCTGACCCGGCCCAACCTGACTCAGACACCACTGGTGGAAACGGGGCTATAGTGACAGGGCCGTCAACTGTCAAATCTCTCCCCCTCTTTTCCCAAGCACGTCCCTGTGCTCCACATAGGCTGCCACCCATCCAGAATCCATGGACCCACCCCAAGTGCTACATGCAGCACCAAATTGTGGCAGGACGAGATGTGACAGTTGACGGTGCTGTCACTATGCGCCTGGCTACGTGGCCAAGGTGATATCCCTATGGCTGACTGGTTAGTGCACATGACACTCACCTGGGAGTCTGGCGATCAAATCCTGCCTGGGTCCTCCTTTGTCCTGCCACACAAGATTAAATAACATCTAAACTGATGAGTTATAAAATAATCACCTACCTCACAGTTGACCTAAAAGTAAACTTGACCTATTAAACCTTAAATGAT
The DNA here is from genome assembly GCA_023101725.1 of Atherinomorus stipes. Lineage (NCBI taxonomy): Eukaryota > Metazoa > Chordata > Actinopteri > Atheriniformes > Atherinidae > Atherinomorus > Atherinomorus stipes. The sequence continues at coordinate 1,537,687 of JALJCO010003410.1, forward strand.
ATATATTTTTAACCAGGCTGTAAACATGTTTATTTCTGATGTAAAGTTGGCCTTTTTAACATGGGAGTGTATGGGGATTGACTCCCTTTTGGAGCCCCCAGTGGATGAGGGGTGAACTGCAGTTGTCCAGACTTCGCAAGGTCTGGAAAACGCAAGGTTACACATGAAGTACATGTTTTGCAAAGTTCATTTTTTTTGTCATCCATGATATCTGAATGTGTCATAGACAGATTTGATTCCCATCCAACAGAAATATTTAGTGTAAGCTACATCTAAAGAGTGGTCAGGTGCTGTTGGTTTAATACAGCATTTGTGTTGGTTTGCCTTCATTGAGGCCTAAAACTAATTCTAATTTTAGAAATGTTTCATCAATTTTCCAATGACACTTTAAATTCTTGTTGTAGGGCAAACCATTTCTCTAATGTATAATTCAAGTTTCCCTAATTATGCAGAAGAAAAGTTTTCTACAGTGTGACTAATCCTGAAGCAGTGCTCGTGTACACAAGATTTAACAGGGGTAAAAACAAAAAATTAAACTGCTGTTGAAAGTAAAGCTACGCACAAGCGTCTGCAGCCGAGAGTGAAGTTACTCTAAACCTTTGAGACGCCGATGATGCGCCACTAAGGAGCAAAACACCCTGACGGCAAAAGCTCATGTTCTGCTGCAGCTAAAGAGATAAAGTGCTCATGAGCCAGGCCGAGGACAGAGAGACAGAGATGGAGAAAGAAAAGAAGGGAAAGAAAAATGAGTAGAGCATCCTAACCAGAGGAAGACGAGTTGAATAAAGGAGCTGGAAAGACAGAGGGGGATCAGAGGGGTAGAAGCCTGGCAGCGATTTTGTGTCTGTATATGTTTCGGTCTCTAACTCCACATGTCAAATGGGTTTGACCTGCTCTCCTCTCCGGGGGCCTGGAGTTTTCCTTTCTTTCCGCCCCTTAATTTCCAGCAGAGCAGAGTGTGTTTTTCTACTTCGCATTAGAGGATGATTCAGTGGGCCTGCCACGGTTTACCCTCAGCAGGATTAGAGCTGGAAGGCTTCTTATTATCTTCTACCGTTTGAGCTCCATCCTCTGTTAGGAAAAGCAGTGGAGCTTAAGAGAAATTACCCCCTCAGAGCTTTTCGGGTGGCATAGCTCCTGCCTGAAAATGGCTGTAGGAGAGGCCGGCAGTGGGGCAAATGGTAAGGAGAGAGGCATCTGTCTAAATAAGAGGTTAGAGAGACTATATGGGTATAAGTTATACTGCAAGATGAGGTAGAGCTGGGAGCTGAGGAGAATGGAGGCTGGAGGACATTGGGTCTAAATGCTGACAAATGCTTTTGCTGAGATTTATGTTGAGAGGTGATGGAAATCCAACCAAAGTAGTTGCAAATCTCTAGTCTTGAAGGAGAGTTTGGTAATCTACTAAAAAACATTCACAGGTTAATTAAACTAGTGATCTGTGCAAAAGAAAACAATGTTTCAGAGTATTTTATGAGGAAAGACTCCCTGACTTTGAACAAAGAAAAAAGCTATATCATGAATTAATGTAAGATGATATCTTTATAACATCAGTTTTAACTGAGCTGACAGGGAATTTTAAGTCTCTATAAAATCCCAGTATATATTATGTCTAAGTGACTTTACTGTTTGACTGATGTAGGATGGTGGATGGTGCCTAATCAGGCCACTGAATCCAACCAATCAGAGCAAATAGGATTTTCAAAGCTGTTCAATAACAGGAAACATGTCAGTGGTTCCTTAACTTTTTCTTCTGCTATCGGGTCAGACTTTTTAGACCAGAAAACTCTGCACGCTACTTCATATGAGGTAAGTTGAACATTTGATGCTGCTTTAGTAAAACAACTCAGGATGAGAATCCCCTTGTGGCAATGGGACCTTTTTGACTTCACACTGTATAATATTGATATTTTGAGACATACTGTGGCCTCTCTTCATTACCTACCAATGCACTGGTCAAGCCCGGTACAAGACATGTTTTGTCCTATTTTTGTTTTTTTCTTATTTGGTTGATAGTTTGGCAATGACTTTATAACCTCTGTTAGATTAATGGGGAACAATAATTGCTTTTAAAACATCATTGTTAATGTCTTGCCCCCTTAACATTGTTAGATTGTAATTGGATTGGAAACACACCTGACAGACTGCCAATCATCATGACTGTCGCCAGAAAATAGTCAGGCTGTTCAGATGGTCTCCATTTCCCCAACACATTCAGAAAAATGCTCAAGAATACACCAAACCAACTTCCGACTTTGGCATACCTTCTGCATGTGCGCAGATATAATACCATACATCATATACCAAAATATAATACCATGGTAGCAGGCAGCGCAAATCTGTGTTATGGCCTCAAGCAAAAACCAAAAAATGATGGAACATTTCTCAGCCCAAAACACAAAGCATGCGGTAAGCAGCTTTCGTTGTCAGGCGAGAGTGAGGAGTACTAGTTGAGAACTGATCCAACAAGGAAGCAACATAGTGACGAAGAGAAACTGGTGTTTCTCTCTCATACTTCCGCTTCAGGTGGCCTCAGAAAGTTCCCAGCTAGCTCTCCTCCAATCTGATGGTCAGCCTTCCACCTACTGCGTAACTGGCGGACTGCTGATTACACATGTACTATCAGCTGAAAAGAACGTAGATGGCATTGGTGACTGCTACTGAAGGCATGGAACATACTGAACTTACTCCCGTCCCCGACTTAAAAAAACTCCATGACAACACCCAACAGCTGAAAATCAGCCACCCTTATATATTGCCGTTCATTTAAGGTTGTATTTGTTTAATTCAAGTGCTACAGAGGGCCAAAATATCTATATTTTAACTTCCTGATTAGCTAAACTTTTGAAATGATGGAGGTTGCAATTTATTTTCATTGGCTGTTACAGGAGTACTGTGATCTATAATGTAAAATGCATTGGTAAAGTTTTATAAATTGAATAGATTTTCTCATTTTAAATGAAGCATCGTACAGATGGAGAGGATTGGGTGGTAGGCTGGCATGGGATTACACACATAAAGATATTGTAAATGCACTAAAAGATTTCATCCATGAGTCCATCAGTGAGCAGAAAAACAGCACAAACGGACATTTATAACTTAAGGGTTTAAATACTGATTCTGAAACTTTAATATGATGGAAAATAGAGATGCAAAAGATCTTTGCTGTGCAGTGAATGCTGAAACAAAGAGATAAATTAGAGAAAAATCCCTGGTGTGTAGTTGAGATGCTCCACTCCGCATGCAGAGGCTATGAATCCATTTAAGTGAAAATTTAAGTGTTGCAAGCTCATCCACTGTGCAATTTCACTGTTGAGTGCCACCCAGCATGAAGGCCAGAGCCACTGATTTCACAGTTATTTCTTCATTATTTGTTATGACAATGAAAATGGAAATTCTGAAAAAATACCTTGTGGGGTAGATTATCGCTTCTTCTCTGCACATCTCGACTTTATCCCATCTATTTTCCTACCTACTTTATTTTCCCACCTTTTTTGGTATAGTTTTGATTGAAATAAGCAATCAAGTGGCAAATCTTTTTTTCCCCCCCTACATTTCATTCCCAAAGGCAATTATTCCATTTGCTCATGTAAACGTTACAAAGAAAAGCAATCAGATTGAAGGATTTTTGCAACTGAAGCTGGCGGTTCAGGTACAGCAGGCGGTGAGTGGGAAGAGCTTTTAATCAATGCTGAACATTATTGCTGCAAAACAAAATAAGTCAAGCAAATTAAGCACTTTGAGGGAAACTGTAATGAAAACTGAATCCTCTGTAATAACACTTTGGAGGACAATTTAGCATATGATTGCAATTTTGAATAGCTGCTTTATCTTTTAAAGGACTTGCGGTTCTGTCATGCTTTAGGGGGCTACATTATGTCCTTTACCATTCAAAGAGGTTCTTTGTTATTCAAAAGTACTTAGAGAATTCTTCCATCAAGATGTTTAGAGGAAGTTTATTTGGTGATATACAATAAATCAGCCCAAGGTATGCGCCTGGAAGAGTAATGCCCTTTCCACTTCCCAGCGTCTTGTGTGGAAAGTGTTGTCTGGTATTCCTGCTTGCTTGGATGGTGTTGTTGTACAATGATTGGAAGAGTCACATGACATTACTGTTGAATCAGGCTTACAACAGGCTTCACTCTTCTTGAGCCTCACTAAGTGTGAGTTTGCAAAAGCAACCATTACATATCTGGGCAAGGAGGTAGGTCAAGGGTAGGTTCATCCCATCTTCATCAAGATCAGTGCCATTAGTGATCACCTACCCCCCAGCACCAAACTTCAGCTACGGCCTTTGCTGAGGTTCACTGGTTTTTATAGTGCGTTTTATCACAACGGTGCTTTCATAAGTTATAAGCCTTCAGTATGTCAAAGTGATTATTAATTTTATTTTGTTCAAACATTGCTGAAGTATTCTGTAACTTCATCTTTCATGAAAATATGAGTTTTTCCAAAGGTAGAAATGTATTAACAGAGTCTGCTGGGAGGGCTTCAATAACATGAAGACATGTCCAGATCTGAATTTCTTCACATTCATTCAACTGTACGACTCAATGGTAGCATCAGTCTTGTTTTATGCTGCTGGGGTGTGGGGTTTTGAGGAGGCCCCAGAGTGTAATGCTCTTCAGCAGAGAGCAATGAGGTACTTTCTGGGAGTTCATAAGTTTATCCCTAAAGCCGCCATGTAGCCTGGTACACCAGCCTGACCAACGCCATGTATGAGATACATGGCAAGTCTGTGTATCTCATACTTGGCGTTGGCCAGGATGGTGTACCAGGTTAGGAGATATGGGCTGGGAACCCTGTTTGGTGAAGCAGTGGACTGAGATGATCCGTCTGTAGAATCCCCTTGTGCCCATACTTGAAGATAGACTCACCAGAAAAATCTTAAGCTGGGATAAAGACATACTGTAGGTATTCTTGGACCAATGAGGTTCATGAAATATTTCATAGTATAAATTTACAGTCATTCTTTTTGAATAACCTGCAGTGCAAAATATCATACCTCAAGCAGAAATTATTTGATAATTATAAGGAGCAGTGGAAATTTGTATTGTTAAACAAACCTAAACGAAGAAGTTTAAGAATGTTCTTGTTTGAAAAAATCCAGTATGGTAACCCAGATTTGTTTTGGTTGGCAGAAGGTGATATGTGATTGGTTTTTTAAAATGAAATTTTTGCTTTGGCCAGATATGTTGGAAAAGCATGGACATTGACACTGAAAACTCTGTACCGTGATTCATGATCTCACTCATATTATTGTTTTATTGAGAGACTGTGATGTAAATGGATGGCCATCTTTCATGTTATGTTTTAGTGTCATATAAGCCCTTGTGGGCTGGGCACATGTGTGCATGACACTCTAATAAAATATTCATTCATTATAACAACATTCATCCCCGTCAGAGTTGTCAGGGATGACCTGCAATTTTTCTACAGTTCTGGGTTGGTGTCACTTTTCTCTGTCAGAGTTTTCTTGAGCCAGGCAAAACAGAAGATACTAATTATTGTATTTTATTTATTTATTTATTGGAGGAATCTCCGACTCTGACTCAGCAGTGTATGGTTGTAGTTTGATCCTCTTCTTAATGATCCTCACAATTTTCAGGAGACAGTAAACTGTAGACAGACCAATCAAGCACACATTCTCTGTGTATGAAGCCATGGTGTTGGAAGTCATGCAGAATGAGGTCTGACATTGTCTTGCTGATATCCACAGCCCTCCCGGGAAAAGATGTCACCTTGATAGTAGCATATGCCTCTCACACTTGCATCTACGTACTTTCACACATTAATCATCCATCCCACGGACACTGATGCATTCTTTACATCTTTCTCTGAAAACTGCCTGGCTGGTCTTTGTCGTCTTTGGCTCAATGAAATGTGGAGCCATCTGACTACATGCCCACTGTCTTTCTGTTAGCTAAGTTATGGTAAGTTGTCATGCATATTTAAAACTTTTCAAACTTTTCTGTAAATAGGGTTTGTAACAGTTTCATAACTGGAATTATCCTTTAAGTACAGAAAGAGAGTATTCATCCATCACTGTTGTGTTTCTATTTTTTTTGTGTGTTTTTATCTTATCTGCTGAGGACTACAGATGGAAATTTTTGTTCATGAATGTGCATTGTCCCTTTGAAATAAATGAATAAATACAAAAATAGAAATACAAAGATGAGAATCTTTTTTTTTTTTTTAAACTTTTTATTATCAAGAATACAAAAAATATCTACATTCACATACTACTCACTGCAGTATGGCTGATCGCACCGATTTCAAGTAACATCACCCAATTATTTATCAAAATGCACTTCTACTTCTTTCTCACTTTTCAAAATCCTTTTTCCTCTTTTGGTGTTTGTGTATTTTGCTTTTTTTCCCCAACATATCTTTCTTGTCCTTTTTACATTTGGCACTTAACACAGATTATCAATGTCTCTGTAGTCCACGGGATTGGAGGATTAGGTCACATTTGAGTGGCGGCAGAAAAGCGACACGGTACCTCATACTGGATAGATCAAACCTCTTTGCTGTCGGACTCCGGTTGGCACGACGGTGGAATCTGAAATAAAAGGCGATGCGTTCGTGTGCTCGTCTACGTGCAGAATTTTCCACTGCGCTGCACATCTCAGGTAAGATCATTCACAGAGACACATCCCCCTTACCCTCATGAGTTGATAACTGTCATGTTTTTACACAAACATCAGGAGTTACAATACAAAGAGCTCAAAAATGATAAACGATAATACAATAAACACTTTGAAATCCCACAGGGCGTTACAGCATCTCATGTGCATGTCATGTGACACTTTAAAAAACACTGAAAGCTCCTCTCTCTCACAATTAAGGGTGTTTACATCATGTATGTTACAACAAATACGTGATTTCTTCAAGATTTCCACACAACGGCTGCTCTGAAGTACCCAAATAAGTTAGGAAAACATAAATACAGCACATAAAACAAAGAAATAAATTAAGACCAAAAACGCAACTGCGGCAGCAGCTTCGTGCCCACAGTGTAACAGCACAAAGCGTAGATCATGAAGCGAGGATCACACTGTCTCACTTCCGTTTTTCTCTTCAGTGTGAATCTCTGAAACACTGAACCGAACGGGTTCTGCCTGTGGCTGGGTCAGACAGGGGAGTTAGCATGTGCTTTGAAGCCGTTTCTCTCTGTGGCCCCCACGAGGCCACTAAATCCAGCTTGTCTCTGAGGCTCGTCTCCGGGGGGAGATTTAAATCCAGCTGCTGCTGCGGGCTTCAACCTTCAAGGCTTCTGCAGGAATTCTAACAGTCATGAATGCTGAGCATGAGCACACCCCATCTTTGTCTATTTCTGTCACCTCTTTTTTTCTTTGTTTTTTCTTGTCTTTTTTGCGTGTGTCTCAGGTTAAGAGCTCTGTTGTCTTACCACAGTGGAGGGCTGTCTGATTCGAGCACGCCGTACATCTCGGCAAGTTTTTTAAAGCGAGGCCCCCATTCGTTCAGATAGTCATACTCGTGGTCGGTGTTTGACAATCCCGATTGGAGTGAACTGAGTGACTCTGCAACTGAGCCTTCTCCTTCGTAGGCGTAGGTCTGCAGAGAGTCATAAGGCGGGGCGCAGGGGTCCATGTCGGCCTCCAAAAGCTTTGCCAGCACGTAACCGTGAACGTTACTGTCCCCGCTGCCGCCGCCCATGACGCACACCTGCGGCACATAGCGAGACAGGCTCTCGATCTCTGGCAGCATGTCTTGTCGCATCTTGCCCAAGTGGTGGTGCACCTCGCGGGGATTCCACATGGCAGCGATGTCGAAGGCCTCAGTGTCCTCCTCGCCGCCACCTTCGTCATCGTAGCGCACGATATTCTCATGCACGTTCTCCTCCTCATCACACAGGTAAGGCTTTTTACGGTGAGTCCGCAGAGAAAGCATGAGCAGAATCATCACTGTTGGAAAGAAAAGTGGAAAATATGAGTACAGAAACAGTGCAGGTACAAAATAACCTGGTCTCTTCTTTGCTTTTAAACTTGCTGTGATTTATGTTGACTTCGTCCATATGATCTCACCAAAGTCCAAGTCATCCTCCCTTTCTAACATTCAAGATTCTTCTTCAACCACATTTCTTCCTAGAAGTCAATGGCCATCACACCACTATCTTTACAGGTTTGTTGACCCACTGGATATGTCTTTATCCCAATTTTACTACTTTCATCAGTTGTGTTGCTTGCACTCTTTAATTTGACCCTTTTGAAACATCTTCCCTGCTATCACAGGAAGTGACTTCAGAGATGTTTTTCAAGCAACGAGAAGATGCTCACTGCATCAGTTTGGGTTAACTAATTGTAACACATATTTATATCTAGGGTACTTTTCCAATGGGAGGACTTATGTTTGACTGGGTGGTGTTAATATTGACCCACTTCCAGAGAGACAACCTGCTCGCTACAGAATGAGAAGCTGGTTTGCTCAGCTTGTTTTCTCTTTGGAGATATTTTTGTGGAGAAACACAGAGGCAGGGAACTGTCTAATGTGTAAGGCAAACAGTCAGAGGGCTGGAAGTTGGGTTGCATTCTCCAAAATTAATAGGCAAGGAGAAACTCCAGACAGCAGACACTCTCTGAGGCTTTCCAGAGGAGTGATAAACTTGTTCCGGCTAAGAAGGCTAAACAGAAACTTTTCTCTGTTATCAAACTAAACAAACATCCCTGCCTGTAATGGAAAATGATGGATTTTGAAGCTCTTCAAGTCAAGAATGGTTTTATATGCTGTTAATGATATAAACAAATTGTTGTACCAGAGCTACCAGACTACCATAAAGTACTAGAACTATACAAGTATTATTACATGTAGCATCACCAACCTGAATTACATCAAAACAAAGAACCAGATCTGAACATCAAATCAGAGCTGTTGTCTGGCTTAATTTACAAAAGCAATGGTCTACATATGACTCCACTACTTCCTGAACTTAATAGTGCTCCTCTGTTTCCTGTCTTTCATTAATGGACAAACTGATTAATCCAGGTGTGTCTGGCCAGTTACTGAGGTCAGGCACACCTGGATTAATCAGTTTGTCCAGTAATGAAAGACAGGATACAGTGGAGCTCTTCTAAGTTCAGCAAGTAGTGGAGTCATGCATATAGCCCATTGCAGATTCACGAAAAGCATCAGACCCCGCCAGAGTCAGCATGCCAGTAACAACTAGAGTTATTAATGTCTCAAAAATCTCAAATAGTAGCAGTAACAATGTGTTGAATTCACAACTTTAGTTCCTGTCTCCTGGAGGAGCAGCATACGTGACTCAGCCTGGTGTTCCAGGTCTGCAGGGGGAGATGAAGCGACTCCGTGTCGTTCTCCAGAGGGGAAAGACAGTGTGGCTACAGGGCAGTTGCTGCTAATGAAAACCAGATGCTTAATGGTGAGAAGAGATATTTAATCCGGTAATGATGATGCCAAATTGCAGGAGGACTTGTTCAAGCCCTTCCTCCCTCCGCCAGTTGTTGCTTTGAACCACCTTTTAAGTCACTTTAAAGTGCTGATGACACGTTTTTTACATTTTTTGCCATGTTTTATAGACCAAAACATCCTTTATGATGATCTATGTAACAGAAACAAGCGCACCTGCATAGATGAGTTATTAGAAAACATCGCTGCTTTTCTGACCAGACTATGGTGCTGTGAGCCGAAACTGGATATGACGTCTGCGAGAGCCTCTTCTTCGCTGCTTATTTAACATTGAAGTGGCTTCATTGCAGTTTTTAAGTTAAACAGGCAGCAACCAGACCTCTCTGCTCGTCTAGAGCATCTGCTTACTGAAAGTTCAGGAACCAGCATGTTGAGACTTCTAACACAATGAAACTGATGGTTTTTCAACCATCATTGCTTCATCACATCGGTCATACAGCTCCTGCTATCAGCAGAACAGCTGCTACTCGGTCATATGAGGATGTCTCCGGTCATGAAATCTCCTCCAGCTGCTTTCAAAGATCCATCCTCTCCTCCATCCTCATCCTTATAAACAGGAACTATTTAAAACTCGACTGGAATCATGTAAGTTGTTATCTTCTCATTTTTTAAAGGCTAATTATTTACTGCGGCTAGCTTGTGGCTGCCGTTAGCTGCGAGCTAACACAGGGATGTTTCTGTCACTTTTGGATCTACTGTATGTCAAACTGCTGCAACTCCGTTGTGGGTCTGTTGTCTGCTTTTTGTTGTTCCGGGTCACTCCTTACAGTTCTGGTTTCCTCGGTCTGGTCTAGCAGGCTTTTATCTGAACCAGTGGACCTGAGGCTGGGAGACAGGCTGTAGGCAGCTGGCTACTCTGTTCTAGTTCTACTCTGGCTCTAGTTTGTAAAATGTGATTTCCCCAAATTCCTCAGCATTATCACACTTTTCTGAACTGGCTGATGATCCCACCAATCTACCTGTTCTAGAGCCATCTTTCATGTTTCCATGGCCTAGATTATACATGTAACTCAATGGGCAGACGGCAACTCTGTACAGTTGATGACGTCACAACATGGCGACTCATTTCACAACTGAAAAGCTATTAGCCTTTAGCCGAGCCTCCTAAACATTGGATATTTACGTAAATACACGTCTGAATAACTTCTAACTGCACAGAACAACTTACTTTGTCTTGGTGTGTTGTTGTATGGCAAAGTTACTTGAAGTTAAGGTCGTGTCATCATCACTTTAAGTCTCAACAATCTGCATTTTTATTTATTTTCTTTTATTTTTTTTATTCAAGGTCGGCATCAGAAGTATTTGAAAGAGTGTTACCTAGAGAACTGCAGTGATTTCGATCTGCTCACCTTCAGTCAGTTTTAAAGCTGTTAGAAAAATTTCACAAAAACATTTGATTTTTACATTATTGTATGTCTGTCTGCAGTCATGCACCCTCATCGTTGACCTGATGACCTGGCTTTTGTGCAGACAAGAGAGACAAGACGGAGATGAACATGTCTTTGAATTGAAAAACAAAATAAAATAATAATTAAAAAAACCTAGTTGGCTTTCCAGTGTGACATTTTGTTCCTCAGACCAAAACAAGGATAGCTGTCATAATTCAATTGTTATTAACCGAGAATCTCCAGCTTCAAATTGTCTGACCTATAGGTGAAACTTTAAAGCTGAAGCCAAATAACAGAGACAACTTGTAAAGCTTTTTCTGTTCAGAGTAACCCATTAGTGTCTTCTTTTCCCCAGATAGATATATTTGAAAGCAGCAGCTCCTTACAAACCAGCCAACTAGGTGTTTTCTTTCTCTTTTTTACTTAATTTCAGTGTCTTTTTTAAATTCACAAATTGGCTGAAAATCTGCCTCTGGTTGGCTTATTAAAGAGGTTCTAAGATATGACGTACAGGAAAGTGCGATAAAAATCCCAACATTTTCCAGCTGAAGTTTCACCTAAAAGACATGAAAAATAAAGCTCGATCTTTCAGTTGCAATGTTAAGTCTGTTTGACAGATAAAGTTTCTTCTCCAAGAATTTTCCTTTTAAATCTAATCCATTGGTCTAATCCATGATGTGAAACTAAAAACCAGTGCCCTCTGACTTCCCTCTGCACACTACAGCAGTTTGTTACTCACCCAGTAGGACGAAGATGCAGGCCAGGATGGCGATGAGCGCTCCTTTGCTGAGGCTGGCTGGCAGGCTGTAGGCCTCGGCGTTGCACGACATGACGTTCCCCTCCTGGTCACAGCTGCACACCCGGATTGTCAGTGTGCTGGTGCTGGTCTGGACCGGCTGCTCGCCGTCTGAGACAAAGATGGGCAGGTAGAAGAGGGTCTGGTCGTGCTGTGACCAGCCGCTGCGCCGCGTCAGGATCCAAGCTGTGTTGTCTGGGCACAAAGAGGTCAGGGAGAGCTTGAGCTGATGGGCAGAGATGATGCAGGCGAGTGCTGAGCTCAGAAATATTCTGCAGCAGCGGCTGCATGTACGTGAGGTAACAAGCGCAGAGTCATGGGACGGTGGTGAGAAATGAAGGGCTGCACAGCTGTGAGGATGAAGTATACACAGCAATTTAACACCACTTAGTCACTGATGGTTATGCCGAGACAATATTACTGTCGACACACAAGACAGCCTCGCTGTGCTGTACGGGGACACATTTAGAAAACTGTCAGTTTTACACAGCTCATATTGGAGCTAACAGAAAAAGTGCTCGTTTATTGGTATTTCAAAAGAATATATTGAATCTATAGTGTTGTGCAAAAGTCTTGAGCCAAAACGTTTTTGTCCAGGAGAGAAAAATTTGTTCAGCACCCTATTAAAATGTGCATTCATGAATAGGAATATAGTACAAGGAAAAAACAAAGTTTGTACTATTCTAACATACTTTAAAATCAATATTTGGTCTGAGCACCTAGCAGGGGTGCCCGCAGAAATTGTTTTTTAGGGGTGGCCACAGGGTGGCCAGAGAAAATAGCAGGGTGGCCAAAGGTTATTAAAGGATAACTTTTGTTTCTTTCAACCTGGACTTTATTTCTGGAATTTATACAGAGTACGTGCATTTACTCATCAGTAACATTTCTGCATCACATGACTCCTTTGGACACTATTTAGATTCGTCATAGATATGCGTATATTCATATAATGGCAGTGAATGGGACAGAATGAATGGGCCTCGATATACGTCACTTCCTTAATTTCAACAATACACTGTAAAACTCAAATCTTACCAAGCATATTTTCAAATTTTTAATCAAAATATCCCATTACACTAAAAATGAGACAAAATCACTTAAAGAGAAACATTACAGCGTGATATAGGAACTTTTTTTTTTTTTTAAGACAAATGCATCTTATTTCAAGAAATATTCTAAAAAAAAAAAGAATTCACTTGTTCCATTGGGAGATTTTTTTATTTATTTATTTTTTTGCTTATTACATACAATATATATATATATATATATATATATATATATATATATATATATATATATTTAACTTATTTTAAGAGTGGCCAAGTTTTTTTGGCTTGTAATAAGCAGTTCAGTATGTGTGTGTCACAAATCTTTTGTGTCACAAACAAAACTTTACAATGACAACCTCACTCACACTGAAAACCAGAGCTGAAGACGGCTCAATTGTAATGTGAACAACCTAAACGGGGGTAGTGTGGTGTCGGCCCAATGAGGGCTGGGGTAAGAGGGCGATGATGTGAAAGGGGCATTAGAAACTGGTTGGGGGCAGTTTAGGTGGCGCCTTCCTGGATGAATTTGCATAAGAAAGGGTAAGTTAATTAGGAGTGATAGACCTGCGGAGGACTATGGCAAAACACCAATGACAGAAAATGGTAGTTCTAGTGTAATATTTTTATTTATTTCATTTTTATTAGCTTATAAAGATTTTGACATTCAGATATAAGCAAAGCATGCTGCACCATGTTAATAGTACATAAAAATTGATATAAATGAAAAAAATATAATTTTTGTAAGGGTGGCCAGCTTTTTGTTCAGGGGGGCACTGGCCACTCAGTATAATTTTTTATGAATTGGCTTGTATAAACATACAGTTATCCTAAGTTGGAATATGTTTTTTTTTTGTCCCAATAGATCTCACTGAATTGACTTGAATGGATTAAACTGTATCTGTACAGAGCCTTGAGATGACTTGGATGTAAATTAGCACGGCATAAATAAAGTCTTTTCTGTGAGTGAAAAGGAGCCTAAAGTCCTATTTTAAATGGGTTCTCTGGTAAGTAGTCTGTTACATCAACATCTAGAGTTATGGATGTTTAAAATATCTCAATAAATACTATCAATACTGGAAACAGTGTTGAATTGACAACCTCTGAAGGGGTAGATGTAGCAACTCTGAGTTGTTCTCCGGAGAGGAAAGACTGACTACATGGCAGCTGGTGTGCTAATGAATACCAGACGCTTTATGGCGAGAGGAGATATTTAATCTTGTAATGATGATGCTAAACTGCAGGAGGATTCCTCCAAACTCAACACTTGTTGGACAACACTATTTCATCCCTTGTTTAGGGCCTTTTTTAATGCTTACAACAAATTGTTTCACAAAAAAAAAAATGCTCTGAAAATGGTCAGGTACAAGAACAGGACTGAAAATGAGGGAAAAGGGAAAAAAAAAAACCTCTGAAAACCCCTAAAACGTCTAAGGAACCTTTGCTTAAGGCCACTTAAAAAGATGTTTAGAAAAAGTCAAGCTGCCTGGAAACAAGCCATAAAGGGCTCAATCCTCTATTTTTCTTTGTAATTTATGTAGTTTGCCACGACATTCTTGACACAACAATTATCAGACATAATCCCTCCAGCTGGCTTGAATTTGAATCTCAACTCAAATGTCAACATTGCTTCAAATGTACAAGTTTATTACAGTTGTGCTTAAAGGTTTACATACCCTATCATTAAAGAAAAGGCCAAGTTCACAATAGTAAATCAACTAACAAGAAACTGGGGAAAAAACCAATAATAAATAAAAATTTACTAAAATAGAATAATATATCATATATATATATATATATATATATATATATATATATATATATATATATATATATATATATAATAATAATAATAATAATAATAATAATAATAATAATAATAATAATAATAATAATAATAATAATGAAAAGACAGTGGGCCAAAATACCTGTTAGCAGGTGCAGAAGTCTGATTGGACATTACATAAAACCCTCAATTGCGGTGATTGTCTCAACATTTTGCTCAGCAGCCCCATCATGCTTGTTTGCTTGTTTTTAATATTTCAGTTGAATCACAGGTCAAAAGCAACGTCACGATTTTCCAAATTTTTAAAAATGTATTATTACTTTTGTCAATTCCAACTTATGTCACGACTAACTTTTTTTCCGTCATTAATGGGAGGGTATGTAAACTGTCAAGTACAACTATAATTGTTTGTATAAAAAAAGAAAAAGAAAAAAAAAGAAGGAAAATCCAGTGTGAGCCCAGCTGTCGTTTCTAATATTTTCCGATTGAACTGACCAGCCGTTTAGAATCCAGGCAGCTGACACTGTCACGCTGTCAGCGCTTACCTTGGTTGTCCCTCAGTGTGAAGTTGGGGTTGTTGGCCGCCTCTGGAGCCAAACTGTAGTAGAAGTGTTGTCCACTAAGGGGCTCATCTGGATCCACCGCCGTTACTGTCTGGATCAGCTGGAATACAAACAAACTCAGAATTCATATCTGTGATTACTTTACTGTTGGATTTATCTTGATCTGGAGCTATTATGGCACAAAAACAAAACAAGCCAAACAATGAAATAGATTAACTGTAAATGCTGATGTGAATATTTTTCCTCAATAATACCTGCTCCCTTCTAAACAGTACTGATAAAATTGGTCTCTATTTCTTCATTATCTTTCTACTACAGTGTGCCAACAGAATTCAGATATATGTAGTTGCAAAGTCTGCATTGCATGAAAATTTAAGCAGAAAACTGCAACACAGAACAAACAATCTTAGTTATTTAAATCAAATAAAACATTTTCATTAACTGATGCAACAGTAGTGGAAGAAATATTTTATTTCCCACCATAACAGAACTACGGACACTACAGTCTTGTCCATGTACCTGTCCCGCTTTGGCGTTTTCACACACATACGTCTCCAAATAGTGTGTCAATGAAGGAGGATTGTCGTTCACATCCTGGACCCTCACTGCTACAGACACACTGGAGATCTGCGTGGGGTTATCTGCAGGGAAACATCACAGCGGTCAGAATGCAGTGAAGCAAGCAAATAAATGACTTTTTTAAGCTCCTGCTGAGCTCCCTTTGTTACCTCCTTAATCTTTCCCTCATTTACTACAAGCCTGCGGCACATTGGGGCGTCTCACGCTCGCATCTCTATTCTATTATTCTTCATTACAGCCAGTAATTTGCATACCTTAACCAGCTGTGTAATGGGCTGTAGAAACACAATTAGAGGGCAGTAACTACTTTCTCAGGTTTCATCACATGATCCATCAATCAACAGTGTGACTTTGGTTCTAGAGGTCGAAGCTCTGTGTTGTCCTGTGTTATTTAAATTTCCAGCTCCAGAGGGGGTAAAGCCACATCACTTAAACTTCAAATTTTTACCGAAACACCAGAATTAATGGTGTTTGAGGTTACCATGGTCGAATTATGACTGTTGTCCTTTTAGGATTATTCTAAGTTCGCTCAACCAATTTGGACCTTTTTAATCTCCCTTTTTGGATTGATTTTACATCAGAGCTCCGCAAAATAGGAATTTAAATGACAAGTTTATGACAGGAAAAGCATAAGGGGAATTGATACTTTTGCATGCCACTGTAAATGCATGAAAACTTAACTGAGTTATTAAATTATGCCCAATGCCATGATGCTGTGAGCTGTGTGAGTAAAAGTTCTTGATATTCTGCTGCTGCTTCTTCCTCTGGGGGAGAGCAATGTTTGTGTAATCACAGATGAATTCCCTGCATAGATTGTCTTTAAGATTCAAATGGTAATGAAATCAGGATTTTATTTGGAAGAAGCAACAGTAGAAATGCTGAAAGTCCTGTTTGTGTGCTGTTCCTCTCTGACAAAAGAAATAAACAAAAAAAATTTATAAAAGCAGCTTAATGTATGAATATTCATTCGCACCTTACTGTATGCAAACAGATTAAAGTTTGGGACATATATAGTACAGAGGGCCTTGGTCCATTTTAGCCTTGTTGAGCATACATGCATGTCTGTAACCTCTAGCTGCATTTTCCCAGTGTCTCACTGCAGTTTGGATCTTCAGTTTTGTACATTTGCGGTATGAATATGCAAATTCAGAGTCTGTTTTTTGGTCCAACACAATCTGTTATTTATGCTCACAAGCTAGTGGAAGTAAACACGGAATGTAGCCCATCATATGTACAGATTTCAGGGAAGCATGATCGAACTTTGCCAAGTTTATGAAATGTCAGTTGTACCATAATACACATACAGTAGCATCATAGCATCATGACTACTTTACTGGAGTACAAAGAGCAAAATGTCATTAAAAAGTTCCTTGCTAAGTCTGTAGACTGTTAAATAAAAAGTCAATTTAAATAAACGTTTGTGTGGTTTTGCTCAATGCACTAAAAAATGCAGGTTGTTAAAAAACCCAACTGCTAGGTTGGGCCTGTTGGTTAATTTAATTGGGTTATTTCAATAGAACTGGGTATTCTGAAAACCCAATATGTCAGGTTTTTCTGTTGGGCTGTAATTTCAATGAAGTTTTGTTGGGTTATTTTGGACATCCCAACACATTGGGTTGGCTTCCGGGCATATGCAACCAAGCCCCACCCACTAACACCAGATCTTCAAGAGACCGTAGTAAAGAGATTTTTGTCTCATGCAATTTCTGCATTATTTGCAAGACAATTGCACATGCCGCCATGCAGTCTGTTTTAATTTTCTGTCTGGCTCTGTATTGAGTCATACCACAGAGGTTGGCCCAAGGCCCAGCATGTTTCTGTCCATAGATGGATTTAAAGAAATCAAAAAGGATCTGACAGATTTTCAGGTTTTCGGTGAGGTTTTGGTGCCAGTGTGGGCGCCTTTCAAGGGCACAGTACAGACCAGGAATGCTGGTATTCACCTACAGCCCAGATGGTGAACCCCAGTTTGGACTTATAAATCCATCATAGTTCTGGGTCAAATGACACATGTTGTATGCCAACAACAAACTGTTAACTAGAGGAGGGAAACACAAGGTTTTGAATGCCACTTTCATGCATACAGTGTGACCCTGACTCAGACTTTGGCATTCAGTGGGTGGCAGTGGGTCAGGTGGGGGGGCAGGTTGTCTACTGACTGAAGGGTCAGCGGTTCGAATTCCACTCCCCCGCTCATCTGTCATGTCCTTGGGCAACACGCCTTGCCTCCAGTGAGGGCATTACTGGTGTGTGAATATGTATAAATGCTCCGATGATGGCTGGAGAAGGTGTTGGTGCGCATTGGCTGCCACATTTCTATCAATGTGCACCAGAGCAGCTGTGGCTACGACACATGTAGCTTATTATCACCAAGTATGAATGAGGAGTGAATGAGTTATGGATCCAAAGTGAGCGCTTTGAGTGCCCGGCAGAAAAGCACAATACAAATCTAGCCCATTATTATTATTATTAGCTGATTAAATTAAATAACAATTTTTCACAACTTTTCACAAATTTTCAACAACCCAACAATGAAGTTCAACCCAATTATTTGGTTGAAAGAACCAATGTGTTGAGTTAATATAACCCAGCTTGTGTTCTGTCCAATACTTAATAACCAGCGCTGAGTTGAGAAACTACCCAATTTGCATTGTTTTTATTCCAGAACTTCTAAGAGTGAAATTTCCATTTGGAAAAAGTGACAAGTTAATGTACCAAATAATTATTTCATATCAATAGAAATTATCAAAACTTTAAAATCACACTATGAATCTATCTTTTTTTTTTTTTTTTTACTGTGAAGCTTTAAATTTAAATTACGCAAATTTTGGTTTGTTTTCTATATTTCTTTATTTTTAAGAATTAAAATACAAGTTTAAATCAAATACAGTTTGTCCCTCAAAGTGATTAACAGAAATTTTCCTTTTTTTAAAATACATTTTTCTTCTCATGAAACGGTGACTTATATCTTGGATCATTGTTTATTCCAACAGCAATTTTTCATTTAATCTTGTTACAAAGCATCATCACACCAAAAAAGTTAAGCTGATGAGATCATTTAAGAAGACATAAATTAAACTAACTTTTTAAGTTAGAAGGAAAACTTTTGTTTATTTACTTCTGTGAATCAATCAGCTTTGATTCGTTCTGGCTCCCTTTCATTTTCCATGCTTCCTCTTCATCGTTTCCTCTGCCCCGCCATGCTCTGCCTCTCCCTGCTTTCCTACCTGTGCCCTCTCCCCCTCCATAGCATCTTTAATTAGCCACCATGTGGGAAGTTATTTACTCATTAATTCCATTACCGCCTCCTTTAAGGTGTGTCGACTAAACAAAGACACAAACGGATAAACAAAGCTAACAGAGGAAGGATGAAGGTGACTTTGGGCGTCGCCAGCTGTGTGAGCTCTGCGGGGCATCTCTGGTTGTGAATTACATAACTGCAGGATCTGCTTCGCAGAATATTTGCTTCTGCATTTCTGCCCACCTGATCTGCTGCACAAATCTTCCTCTTATTAAGTCATTTGTCATTAAAGGCTTTTTAAGTTGCTGACACAGAAATTTATCGAGACATATCAGAGCTGAAGCAATTATTGATTAATATTAATTTGTTTCTGAGTTTGCTCGGTTTTTTGCCCTTGCATGTTTTTAATAATCACACTTAAAAGTCTGCTGAAACTACTTCTCAACAACTAGAGTTAATGTTGGGTTTTGATCATTTTTCTGTAGCCACAGCATCATCTCTATTAGTTTAACCCTTTCCATTCTGCTGAAACTGTTAAAACACCCATTCCTGGCAAAGCCAAAGTAAACATGGGGTAAAAACTTTGTTTTGGTCCCTTTTTTTAAAAGATAATAACTTGGCTTTTTTTTTTTTAAATGTCTTTTATTTTTTTCCTTTTATTTTTTTAACCAAATTTGAGAATTTGTCAGAAGTATCAGTGAGCATATGAAGATACTGAAGAAGATGGGAACATTTTTAAGTTACTAGCTGGGAAAACACAATCAGACCAAATTCTGATGCCTGAACAGCTTCTATACCAAAGTCAGCAACAATAGCTTTGAGAACCCAAATACTTCACAGCTCATGTCAAAGAAACTCACTATATAATATTGTGATTTTTTTTTTGGTTGTTTTTTTTCTCCATCATTACTTATGATTTTTGTGTTCGTAGTGTCATAAAATGTTTTAGATTAAACCAGCTCCAAGAAATCTTAGTTTTCCAACAGTAAATTACAGGGAACCATAAACACATTGAACATTGGCAGTATTGAACAATTTTAACCAAAATATTCAACTGAAAACATGTTTGAGTATTCTCCAGCTTTTAAATGAAATTGGAAAACACAGGACTATAACAGACATGAAACTTACTCATCTCCATGGCGAGTACAGTGATGTTGTGCCAGCCGATTTCTTCTCGGTCCAGTGAACGCACCGTCATCAGCGACCCGGTAGTGAGCTCGATGTAGAAGAATTTCTCGGGGTCACTGCTCCTCTCGATGGAGTACCTGCGACACAATGACACGCCATGTTGATGTGTCATGAATAAAGTCCACCTTTGTGAGTTTCTGGTTGCTTGTAATCTTATCCGAGGGCCACGCACACACACACATGTGCAGCCTAGTAAGTGTGTGCATGTGTGATAAGATGTCAGGCTGGCAGCTCCTGAAGGAGCAGTGAGAAGAAACTCCTGATATGAGGTTTAATCAGAGTATCTGCAGCGCCTGCCAAACAGATGCTGGGGGCACACCAACCTGCAGCGCGCAGCCTTGGCTTGCTTCCTACTGCTGCAGGCTGCTTTCCAAAATGCTCATCGGAGAGACAACCGGCCACACTCTCTCAGGGAGGAGAGGGAGGAGGAGAAGGCTGTGGAGCACATTCTCTTCCAGGATGTGGAGCAGAACCTGGTTTATGTCGCCAAGAGTTGTACTGCTTTCACACTTTTGGAGGTGCTCACCTGTAGCTGACTTTCCTTTCACATACAACCAATGTTTAAATGTCTGAACAACTTCTGAAAGAAAAGCCAGTCAGTGATCATGATTATTGATTACTCAAGATAATCAGCGTTAAATATGAGCTCCTATGTTTTTTTCAAACCCCCAAAATTTAAAGGCTTGGCTGGATATTTTCTCATCTCCTTTAAAGTAAAATGATGGAGAGCGAAGCACAGTTTCAGAGTTTCGTCAGATCTTTATTTTCCATCATAGGAATGGCCAACCTATCATTTAACATGTCAGTTCTATTATAGATAGATATCAGTAGGCTACTATTAACAGCAATTTTCATATCTTCAGTGATTTTCCCCAAAAGCAACAGTACTTTTAATGTTTTGACTAAATAAACAAACCAAAGGTATGACCAAGTGCTTTGGGAGCGAACATCATCCCCTCCCCCAAAATCAGCAGGTGTATCAGAAGATGAACATTGTCCAAACTCTATTCCTGTTTCTGATTTGCATTTAGAAGATCAGACTAAAAAGGCTAAATGGAAATGGGAGAAAAGGTCATTCTCTCTGATTTCAAGAAGATTTTATGCATATCAGCTTTTACGGGGGGGGGGGGGTTCCAAAATTAACATGATTAAGCTCACAAGCTATTTCTGGTCCAGGCCAACAAATAATAAACCTTCATGACTGACAGGCATGTCAATATCCCAAATATTCCTGAGATTAAAGAAATAACTGAAGAAACGTTCTCTCCATTTTCTTCTAGTGGATGTCCACCACAGTTATTTATTCAGACCAGTTAATGGACGCATGTCTGATTCAAGTTTCTTTCTATTCTTTGTTTATGCTTTTTCAAAAGACAACTTCAGCCATGCTTTTATGGTGAACATGACGAAAAAGGAAGTGCAAAACATCTAGTGGCCACTTAGTGCTTGTCTCAAACATCTCTAGCTTCAATAGTGCTTATACTGTTCATGAAATTTGAATTAGAAATACACTAATTTTCTAACATGAATAAAAATGACAGAATTAACTCATTCAAAATGTAATACCAAAGTTGAGAAACCTAACGAAATAAACAAAAGATGAATAAATGGATTTGGCAAAATATTGATATTTTCATTAATTTGTTTTAATGGCTCTGCTGAATCTTCCTGCAAGAAGAGATGGAGATCAAATAAAAGCTGATAAGAGGTGCAGAATGTGTAGTATTTGGTTTTTGGTTACTGGATCATAAATAATCATTACTCAGTTGAACCCCCTTTAAGATACTCAAATATAATTCTTAAAAAGGATAGTCTCAGGGAAAATGACAAATTTTGTTCTGTTGCACAGGACAATGAATTTGCCAGCAGAGATAACAAATGTTGTCATTTCCACCCGCATGCACAGTAAAATAGCACTTTGTGCTAAACTACTGGGATCTATAAACATATGCAGAAGATGGAAGCCTGTCTCCAAGTCAACAAAACTTGAATTCCTGTGATAAGCGTTATTTTATGGCAGTTATACTCCGTTGCTGTTTATGCTTGGTTTAATTGCTGCATCTCCCATGTTGCCCCATTAAAACTCTGATGAGAAACAAATAAGCCCTTTAAAATTTTTTGGCTGAATTGCTTTTGGCTCATATCTTAAAGTGAACTTGTGTTGATTTAGAGCTCCTGTCCAATAAATTTTATTTGTCTTGAGACATTGAAAACATCATTAAAACCATCATAAAACACTTAAAGGCAGTTTCAATAGACTTACTGTCATGGCTTTTGATGAAAGGGAAAAAATGAATATTTCATCTCCACTACATGTATCACACTTATTCAGTATTTAATAGAAGGCTGATGTTGGAAAAGTCATTTTAGCAGCCAAGCATCTGAATGTGTGTGTTTGCTGGCTTGTTAGCGGTGTGTGCTCGGGACAGTCGTGACTGGCACATCCGCTGCTGGCGAGGGCCTCCCTGAAGGATCTCTATTAATATCACTCGTCCACAGTCGTGAGGAGGGGGAGCTGCTGAGTCTATGTGTGTGTGTGTGTGAAGAAGCAGGTGAAAAACAGTGTGTGCGTGTGTGGGTTTAGATATATCTGCCAGTCATGCTGCAGGCGGTAAAGGACAGAAAAATGGGAAATGGAAACGGGGCTGACAGAAGACCTGAAGGTCACCTGCTGCTTGTTGTTATCTGTCATCTGTTGTTGTTGCTACAGCGACTGATTCTTCCGCTGTCTCCTGCTCACGCCTGCAACATCCTCACACTCCAATTTTTTTTAAATTCTTCACTGATAATCCCAACGCGCTTCCAACTTCAGGGGTTTTAAATAGGAGCTTAAAGGAGAAGTTCAGGATTTTTGACATGGGGCCTCATTGTCAAGTGAGCCAGGACACTACTTATCTCTGAATACAGTTTCAACATATTTCATTCCGTTATTCTAGTTCCAGGAGGCTGTCGATGCTAATGCTAGTGTAAGTCAATAGGAACCTGCTGGCCTGTCATTAAAAACAATCTTAACCACTCCACAAAACATCTGAGGCAAACCATTTATAACTAAAGGCCATCTATGTAAATGCTGTGTTAATAAAATAATGTAAATAAAACTAACCTGCATTTTGTTGCATTTTGATTGTTGCTGGTGCGACACTACAAAGATTTACTTCCTGTATTTGGCAGCAGAGTGATATCCTCTGCTGCTACGTGCATGAAGGAATTTGATTACACAAATATACAGTCAAAACTATGGCCACGTCTAAAAAGCATGAAGATATGTTAGATTTTGAAGACGATTTTGAACCCTTTTCATCAAACTAATTGTCACCATCTCTATGAATCAGAATACACTGACAAAGGTAGTAACACTACCACCCAGAAGCAAAGTATATACTGTACTGCAATTCTGCAGCTGGTTAAGAAACTAGTTCCTCAATATGTAATGCAAAATTTGTCATACAAGGCTAGTTTTACTTGTTTAACACACAAGTTTACTAGTTTAACACGGCATTTACTCAGATAATCTTGCTGGTTTGCCTCAGATGTTCTGTGGAGTGGATAAGATTGGTTTTAATGACAGGCTAGCAGATTCCTATTGACTCACACTAGCATTAGCATCAGCGACCGTGGAACTAGAATAATGGGATGAAATATGTTGAAACTCTCTTCGGTGATAAAAAGTACCCTGGCTCACTTGAATGAGGCCTTAGGTAAAAAATCCAGATCTTCTACTTTAAGAAACTTCTTTCATGTCTTCAGGCATCATTCCCTCCATAATGAAAATTGATTTGCAGGTCGTCTTATTTACAAGTAATTTGTTTAAAAGATTATAAATCAACTTACTGAAATTTTATGATAGCGAAGAAATCCTGATAGAATGCTTAATTTTTACAAAACAGAGTTAAAAAGTTAAACTAGTTGGTATGTACTGTATATCCCCCAAAGACCTAAAATCCATATCTGTTAACATTTTTGGGTTGTCTGCACCATGCAGTAATACTAAATTCTGTGTAAACTGAAATCTCATATCGACTTGATACAGAAATTCATTCGTACCAGCAGCCATCACCTTTAAGAACAAAACTGATTGACTGACTATTATCATTGTTGTATGACTATTTCATATGTTATATTGTTCAGCAAAAAAAAAAAAAAAAAAGAAAAAAAAGAAAAAAAAGTATGAGCTTTACAATAATTACAATATTGAATTTCCCTTCTGGGATAAATAAAGTATTTTTCATTTAATTTGATTTCATTTAATTTCATATAATATTGACATATTTGAACATAGAATAGATAGAATATATAGGACAGATTTATCTTTATTGTCTTTATTGTCTGGTTTGTCGTTACTTTTACTCTTCAACACATTTAATGACAAAGTGACAGAAAGCGGCTGCTGTGTCAGAGTCATGCTTCTCTGAGATATTTCAGATTTATTTGACACAAAGTGATGAATGGATAAAGATTAAACCTCTCACACAGCACTTGAGATAGACAGGTGAATTTATCTTTGAATACCAACATGGGTCTTCATCCCCTCCCCCAACCTGCTTTTAGTTTTAATCGAGGCATTAAACTGGACAGCTGGGACGTTGTGCTGTTCATTCTTCAGATGATTCATAGTCTAATTAAATGATATTATTTCAAAGTAAAGGTGCAGCCTTATTAGTAAACCCAGCAGACAACATCTGCCCTGCTAAAGAGCGCAAGATCAGGTCTCTGTGTTTTATTTCTGTGTGATTGTGATTCTTAGCTGTTAACACAGGTAGGTTATAATGTTAGTCCTGTTCTGTATGTCTGCTGCTGCCCTCACTGTCATATTAGAGGCTTTCTTAGTAGTGTTACTGTGCTGAAGAGGCTCCAGCTGTAAACAACTGTAAAAAGGTGTACTGTGATGCTGCCCTCTGCTGGTGTGCAGGTAACACTACAGGCTGTCATAGTAAAACTGAGCAAAGTCTCATAATAATTCTCTCTAAAACCAACAAATCCAACTACTGCTACAGATAACTTCATCACATATATTGACATTGTGAAGTTATGTATGAGAAAATGATCCAGGGTACCTTGTTTGATGTGTTACATGTACAATAAATTTGTTTTTCCTGAGAATAAAAGACATGCCTTTATGCAGCTAAAATGCTCGGTCTCTTAGCCGACCATTTATGCGTATCAGCTGCACTTGAATGCACCATAGCTGTGTCACCGAATCATTTTAAGTATTTTGTTTTGATCCATTGTACTAATAAACAAGAAGATCAATCAGGAGAGCTATTCACACCTGCACCAATATTTCATGCCTTCACTTGTCCATAATCCCATCTAGGAAGTTTTTTTTTTTTTTTTTTAATGGCTTAATAATTTTGATGTCTTGATGTAAATGGGGGTGGGGGGAGAACAAAAAACAAATAATGTATTTCTGACTTTCTGTATTTCTTTCCTTCCTTTTAACAGTGAAATATAATAGATATTACATTTTTCCTTCAGTATATTAATGACAAAATGGACATTTGAACAAGAACAGCCAAGTAGATCGGAAGAGTATGCTTCAGAAAATCATCAGCAATGACAGGACAGACTCCAAAGGTGTTGAAACATGCAGAAAACGTAGCTTAAATCAGAAAAAAGGTGAAACATTAATCCAGCTGTTTTCCCCCTCACCTCACAGTGTTGTTGGCAGCATCTGGATCTCGGGCTGAAACCATCTTGACCACTGTCCCAACTTCTGCATCTTCTGGCACCTCGATGTAATATGATGATGAGTCAAACAGCGGGGGCTCGTCTACATCCTCCACGCTTACGTGCACAATGGTGACATCCTTAAATGGACCACGGTGGCGAAAGGCCGGGTCTATGTAGGTGTTGGCTCCCTCCACCTTCAGAGTGTAGCTGGGCTTGTTTTCAAAGTCCAGTGGCTGAAGGAAAAAATGCAGAAAATTAGCTTTTTATCATTTGGTGAAACATTGCTGCGTTCTGGCCACAGCACAATAAATAAAACACCTGAGCAAAGATAATTGCATGGATTTCTTGAGGGAATAAGATTCTCTGTGTGGCAACAGATATACGAAGGTAAAATTGCAGACTGCATGAATGAAAGACATTTCATGTTTTGCCTTCTAACCACACCTACAGCATATTCTGGCATTAAGGACAACAGGGGATGGAGAGTTTCAGGTGTCTTTTGTTTCTTCCCCATTCTTCCTGAGTTGTCATCCTCACATTTGTATCTTTAAATTTCTCCACATTTGTTATAGGGGGACAGGTCAGGACTACAGGCTGGCCAGTCCAGAACCTGTACCGTCTTCTTTCTCAGCCATGCCTTTACACTATCTACAGAAAGTGGTTATGTATTGCCCTGTTGAAAAATGCCTGGATGTCCCTAGAAAGGGGTGGCCTTGAAGGCATCATTTGTTGCAGTAAAAATCACAGAACTTTCCTGCATTTATGTTGCCATCACAGAAGTGGAAAAGATCTTTGCCGAGAGCTCTGATACAACCCCAAACCATCACACAGTCCAGCTTGGGGGTGGGTGAGGTGGCCTGGAGCACACAGCATCTACACTATATTGCCAAAAGTATTTGCTCACCTGCCTTAACTCATACTGTATATGAGCTTAAACGCTTTTGCCCACTTGTCCAACTCAGGGGACTGCAGGGGGAGGCTCAGTTTCAGCCAGAGGTGGCATATGCCTTTAAGTGACATCCCATTCCTAATCCATAAGGTTCAATATGACGTTGGTCAAACCTTTGCAGCTAGAACAACCTCAGCTCTTCTAGGAAGGCAAGGTTTAGGAGTGTGTTCATGGGAATTTTTGACAACCCCACACCATAATCCCCCTGTCACCAAACTTTACTCTTGCCACATTGCAGTCAGACAAGTACAGTTGTCCTTGCAAACACCAAACCCAGACTCGTCCATCAGAATGCCAGATGGAGAAGTGTGATTTGTCACTCCAGAGAACACCTCCGCTGCTCTAGAGTCCACTGGCGGTGTGCTTTACACCGCTGTATCACTGCACACTTTGTATTGCACTTGGTGATGTATGGATGGATGCAGCTGCTCGACCATGGAAACCCAATCCATGAAGCTCTTAGCGCACTGTTCTCGAGCTAATCTGAAGGCCACATGAAGTTTGGAGGTCTGTAGTGATTGACTCTGCAAAAAAATTGGCGACCTCTTTGCACTATGCGCTTCAGCATCCGCTGACCCCACTCTGTCAGTTTACATGGCCAACCACTTGGTGGCTGAGTTGCTGTCATTCCCAAACACTCCCATTTTCTTATAATACAGCTGACAGTTGACTGTGGCATATCTAGGAGCGAGGAAATTTCACAACTAGATTTGTTTCTCAGGTGGCATCCTATCACAGTTCCACGCTGGAATTCATTGCACTCCTGAGAGCGACCCATTCTTTCACAAATGTTTGTAAAGACAGTCTGCATGCGTAGGTGCTTCATTTTATACACCTGTGGCCATGGAAGTGATTGGAACACCTGATTCCCATAATCTGGATGGGTGAGCAAATACTTTTGGCAATATAGTCTATTTATTCTAAGCAAAAGATCTTAACCCTGATTGGTCTGAACACATTTCATGCTTCTACTGTGTGATGGTCAAGCCCTGTGAAGTTGATGCTGCTTCTTAACAAGATGAACATGAAGCCTCTTTCAAAAAACAAAACAAAACAAACAAACAAAAAACTGTATTGTTTGAAATGGTATTTGTAAATGTAACTGTATTGCGGCGTTTGGCACAGTTATCTGTTCTCCGTGTGTTTACATCAGCTGTTGATGTATAACAGCTCTTGATTCAGGGGCATCTGGGGGATCACAGTTCATTATCCTGCTTATACTCCAAACTTTTGTCTTAAGACCTCTCGATTGCTTGAATAGTTTAATGATATTCCTCACCGTAGAGGGAGAAATATGCAAATCTTTTCCAATCCTTCTTCAAAGAACATTGCTTGTAAACAGTTCAATGATTTTCTCACACATTTAATGACAAACCAGTGATTCTCTCCTATTTCTGCACCTTTTTGAACCCACTAATGAATACTATCATCTTTTGTCTCTCCTTGTTTGAAATAAAATTATCATAAATCTCTTTTGCCATCATCCCAACTCTTTTTGGAATTTGTTAAAGACCTGAAACTCACATAAAGGAAAAAACAAAACATTTTACACCATCCCTGCTTTTTCTGATTTTGAGCTTTACAAACAAAACATTACACCTTCCTTCACAAAATCATTAATATCAGAGTATCCAGCTTGGATGTCTACCTTTTTCACTGTAATGATGCCGAAGAGGTTGGTGGGGTCCGTGCTGATGTCAAAGGTGTCCCTCCCATCTCCATCTATGATGCTGTACTTCATCTCAGCGTTGACCCCAACATCCCTGTCCTTCGCCCAGATTCGACCCACCACTGAACCCACAGGAGCCGCCTCGGGCACACTCATCTGATAGAGTCCTGAGGACATAAATCAACAGTGTTCATATCAAAGTGTTTTACTCTTTTATCCTCTGGAGGGAGCCAAACCTCTTCCATCACATGCAGGATTGCTCCTCAGCTCTCCAAATTACATCTCCTGCTGGATAAAATAAATGGATCCATAAATGCCTCACAATTGGGTTATATACTCTCTCGTGGGCTGGCTTGAATTTCATCTACCGTTTAACCTCAAAGAAGAGGTGACATCTGCCCAATTTGTGGCATTCCCTGAAGTCTGATGTGAAATGCCTGCGCATTGTGCTCCACGCTGGGGATTCCCTAAAGCTCTTCACAACCGATCAAAGTTCCCGAGAAGTGATGGCGCTAATTGGTGAGGGAATAGTGATGGAGGTGGAAGTGGGCGGCGGGTGTTTTCTTTGTCTTGGACTGAAGCCACCAGTCGGCCAAGCGGAGATGACCGCAGACAACGAGACAACCCCTGACCTCAGAAGGACGGTAATGAGAGAGGCAGAAATGGGGATAATCAAAGAGACAGCATGGGGTGTCTGGTGGCTAAGAGGAGGAGGAGGAAAGAGGCCAGGGGGTAAATGACTGGAGACTGGTGGTCAGACGTGGACAGTGGGGCTAATGACTTGGATGCTCAAGGGAGTGAGGTGGACAAGGGGGTATTTTGTTGGGTCTTAACTGGAGCCACAGTGGGGGAAAAAAAACACCACAACATGAGCCCCGAATAAGCAGTGTGTTTTTATGAATTTAGTTGAGGCACCAGGTCATTTTATAGCTCTGAGGCAGAGGTTTGTGACACACTTAGACCACAAAGACATCCACAGTCAAAGATTTTACTAATCCAGTCAGATTAAGTATCGCTAATGTGTCAAGGTACACATTGGAGGGCCCAGGTGGGATTTCATCCCCAGACGAAAGTCATGCGTGCTAACCAGTCAGCCAAAGGGACATCCCTGTGGCATAGGGACAGGACCCCACACTGTCACACTAAGATACACTTAACATGATAAAATTGCAACTTTGTCATGTTTGGCTTTTTTTGAACATTGAATGAAAACAATCTGAAAAAATTGTGCATTTCACTGAAATTAATGACACCAAACAACACTGTTGTGCAAAACTCTTGAGCCTTTCATCTGCTTTTCCACCACTTATTTCCTTATAAGTCTTTAGGAACAAAGTAAAAATGAAGACATCATTGAGAATGGAACTATTTGAATTTCTCCTCCGGGATGAAAAAACGTATTTTTCATTCATTCATTCATTCATTGAACTACAGTATCATAGGAAAATTACATCCCTAAGGAGCCTGAATGTTAACAGTTGGCATGATCACCTTTATTCTCCAACACAGGCCAGTTCTGTTGAGACTGGCTTTCTTCTATTTTCTTTGACTAGCCTTCACAAATAGTTTTCAAGGCTTTTTAAAGGACTTTGTAAAGTTCTTCTTTGGATGTTGCTGCCTTTTCCTTCTGTTCTATGTCAAGATGATCCCACACTGCTTTACTGCCTGGACTCTGGGGAGGATTCATCGCTTCATAAGACTGCACATATCTGCAGTCAAATATAACTAGATATGCAAAGTTTTAAGCTCTTTTGGTTTATGATCTTTATCTTTATTTCTATATTTTTGTTTGTCTCTGTAATATTTCATAGATGCAACTAGTAAAAGGGAACAAAGGAACAGTTTGCTTGTAACAAAGTGCCTAAAAATCCAATTTAAACTTGGTTAGCTTTTAACTTGTGGACATAACACTGGTTCATCTTGTTCATGCTTGAATGAGTCATAGATCAGTGTCAGCTGGCTCAATGAACAGAAAAGTCATTCTTATTAAAAGGTTACAAGGACTGAACTAAACATGAGTAGAAAAAGAAAGAAAAAAAAATTACAGACAATGTCCAAAGAAATCATTTCAAAGACCTTCAGAAATCCTTGTTCAAGAAAGTCTAGTAAAGTAAAACATAAAAAAAATTAAAGTAGGCTCGAGATGTTTACACAGAGCTGGTGTTGGATATCAAACACTGATTCAGAAACTCATATTGTAGTTGTACAACAAAGGTGTTAGAAGCTGAAGGGGAAAAATTGCATTATTTTTCTACATCTCCTCCTGATCCATCCTCTGTGAAATACCCGTCTCAGTTGCTGTTTTTTTAAGACTCCTCATGCAAAAGGTCCAATTTCCTCTGACTGGTCAGCTGACTAATCAAAACTGTCTGAGAAGCAACTACTTATTCTCTGTTTAAGAAGTGCCAAATTAACCTCCTGGCTGATTTATGCAAATGCCTTTCATAGTAATGTTATTAAGTAAATTAAGAAAAGCAGTTCAGGAGCTGTTCATATTTGTTGCATAGAACATACCTTTGTTGTGGACATTTGTGTTTATAACTGCTAACATATTACAAACTGTACACAAAAAATTATCTGTCTAAAAAGAAGAAAATCCCTTGAAAAGCCTAAAAAAACCCCTACAAACTTAAGAACTACACCTTCAGTAATGCTAGTATTTGCTGTTCTTTTGCTCTACATTTACTGTAAGCTGAATGCCTTGGATCAGAGACTGGACAGATCAAGGCAATGGAAGAATGTTTTATCACAGTTTATGATAATAAAGATTTATTGCAGGTCTTGCAACCTTGGCGGGTTAGAGCTGGAGTTAGTGCGAGCTTTTTTCAGCTGCTGCTACAGCACATTAACTGCTGAAGAACAATATTGTTGCCTCCTTTTCAGCCTCTTCAGCTCAGAAGGAAGAGGACAAACACAAGTGTAAAGTGCTGCTTACTCTGGTCAAACATGGGCGGGTTGTCGTTGACGTCACTGAGCGTGATGTTGACAGTGGTGGTGCCAGCGAGCCCCCCCAGCTGTCCACCCATGTCTTTAGCTTGGATGACAATGGTGTAGTTCTCCCTGGTCTCCCGGTCCATGTCTGCCAAGGACACACGGACCACACCTGAGGAGAGAAAGCAGTGGGAGAAGGGAGGTAAGAGGGAGATCACATGGTGAACTAAAGGTCAGCGACGGAGGACTGCTGACACAGATTAGGGTCATGTGTCCGAGTGATAACGTCCTGGAATGCCAGAGCTCTAAATGGCTCAACACATCTCCTCAGGTCCCTCTCTTCATGAAAGAATGTAACTCTTAGGCCTTAAAAACCTTCATTCACCAAACACTTTATTAGGAACTGCATACCTGTTCGAGGACAGACCTCTCTTTACCCTCAAACAGCCTCAGCATACAGTAGCTACCTATTTAAGTCTTCATGTTGTTAATCATTCTATATCTTTTCTGTAGATTTGTAAGTGACACATTCATAATGAATGTCCTCTCTTCTACCACAATGTAGTACTGGATTCAGGTCCCTGAACTCTGTTACAGCTTATCTACTTAATAGCGATACAAGATGAGACTCTCTCCTGTTCATCATTGGCTACCAGAGTGACCTCTGACTGCATCTCCACAGACTCTTGTGGCAAAACCACAAAGGTCCAGAAGCTTTTCTTTACATTTGAAATTAAATTGAAAATGAAATAGTTACTTTGCACAGTTTTGTAAATTGAATTAAATGAATGGTTGAACAATAGAGTATTAGTGCCATTGTAGATATTTGTGCTGAAAGAAAAAGCACACTTTCAAAAATAAATGAGAAATTTTCATAAAGCATTGACATAAAATAGCTTGGCCTTGGTAGAAAAAATATCTTTGTGACTGAGGTGGATTCTACAGCAACAATGGCTAAATTGTGCATGAAACTGGCCTTCACCCTAAAACTCAACTGAATTTTAGTTTTCGCTCTCTTTCGGTCCCATCTGTACGCTTTTATCAACCTCCAATTAAATCCCTACTTTGCCAGAAAAATATGCTGGAGAGCTCAGTCAAGGTAAAGGTTTATGCTTTGTGTTGCAGAGAAGAAAAAGCATCGCGTATGGCTGCTTTGAGGCTCTGAGCTGCGTGTTTAGAAGTTCTACATTGTATCTGCATCAATAAAAGCCCCGGTGCTGTTCTTATGGTTGAGTTCAGGAGGCTGGCAGATAGCTGATACTACATTTAATATGGTAGTTGAATTATGAAAGCTGCCCCATAGGCTGCAATTGTGTAGCTAGAGCACTAAAGTTGGAGTTTTAAGATTGTTAATCACAAATCTTGGGTAATTTAGTTTTTAAAGTTTACTTTTTTGAAAAACACACTTTGTTTTGTTGCTTTATTGCACTATGTAGACACTCCTCTCTTTTTGTTTGAATTCAGGCTTTCTGCCAGATGGTTGCAGGGAACTCTCCTTTCAGAGAAACAGGCTGAATGGAGCTCCAGCACTGATGGAGAGTGATAACTAAGTTTTTGTTGAGGTGTTGACTGTGGTTGCTGTCAGATCTTTGTTAAGATACACTATTATGTTGAAAATGGAAAGTGACAAACACAAGCTGGTGCCACACACTCAGTTATGGGTGTACAATTTTACCCGCTTGCGTTGCAGTTAGGTTTCTACAGTGACCTTGGGTGCTCAGAGCAATGGATCTGGAGAAAAATACATGCAAACTGACTAAGCGCAAGGCAAGCTACAGTAATTAGAAAAATTAACAATACATCTCAAATGATGTGACAACACTGGTGGAGCATTAAAAAAAAAAAAAAGAAAAAGAAAAAAAAAAGCCTGTTAGAAACATTTTTGGAAGACATATTTTTCTCAATAAATTGCATTTACTAAATAATACATCTTGATTTGTTCCATAAATAAGAATATATCACACTTTAAAGGTTGAATATGGAACATTTTTATTAAAAGCTATATTTTTTCAAAAATAATACCTCCACAGGTCGTTTGGGGGTGTACAGAATGAAAGTACAACATTTCCCAGAAAAATTATATTTTGCCTAAAAATAATTATAAAATAATTTTCTACGGGTTCGATAATGGCATTTTATTTACGTCTATAAGCCAATACACGCCGCCATTGTAGGTTGCCAAATACGATCTCTGTATGGAAACAATATTTTGGTCATAGTCAGGCTTGTACAGAGGAAAACCGTGGAAATGCCGAGTGAAGCAGCTGCTTCAGAGCCCTGGAGATGTTATCTGTTTCTGAGGAGGAGTAACCTGAGAAGAGCAAAACCTGGAGTAAATTTAGGTGAAGACTTCACTAAATTGACCCACATAAACGTTTCCCACGGAGTCAAAACACGGAAATGGCGACTTTCTTCCTGGATCGGTAAGCTAGCTTGTTTGCTAACATGGCTAACGTTAGCTGTCAGTTATAAACTCCTCTGCGTTACTTGTTCGACATGCTGCAGACTGTTGGTCACTTGCGTATCGGCAGAAAGCCTGGCATCCCAGCGGCTGGAGTTGTTTTTCTGCCGTTGCAACTACAACCTAGACACACGTGATGTCGCTGTTCTGTCCGTATTCCATATTCAACCTTTAACTAAGACTCGTTGGTCTGCATGTTGTTAAAATTGTGTATATTTTTCAAGAATAGTTAATCCAGAAAGGTCAGATAGGCGAGATGAACTGGGACAAGAGACACAAAGAAAATAACTTCTGAAATGAAGACAATATTGATTTCAAACTAAAAGCCATCTTAGTTTACATATTTTCTTGTCCAAATTAAGGCCTCAACTGGACTACCTTCAAAACTTTTTTTTAAACCTATACTTTCCCCTCTGTTTGTTTGATAGGTAAATAAATTGATTATAGAAAGTTACATCCGTATGAGCTTTTCTTTTCCAAGACATCTTTGTCAAGACAGGAAATCCAGATAAATACTAAGGTCCTCATATTAGGTTCAACGATTAATCAAGAACAAGAACATTCTGAGGATGCCCACGAGTTGATTGTCCTGGGTGACTTCAAAACCAAAGCAATGGCAGCTGATTTTTTTTCCAACACTTGTATCTGTTTACCTCAATAATTCTAACTTTTAGTACAATACGATACAGTGTGCTCTATTGTCCCCAAGGGGAAATTTGTCTTGGACTCACATGACCACCATACATCAAGAAGAAACAGCAGTAAGTTTACAGTGATGTCCATAAAAACATCAAGGACATAAATAACACAACACTGGTTGCAATTAAAACACCAGGGAAAAAAATTACACTTTAACCTACCACCCTGAAGGAAGCTATGTGTGGCCTTAAAACTTGACAATCTAAGATCATTTAAAATGTCTTTAAAATAGAATTAGGGATGAAGATTTTGTGTAGTGGTTTAATTTGCATTTTGGGTATTGATAGCATATCAAGATATGCCATGCATCCGACAGTATGCTCCACACTAGTCTTACCGTACTACTGAAAACTCATGGATGGACAAGAGGGAGAGGTTTCCAGTCCTTCCCACCACCTTTGAGGCAGACTGGACCAGATGCAGTAGCTTAGCCTTAGCCAACAAATTGCAAAACCATGCAGTCATCCCATATCTGATAATAGACTAGAGCACCGCCTGATCAAACAGAACCATTATTTTCTGGTTCACACCAAAAACTCTTTGTCGAGAGAAGCCTGTGGTCTTGTAACATCGGTTCTGTAAGTCCAGCCCTATGACCCATTTCAACAACCACTGCTGCCTAACACACAAATACTGTATGTTCATTCAAAACAGTTAAATTTCATTTGAAATATTTTACTGCAGATCAGATTTTATATTACTGTCAGGGATTGCACATATACTAGCTCTCTAAACAGACACAACTGCCTCCAGAAATGACAGAATAGTACATACCGGTAAATAATTGAAAATTAACCAAGCATGGCTTGGTCAAAGCTAATGCAAAGTAGGCTATACTTCATTTGCTACAAATTGAAAGTTTTCCCACCAGTCAGTAACCAGACTACAAGGCGCCGTCTGTCCTCATTATCTACGAGAAAAGTCACACTTTGAGCACATCTTTTTTGTCGACTGCCAGGAGTTTTAGATGCTGTAAGTTGCAACAAAAGAGCGGCAAGTCTCAGACAAGAGCTCAGAAGTCTCATAGCAACAATGGGAGCCATACTGAACCACTCACACTCAGAGCCGGTTGCTTTACACATGGGCATAAAATGAGGGCTGCTAAAATCAGGGTACAGCACTCACAGTGTGGAATCGTGTTAGAAGGCTGGGAAATAACACTAGCTGTCAGCCAACTGTTTGTAAATTGACTTTATTAGGCTATCTAGCATCATTCATGCTTATTAGAATTTCATATTGAGCTCATAAAAAAGTAAAGATAGCTGCAGTTTTAAGTTTTTAGTTTCCATGTGTTGCGGATAAAAACTGGTTGCTGTGGTTACAGAATAGGAGGTTTGCAGCATGTGTGCAGCCATACCAGTCTTGGCATCCACCGAGAAGTAAGGCTGGCCCTCCAGGATGCTGTAGACCACACGAGCACTGTTGCCATACGTGGGGTCGTCAGCATCTGTCGCAGTCAGCTGGATCACAGATGTTCCTACGTAAACACAGAGGCAAAGGTTATGAGGCTGCCAGTTGTCGAGCGTAAGCATAAATTTGGGTGGAGTTTTTCCATGTGTGGCCAAGAATTATTAATAGACTTATTCCGTTCAAAAGTAGCTTTGTGAATGGTGAATGGAGCAGATATACAAAGGGCTGTAACTGGAAGTGCAGCTTCAGTGCTGCACATACTTTCGATGGTTTCGATTTGGGACTCACACTGGACGATAAACTGAACTTTGAACAGCACACCATGGACATTCATAAACGCTGCCAACAAAGACTCTCCATCATCCATTCACTCAAGGTGCTGTCAGTTGCCCCCACCTCTCTGTTACTGTTTTATAAAAGCATTATTCAACCCATCCTCATTTATGGCTCCCCCTACTTCTTCAGCATACTGGCAGCTCCCAATAGAAACAGACTAATACAGATCACACAGCAATCTGCAAAAGTTATTGGACTTCCCATCCCCAATCTCTCATACATCTATATCACAGCTACAGCACGCAAAGCACGCATTACAGCACTTGACCCCAGTCACCTCCTTAATCTATATTTCATACTGCTCCCATCTGGACTCTGCTACAGAACAATAAGTTGGAAAAGGGTTCAATTCAGCAACAATTGTATTCCATATACACGAATACAACTGAATCGAACACTAGAAAGAATGTTATATAATGTAATGTAATGTAATGCGCTGTCATATGTTTGGGTGGTGGGTACATAAGATTAGAGGCATCTATGTTTCTGGTGTTATTCTTTGTTGTATGTTTCTTTGTGGCTGTACAGATGGTGGAAACGAATTCCCTGTACAAGAACAAATCAATCAATCAATCAATCAATCAATCAATCAATCAATCAATCAATCAATCAATTAGAAAGACTTTACAGTGATTACCACCTGACTTCTCTTTCTGCTTACCTATTTTGGACATTTCTGGTACAGCTGCCTGATAGGGGCCATCAAGAAACTTTGGCTCATTGTCATTAATGTCCTGGATCTTGACGATGAACTCGGACTCAGGCTCCAGGGGCCTGTCTGTCAGGCGGTTGCGGGCCTGAGCGCGGAGGATGTACTGCGCCTTCACTTCCCGGTCCAGCCGCTGGATGGCGTGGATGTCCCCGGTGCTGTCATCGATGGTGAATGTAGTGCCTGCACCCTCGCCTGTCAGGATGTACTTTATGGAGCCGTCTCCTTTATCCATGTCTGAATGAAGCTGTAATGTTCACACAGGTGTTAGAAATCCAGCTGATGAGCTCTGGAAGCAATAGTTATAGGGCTTTGGAGGTACTTGACACAGCTGGTCAAACCTGCAAGTGTAACAGCAATCACAAGTGAAAAATGTTGGACAGTGACAGGAAGTTTCAGGAAGTTAAATTAGGTCACATCTCCCAGTTTTAGAACAATGCAGCTGCACAGCAGTCCTAACATCCAAACAAGACAAATGAGGTTTTCTGTCCCAAATCAGCCACATGATCTCTATCCAAGTGAGGGAGGACACTCCAGAGATGGGTATGAGCTGATTTAAATAGGAAACAATCAGCAGTTATTTGTGACAGTTTTGGTTGCACAGTGATATCAGCACATCATCTGTTTGAGCTGAAAAGAGCATTTATTGTATATGAAAATCAGCATCGGGTTAAATCAACCCTCATGCAGATAAGGTCAGATTTAAACTGGCTGTGGAAGTTTTGAGTGGAAGAAACTTTTCTATTTTACCCAGGTAAATCTGGATAACACTATTTTTAGTCCACAGAGGCCAGTGAGCTTTCCGTGAAATCCTGATGTTCTGACATGAAGTTAAGAACATATAGTACTGTGCAAGTTTTAGGCAGGTGTGAAAAAATGCTTTACCTAAGAATGATTTCAAATAATGATCTTTTTTTAAGAATTTGCAAAAAGTGAACTAACAAAAAATCTTAATCGCATCAGTATTCAGAGTTACTATCCTTTGCCTTCAAACCAGCATCAAATTTAGAGCACATACAGTTGATGCACAAATGCTGAGAATCATAGATGCAGGAAACTTAATGCAGCAGATGATAATTATACAAGATTCTTTCCCTTCAAAGTCAGAGGATGTCCAGTGGTGCCATCAGCTTTCAATTGGTATAGTAGAAAATAGTGGGATCCAGGTACACTCATCTACTGTCCGGATAGGTCGGGCTTAGAGGTGTCAAAAATAGGCTAGAAGTAGAAAGTAGAACTCCTGTCTGTCAGTTTTTCCAACCAATCACTGAACCAGCTGAGTTTAATTAGCTCCTCTGCTGGGTAGATGAGCTCGTTCGGGAAAACACCTGTTCTTAATACTGGCAGATCCAAAACCATGGCAGGATTTTTACTCAAAAACTACTTTTACTTCTACTTTGACACCTTTAGTCGGGCTAGAAGTGGTTTTCATGGAAAACGAAAGTAAGTTCCAATGTTTTCATGCATAAATGAGTCACTTGGCTAGTTTAAAAACTTCTATATTTTATCAAACCAAACGTTAATTTTAAGAAACAGTGACTTTTACTTCTTCTTTTTATCTTTTATCTTTTTCTGTCTTCATTGAATTTCTGTAATTTCTTTTAAAAGTTTGTTTTTAATGAACTTTTTCCCCCTGCATCCTGCTCTGCTGCTTTCAATGTTTTATGTAAAGCACTTTGAATTGTCTTGTGAATGAAATGTGCTATATAAATAAACTTGCCTATCCAATCATACAGCTGACAATCTGCCCTAAAAACATCACAGTCATTTAGTTATTCCAGTAAGCAGAGGCAGCTCCATAAATAAATGTAACTGTTTAAATACTTTCTATCAAGAAAACAATTATATTGAATAAAATAAAATGATTTGGGTTAAACTGCACAAATGTGAAAATACTCCAATTATTCCCTCCTAATTGGGCCTGAGGATAAATTTCTTAGATCTCAGGGGTGATGTGTGGTCATATGCATAACTTAACGCTCTAATAGCAAGTAGACATGTAATCACAGCTTCCAGCTTGTTTGTTGCTTTGGACCTGGTAGTGCAATCAGAAGTCTTTTGTGGCCTGTAAGAGCAAACGCCAGCTTGTTGATGTGCAATCAGCCCTTACTTTGTACAAAGAGGTATGATGAGTTACTGCCATCACATTGGCAGAGTGAAATGAAATGCCCCCATTGGTGTTTGTCTTGTATATAAAAGCTCAGCACTGTATCTGGAAAAACACACTTTCAAGATACTTGCTTTGGCCTTTCATCCTCTGTGAGCTCTGGGTGAAATGACCGAGGCAAAGCTGTTGAGCTGCTTAAAGTCTGTAGCTATACAGCTCGTTGTTGTTGTGTCTAACTTTTTTCCAGCTTGTCTCCTTACAATACCCATCATTCAAGAGCCCCTTTCTTTTTCACACAACGTCTATCTGCACCTTTTCCCTGCAATACCCAGTTTAGCCTCAGATAGATTTCCTCCCCCAAAAAACATGCCCATGTGGGCTTCATGTCTCACAGTGATATATCTCTGACCGCAGATTTTCCTCTGCCTGATTCACCTCCTCCTGTGCTAATCCCTCCCTTTCCTCTGAGGCCTTTAAAAAAAAGGGGAGTTTGACACTCAGGCTATCAATTACCTGATCCATCTCCAGCTGAAAGCCCAAATGTCCAACATGCCAATGACTGTGAATACCAAACCCATCAACAAACAAGAGGTAAGGTCAGTCGAGCTGAAGGGAAAACACTAAAGACAAAGGCTGGAG
Source organism: Atherinomorus stipes (assembly GCA_023101725.1). Lineage (NCBI taxonomy): Eukaryota > Metazoa > Chordata > Actinopteri > Atheriniformes > Atherinidae > Atherinomorus > Atherinomorus stipes. The sequence continues at coordinate 1,577,304 of JALJCO010003410.1, forward strand.
CACATCTCTCTTCTGCTTTGTCATACCCTACAGTGCCTTTTCGCCTTGAGCGACTCTGTGGGTATAGCCTGGTCTGTCCAATTCACTTATTCCATTCAGCTTGGAAAATTAGGTTGGAAAGAATCCATAAAGGGATGCTTAAATGGAAAGAAGAGATAAGATGGGAATGAATATTCTACAGCAACTGTGAGGAATTTTCATGGCACATAAGCCCTCTCAGGACTTCTTTGTTAGATCAGAACATGTTGCTTTTAGGAATACTGCATTTTCCTCAGTATTCCCGAGAGGAGGCAGTTAAATAAATTTGGAACTCTAATTAAGTAGGTTTACATCATTCCCAAAAGGGACATTTGAGAGGATGAGCTGTTAGACGTGCACTGTTTTAGAGACTAATGAGGAATACTAAAGCAGCGGCACACTAGAAATCAAGGATGCATATTTAAAGGAATTCTGTAAGAGTAAACTTTAAACTCTTGAGATTAACTAAAGCAAAGGCCATACATTGTTTTCCTTACGGGATTCCAATCACAGATCATGATTTCAAATCAAATACTCCATGAACAACTTGTACTCCATGAATTTGAGAATGGATGTTTGACATTTCAAATGACTGTCACATGGGTTTTATTATGTTCTTTGTTCCCATGTGCATTCACTTTACATTTTCTAATTACCACACACCTGTGTTCTGTTAGTTATTACTTTCCTTAGTATTTTGACTCATTGGCTTTGTTTGTTAATTTCCGGTGTATCACAATCCCACCACTTTGTTGTCCTGTCTGCTTATTGTTCATATCATCTCAGATATTTCTTAAACTGTTTTGATTTCTTGCTTTGCAACATCGTTAGTTTTAAGCTTATACGTCTTTGTTCATCCTGGTGTGTGGATTTAATTACAAGCCTTACTCCTTGTTCCAGTTACATCTGCTTAAAACTGATCTGCTTCAATGAGAAATATATTAATTTATAGATTATATTTAAAATAGAGCAAAAATGTGGAGAATATTACAATCCAAAACTTTAAAGGAGTTTTTTCTCTCCAGGTAAGAAAATATCTCCACTTCAGGAGCACTTACAGAAACCAAACTTTCCAGTTTGCTCCTGACTGTATTCTTAAAGTTTTTACAGAAGGATTTTTTGATATCTCATTCACAGCCTGATTTATAGAATAGAATAGTCTTTATCTGTCATATTACTGTCAGGTACAACAAAATTGCGGGTGCTGACATGGAGCTACAACGCACCATAGAGGTAAAAAAAAAGGCTTAAAAACAAGAAGTATATGTAAAAACATGGCCTACATTCTGTGCAAAAATACTAAAAAGACAAAAGCAGAAAAGTACTACAAGGACAGACACATTTTTTTCTCAAAAATAGAGACAAGAACTAGTGTAATATACACTGTAGGAAGGTGTGACATATACAGCTGAGAGTATGAATACTGTATTATAGTATGCTGTAAATATTTGGATTGTGAAAGAATAAATAGACTGAAAGTATTTAAATAAACTGGAGGTATTTATAGAACATTTCATCCCAAAAATATGCCAAAAATGAGTTCTTTCTGTTTGTTGACAGCCTATTCTAAATTGTGAAATGATCTATAGAGATATTCAAAATCCCTTCAGTAAAAACTTTTGACCTTTATATGTGAACAAAATTCAAAAGAAACTTTGAACCTGGCTTAATCCTGTGTTTAGATTTTTTCCTAGAAATGTATGTAAATTAGCCCATGTTTGGCTATATAACACCTTATTTTCATATTTAAACATAAAATTTCAGAAAACTTGCAATATAAAAAATAATAGCCCTAATGTGATGAATAAACCAGGAAAGTTTCATGGTTAGTTAGTTAAATTATTTCCCCTATTTGCCTGTAGTTTCTCCCCTTAAATGTAACTGTGAACTAGTTAAGGTAGTTTTACAATTGATTATGTTGAATGAGAGTAACCTACCATAACTGCTTTGAATCATTTTGTAACTCTGATGGGGTCGATGTCCACATGAAAACAAACAAACAAAAATGAAGGGTACATTTTCTCTTAGCAAACCCAGCATTTTGACTTTAGTTTGTTGTGTTTCTGTTTTTCTGCTGCTGCTGAGTGGGAATACATCTATTGATAATGTGCTGGTTCTCTATGGCAACAAAGTGATGAAAATACTCCTTTGAGAGCACATTGTCTGCTCTTTTCACAGCATGTCAGTGGGGTTGCAGATGTGCCATCCACCTCTGGGAAGCAGAGACTTAAGATTTTGTTCAAGTCAATTACAACAACCACTGCTGCCTGGCTCTGTTTCAAAGGGGACAGAAGACAGGCAGTATTAGCATGGACTAAGTGCATCTAGGGATTAAATGGAGATTCTTTTTTCAATTCTCTGAAGCTGGTCTTTGCCTATGATCTTCTCTTTTGCATGGATACTCTCAGCTCTGGCAAAGCTGCAGATGACCTGCTGAGCTATTTTACTTTGCAGTAAATGCAGGAAAGAAAATTTTGCATCATCCATACTAAGGTTCTTGTCATATCAACAACATTATATGACCCAGTAATACAGAAAGGGGTAATTGTGGGACTGCATGAGTTTTCTTTCTTTTCTTTTCTTTTCTTTTCTTTTCTTTTACATGGCTGTTGTAGTCAGCACTGACCTTTCCAATGTAAAGAGGTTCCAGTCCGGTGTACTCCTCCAGAACAAAGAACTGATTCCACACCCAGCCTCGTTTCACCCTCTGCAGCAGAGCTGAGCTTCCAGTGTTTTCCTCCTCTGCTGGTTTACCCAGAAGGCCAAGAGGCAGAAGGGTCAAAATACCAAGGGTCAGGGGGAGCAAGGTGCTTGCACCGGCTGGACGATTCAGTCGGACTCCCATTGCGAAGAGTAGCATGGAGTCGTATCTGAAAGGGCTTCCTCTATCTGACAGATTCCTGTCTTTCGGAGCGCTGCAGAGGAGATAAAAGGAGAAGACAGATGAGTGTGATGTTTACTGTATATCCATTTGGACTCTATCATCTTTTGTTGTATATGCTACTGTAGCTCTGCTGGAAATCTGTGGTCGACCCATTTGTTCTATTTTGCTGCCTCCAGACTGCTTCCCTACTGCAGAGTTTTTGCTGAATTGTAATGCCATGTGACTGTGTGTATCCTATTCTGGATGAATGAAAGGGTTTCTTTTGAGAAACCAATGTAATCACATTTGAAAAAGATGAAGGGGGCAATGCTAAGAATTCATTTAGGACTGTAGTTTTATGATCTATATTTATTTTAGACCCTACTATCAGGACATTGCTTTATTTCCAACATCATTATTGGTTGAATCCTTCACATGAGTTTTACTCTTTATCATCACTGTGCAACATACACGGCTCTGCTGCTGCAAATTGCTAATTATAGAAACTAATGTTGACTTCTTTCACTTTAGTCCTGTGATACTTAAATGCTCAATAAAAGTATTTATATAATAACTTATGTGAGCTTGGATTGTAAAAGTATTTGATTAAAATCAGTAGGAAAAATTGTGATTGAAAATTTAATATGGCAGAAATGTTCACATGCTGAGTCCCACAACTCTTACATTACCAGTTCAGAAAACCCACTTTGGTGGTTTTTTCTGGTATTCTGTGGAGGATCCTGACCAGGCATGTGATGAGATGGGAATGAGTGGAGAATGGGTCGGATATAAGGTGGTGAACAACTGAGGAAAAGGGGCATCTTTGCCACAGCTCCCTTCACAGAGATTTCACATAGACTTTGCAGAGGTGATGGCATGTCATTCATTCAGCAGATGGTGTTATAATACGCCATGACACAGACGAGACAAAAAAACAAAACAAAAAACCTTGAAGTAAATACTGCCACCTGCCACATCATAAAACAACTTGTCTCCTTTTAATATTGAATAAATTTTCATACATTAGATGTTTAATTGAAACAAACTTTGAAAGGGCCTCGCTGTTTTCCTTTGCTTCCAGTACTTCTACAAATTTCAGTTGATTAAAAGTCAAATCAAGAGATGAAATTCTACCAATTTGCCAGAAATATTTACTGTAAGTGGCACATAAAGCCCAAAAGCAAAAGCAGATATGATGAAGCTGCTCCTCCCATCTCCAGTTTGGGACAGCAAAGCACTTCACACTGAAGGAAAAAAAAAAAGAAACCTACACCTCTCTGTTCTTCCTCCTCTTCCTGTCACGAGGAGAGGTGAGCTTCTTCACACCTCCTGTAATTGGCCCGGGGGTGTGATGTTCTGAGATTGTAGTGTTTCTGTCAACACTCCTGTTAAGCTTTACTCACACCATGTTCTACAAGCTCCCTTCAGCTCTCATTAGAAATGTACTGTCGTCCCCCCCCCCCCCCCCGCCCCAAGCCTCCATAATAACCTCCTTCAGATTCTGAAAGTCCATTTGGCACATGAGGGAATTTATTGTCTCTAAACATGCTCTTCTTCTGAATAACTCCTTTAACGTCAAAGACTTCTTCAGGATCAGTGAGGTAGACTTTGTGAATGTTTGCTGGAGATGCCTTTTAAAGTATTGATTTGAGCTGATCAATATGTTTTTACATGCAGTGCACAGCACATGCGCTGCTTCTTCCCATCTGCATCTTGTTTTTATGTATTGGTAGGACGGCCCTCCTTGCATTAACGAGATGGAGGGGAGGGGAGGCGGCATTTGTGGACAGGAAGCAGAAAGAAAGGAGCAGGGAAAAGCTGTAAGCAAGGGGAGAAAGAAAGTTTGGCTCCGCCAGAAAGAAAAAGAAATCCATTGGAAGAAAGACAGACTGTTTGACTCATGGATTGACTCCATTATGTTTTGAAAGAGAGCGAGCATTGTGCTGCTGTAGAGACTCTGAATCACCAAACTCAGTTAATCATTGTTGAAGAGGCACAAAAGGCCGGGAAGGCTGGGGGGCGTGGCTGCATTGTCAGCGGGAGGCTGGCCCCAAGTGTGTGTGTGTGCAAGACTGTGTGTGTTTGTTGAGAAAACTTAGCGAGGGCCGCTTAGCAGGACGGCTGACACTTGACCCGGTTGCGCCCCTCTTTTCAGTCCATTCAAGACGCCTGTTTTCCATTATGAAGTAAAATTAGCTCCCCGTTCTCTGCTCACAAACCCCCGGCCTCCCCTCTCAGCTCCTCCCCTCTAAGGTCACAACCTGCACCCGAGCCATTTTGCTCCATTTTGTTGTGCCTAATGAGGTGGCATGCTTAGTAATTGTGCTTGCAAAACATTTCACACATCTTTCTTCTGTTAATCTTACGGTATTCCACTTGTTTAAGGAAACAGCAGCTGGTGTCGGCCACACCAGAGGACAGAAGGGATAGGAAGATGAAGAGATGAAGCGCAAAAGCAGACGGCAGAGGAGCAATCATATGAAAAAGCTTTGCCAGACTTAAGGTAAAGAGCTATTTTCCCACCGGGGTGAAACATTCCTCGCAGCTGAAAAATATGCCTTTGTCTTCAGAAGAAAAACAACACAATCTCAAGTTGTTATCGAGAGAGCAAGTAAAAGAAAAAGGAAGTCAAAATGGTAAAGAAGGCACAGAAATATCCAATTTGTCCATCTTGTGATTTCAAATACGAAAAACCCCTGATGGAAGAGGTGTTTGTTGAGGGGGGGGGTTGACTGACAGCGGAAGAAAGTGTGATTGTCAGGGGGAGCAGCTGGCATGAGAAACTGATGGGCCATATTGTTGTATCATCAGACTCAAAGTCCACCTGCTGCTCCATTAGCTGCAATCTGACAACAGCAGACTATATCAAACTGGTCCTACAGTACTTCCTGGAAGTAGGAAGCTTTTTCCTTCAAATGGAGAAAACCAAACAGCAAGTAGCTACCACAGTACGACTGATGGACAGAATCTGACCAACTCCACCTGTTCAGATCACAGAGTCACTACAGCTCTGCGAGCTTGACTCCTCCGCATCCACACAAAGACTATACTGAGGTGCAGATGGAATCTCTGTACAGTTAACATACTTTTAAGAGATATGTCAAGTGTGGGATGATAGATGCAAAAACCAGGAAGCTCATTTGGAGCACTATTTCTGTCTGAGCTGTACATCCACTGCACGTACAGCTGATTCCCTAATAAAGCCGCTCTCTTTGCATGTTTCTGCTTCACTTCTCAGGTGGCAAACCGGGTCTGAACTTGTTTCTGAAAAGTGGCCAATTAAGACTATTTGTAATGAGTGTTTTTTTTTTCTTATTTACATGTATAATGATCTCCTGGAGAGAAAGTTTGAAGCAAGATATGGTCACAAGCAGTCTGACACCGTCCACAGCCTCCTTACAGGCAGCTTACAGTAGGTACAAGTGCTCCGGCAGCAGGGTGGAAGACGGAGGTAACTGGGAAGTTTAGTCTAAATGTATTAGGGGGTTTAAAAAGCATCAAACCCAACAAGAAAAATGTTTGCATGGCGTAAGACAGTATTAAGAGTGTAATGTGAAAGACTTGAATCTGAAGCTTGGCCATGAATCTGCAGTGGAACGTTTTTGCCAAAAAACTTGAAAGATTCTTCCTGTCCACAGCGACTCTCACAACCTTTGAAATCCCAGTGCTGTAGTACACATATAAAACTAGTTAGGACTGAGTAAACTGCTGGTCATAGCACTAAAAACATGTACATATTTTTTAAATAAAGTACCACAGAGTAAAGTTCTGGTAAGTTATAAGGGCGTGTATACATTTAAGGTAAGTAATATCTGACAGTATAGTAATTGAAGAAACTTCTCAACTATTAAAACATCAATAGATGTCTTTAAAATATCCAAGCTTTTTTAACATCATTGTTAAACATACAATCTTAATAAAAAAAATTCAGCTGATGTAGTTGAGTTTTATGAACAAAAATTGTGATCATGCAACAGGTTCCTTTAAAAAAAAAAAAGAAGCAAATGACAGTGCTTACCATCATTGTCTTAAATTATTTAAGTCTTTTTATAATCTAAACTTAAAGGGACTAGAGGCAAGATTAAGAAATGAAACTTGTGACTGTATGCCGCAACTGGTGCTTCAGGTGACTGCAGCCACGAGCCAAGCCGTCACGGGAGCGTGCACAAACTGAGGCTATAATGTTGTTTACTAACCTTTTTCTTCGTAGTTAAACTTTTTAGTGTCTTTCAGTTGATCTGGATCGTTTCCTGACGGCAGAAGAATCCATAACTGTCCCTTAACGTGTTTGAATTTACCGCAACCGTCTTCTTCCTGTATCAAAACTGTCTGGGATGCGGATGCAGTCATTTGACATCACATCCGCAGGGCAGCGCGGGAAATTCGGAAACCGAATTGCAGCGCTTTATGCAGCACACAGCCTGTTCAAGGCAACGGAGAGAGACATGGGTGGGCTCATTCTTTTTGGTTTTTAACGCTTCATCACCCATTAGTATCAAAAAAATGAGACATGCTTGTTTATTCTTTCGTAATTCCTGCCTCTAGTCCCTTTAAAGTTATAACAATTGTGATTTTGCAGTAAGTAGATTTAATGTTTGAAGTCGTGATTTTTCTTCAGACCGAACATGCTCATTTTCAATTTCGTACCTTTTACAGGGAAAAATAATAAGTAGATCAGGGACAGATGAGAGAAATAAAAGTTCCCCTTAGGTGACCGCCACAGACTTTGTGTCCTCTAAGCTTCCATTCACCAAGTGAGGTTACCGAAGGTCAGCTTAATGTGTGGTACATTGGTATGGTGTAAGATCCATGTGCAGCATTATAAAGTGTTAATTTCACACCAGCCATGTCTGTACCCAGGTCACCTCAGCTTTAAAAGGAGGCCTCCCAGGCCGTGGAAAAGATTCTTAAAAACGGGGTGGATCCATGAAACTGGTTCCACCCACCCCGGCAGGGCGAAACGTCACGGCCAATTTGTTAACCACAATTGATTTTGCATGGTGGAAAGTGATGGCCGAGGGGAGGCTCCGTATCTCCGAATAGGCGAGGGGCTGCGATCGATGCACTTTTTCAGATGCAAGAGCCCCAGCATTAGAAAGTGTCTCTCAATAAGCTGAGGACAATAAGGCGAGCGGTTACAGTTGCACATTGTGGAGGAGCTTTCTGAATCTAATTTCACTTCTAATTTCTGAGCGTGACGAGCCACATTCCTCAACAAAGCAGTGTTTTGTTTCTTCTTTTATTTCTGCAAGTTAATGTCTATTTGCTTATTTACACTTAATTAAATTGAAGCTCTACCGCTTGGCAAGCTAACTTTTAATAAGCAGCCTCGCAGCATAGCCTCTGGTGTGTTTTGTATGTGTGTGGATAAAAATGACCAGGTCTTGAGGTTTTAAAACCAAAGGCTCCACACTACCCCCACTTCCAGCAAAGACCCAGTTTCCTCATCTGGCTCACATGCGAGACAGCAGCCTTCAAAGAAAGAGTGAGGCTGTGGGAGTGTGTGTTCAGGCCAAACTCACTCAAGATCACACAGTTGTTTGTGTGTGGATATAAATATGAGTTCACAACATGCCTCTTTGTGTGTTGGGCTTCGACTCTATTCGTCCTCATTGCTTAACCCAGCCCCCCCTCAGGACAGAGGCGCTGGCATGGGGCAAGCTTTGAACCTGCCTCTCTAATTGCAGGGCGCTCCCGGGGCCTCAGTGCAGCTGTGCACGCCGCCACCGCTGAGCAGCGACGAGCGTCTTCCTCCCTGCGGCTCGTTTACTGTAAGGTGTTTTTAATTACTCATCCCTCCCTCCTCTCTTTATCTGCCTTTGTGTGCTGGCTGGGCTTCAGAGGCTTCTCCTGTATTTCGACTCTACGGCAAAATAATTTATTCACTTTTTTCCTCATTTAAACATCTGTGTCGCTCTCCTCCTCAGTGCACATTTAGTTCACTTATTGCTCGGTGAAAGCATAAAAGGAGCCTTGTCATTTATGGAGAAATTAAATCACACAAACTGGCATTCATCCCAGGCACTGGTGCATGGAAATGATGTCACCGTGCATAAGCGTCATCTGGAAAAGTTTGCAATCAGTGTCACAAATTACACAGCGGCGTCTTGGGGACAGATCCTTTTAGATTAATTTTCAACCTGTAATCTCCTTTAAATTTTGTCTGGAAGGAAAATCCCGCTGCCTCATTGTCCATTCTCATGTGCGGAAAATGTCATTTAAGATATCTCAACCTAAAGCACCATCACACAAACCTGAAAGGTGTTGTTAATATGGAGGCACAAAGCTCATCTTTCAGAGTCTTTTATCGCCTCTCCCTGACAACAGCAAAAGAAAGAAAATCTCTTTGCTTTGGCGAGAATGCACATGCCAATCTAGTATCTTATTTGCCAGCCTTACAAGACAGGCGATAGCTTAATGGGTTTGATAGCGGCAAAGAAAAAATCCTCATCTTGAGAAAGTAGAGCCTTGGCTCAGATTGTAGAATGAGGTCTGAATGCCAAACGAAGGTCCGTAAAAGGCAGATAGGCATTCCTCTCCTTCAGCGTGGCTTGTTTGAAGTAGCGACAGTGCAGACGTGCCGAGAATTGGAGCCTCAGAAACTTTTAAAAGTGCCATCAAATTCCTCCTTTTCTGCAAAATGTCTTTGTGACCTACTTTTAAGAAGCTAATATTTGTCTCTGTAAATGCTGTGTATTAATTAACACAAGACTGAACTGTTAGTTGCTCCCATTGCATGTCTTATTCATCCCTTACATCTTTAAAGCGCTATTGATTACTCAAAATGTGACAGGGGAAAGTCAAAATTAAAGTCAGTACCTTACCTTTTTTTTTTTCGTTTTAACTCTAGTCCTCAGTTCTTCTGTGAAAAGAAAATCCTGTTTCCTTCTTCTATTATCTTTTTCTTATGCTTTTCCCTGCATGCTTGCTAGAAGTTGTGAAAGCTTCTGCTGTGCATCAGTTTAAAGTCACCTTGAGTCCACGCTCTCCCTCACCGGCCTCTTAGTAAAGTTTCCCCTTTCTCCATCTGTATATAAATAAATATGTATCTTCTCATGCTGCCTCTGCTCTGTTTCACGGCTGTCTGCACACTCACATCCCGGGTGTTTCCAACCCGGGCACCCAATCAGAGTAAAGAACCAATTGTCCCTCTCTTTACAATCAGTGGGACGACCTCCCCTCCCGGCGTAATCCAGCAATCTCCCACCTCGAGGACTGGACGGAGAGGAGGTGGAGAAAGTAGAGGAGGAGGGGGGCGGACTGACAGCAGGATAGGGGTGAAATTACAGCAAGAGTGGGGGGGGGGGGGGGGGGGCAAAATCAGGCAAGCATGGCATGGAGGAATGAGAGGAGCGAGGCATGAGATGGTGAGTAGCAGAGGGAAGTGCTTCTGCATGCACCACAAAGGCAAACCATTTCATCTTTGGATATTTGCAAGTGAATAAAGCGACCAGCGTGGTGGAGAAAAAGCTTGGCAAGGAGTGCAGAGATTGCCAGGGGTGCAGGATTGCTGGCCAGTGAAGTTGAAAAGGATGAGGAGTAAGGGAAAAAAAAAAGAAAAAAAAAAAAAGAATCACCTTCCCCCCTTACACCCGTGAACCTGCCCTAATGCATTTTAATCAACCGGTGTTGTACGCGTCTGGATATGAAGAGGGATTTATGGGCATGAAAGATGAAGCTTTGACTTGCATTATATTCCAAGTCTTTCGCAGTCAGACTCAAAGCAATTAGTTTTCCAAATTGGCAAAAAGATCCACAAAAATTAAGCGCACACCAAACTGCACAATAAGAACAGGAAAAGATTAGTCATGGTCACGGAGATCTGATCCCTGTTTAGTGCGGAGTAAGAAAATAGCAGAGTTTCATTTAAGCAATCATGGAATTAATGCAGCAAAAAGAGGTTTTAAGAGTCAAGTCTCTTGCATATTTCACCCCCAAAGGAGAAGGATGAGGAGAGTGAAATCATATTGGAGATGTACTCGACCATGTTTAAACAGAAATGAGAATATATTACACAGAAAGTTTTCAGTGCTGATGTGGGGTTTCTGTTTGAGATTATATTCTCTGAATTCTGATTCCGAATATTTTTGCGCAAAGTTTGCAAAGTTCCTCCACTATTGGTAGCCTGCTGGGACAACTTTGTTCTTTTTTCCCCAACTCAACAGCCTTTTGACTCTCCTTAATCTTCCTGACAGAGTAATTTGGTGTGTTGTACAGCTCTAAAAATACAGATGAAGGCTGTTGTCACCCTCTGAGGCAGATGGTCAAAAGGTTGTACTTCTCCATCGGTTCAATATGTTTTTCTTTCTCCTACTCTGTCCTTTTCAATATGTCTTCTTTCTCATTTGGCAGGTCATTCTTCTTCACAATCATCCACGCCCCCCCCTCTCCTCTCCCTGCTGCCCTGCCCGTCGTCTTTGTCCCTTTGAAGACCTGACTGGTTACCAATCTGTTAGCGAATGCTTGACTGGACCCCTGAAAAAAAGAAGGGGAAAAAAAAGGCAGGGGCTCCCTCTTTGTTGTGGCGGGACATTGAAAGGGTGGCATTCGGGCTCATTGAACAGCACCTTCCATCACTGTGGCAGAACAGCGGATAATAATTGGCAGAACAAATTGGACCTATAGGACTTATGGAAGGACCTCTGCCTCTTAAGTCTGCTATGGTGGTGGACGTCTGGAAAACAAGTCCCTTTGGGTTCCCCTCACAAAGGCCAAAATCTGCCGTTGAATTAGATTGGATACAGTTGTGTTCTGGATGTTTCTGGACTTTGGTTTTGTAGTAATGCACTGGATGATATAGGGACACGGTGCTTTCACGCATCAGATTAAGTACACCTCCTCTTAAGGCTGGGGGCAGAAGGTTTAAAGGCATGACTTGTTCTATTACCTCAGAGCAGTTTTCACCGCAATTTAAAAAAAAACAAACTGTTGAACTCTTTCATAAGAAAAGCTAATTACATGGTTGTTAGACCTACACTGCACTTGATTGTTTTGTTACCATTAATCAGTCTCACATTGTCATGTAACTGGCTGTTTTTTTAATACCATTAGTCATTTGTGATTTTAGTATCCACCTGCTCTAATGTTAGTTTCCATAGCTGCATTAGTAATGTTACAATAAGGAGGTACAACAAGCAAGAAAATGACGATAACTTCTAAGCTTATGTGGCCTTTTTTGATTTGTGTTTAGAAGATGTGAATAACTATGGTGAACACTGAAGAAAAGCCCGTTATTTCTCGTTCTCCCCCTTTTTCTTTCCCCTCTATCTCTCCATCTCAGCAAAAAAGGAGAAAAGTACCTGATCAGTTTGCTTGAAGTTTTTTTTTTTTTTTCAACCTATTTCAAAGAAGACTTTGATGTACATTCGGAGGAATGGAGACAACCTTTGTCTGACCTGGCAAAGATTAAAATGACATGATTTGATATGATATCTCAGATATTCGCAGAGATGAAAATAGTTGCAGAAGAGGAGCTCTCTCTATTTTGATCTTGTGGATGTACACTACAGCATTTTTTTTCACTCCTTTCCAGCTACTTTTACTTTTGAGTAACTTTTACAACCAATAACAGCATTGCCTATACCACCCCTTCTGGTGACACTGGTTTATTCTCTCTAAACTAGTTAAAGGTGATAGCTAATAGTTTAATTTCTCCCAGTCAGTAGGTGTTACACTTACATTTGCTTACTCTACTTGATAATTAGCATTACCAAATGTTTAACGGACATGTCCAGGAGTAAAGTGACAACCTCCATGAAGCTTTTGATCCCCTTTCCTACCTTCACCCTCATCCATAGTTTTTTGTTCATTTGAATTTGAGGAATGTAATGCAAGAATATGCTATTTTTACACCAGCAATCGAGCTAGCAACTCCTGAGCTAATGCTAATGGCGAAGGAATCATTGGCATGGTAATCAGATGTAAAATTTCATATATTTTAGACCCGTCAAATTTGATAGAACAATTGTTTCTATGCTATAAATTATTTTTTGTAAAATTAATACCTTTTTTCTGCACCCCTCTAAACACCCGTGGATATATCATTTTTGAAAAAATTAATGATTTAATGAAAAATTTGTAGCTATTACATTTAAAAACCAACCACAGAATTTCAAAGTCTGCATGAATTGAGCTAAACAATTCTAGAAAGTGCTAAAAAGCACAAGACAAGAGAGAGGAAGCATAAGGATAAACAACTGTATCATCTGCATACAGAAGAAAGAAAATCCAGATGAAAAATGCTCTTGCTATAAGGGAGCTGGGTGTAGTAGTTCACAACATAAACAGGAAAGGGCTTTGACCTGTTGCTTATAGGGCCTGGGTTCTGTCCAATTCCAAGCTGTTCCCCCTCCCTTTTCTGTAAAAACAAAACGTTGTGCTTTGTGGTGTTGTAGTCAAGACCACACCAGATTACTAAGACCAAGTACCAAGACCAAGACATTACCGAAACCAGGGGAAGAGACCAAGACATTGTACAAGACTGTCTTGATCTCAGTAATGTCTCAGTAATGTCTTGGTCTTGGTACTTGGTTGAATGTCTTGGTCGTGTGGTCTTGACTACAACAGTAGTATTTTGTGAAATGTTGAAGGTATTTCCCTTGTGTTACTGGGCTAGAAAAGTAAAAGTAAAAGTAAGAAAAAGTAAAAGACTGGGGGCAGCTTACTAAAGTTTGAAAGTCCAGTCAGTTGACAGTTAACAGATGAGCTCACCAGACCTGATGACCCCCCCCCCCCCCCCCCCCCACACACACACACACACACACACCCACACTTATCATGTAACCACCTTCAGATGGAATGACCTAAACACAAATTAACCAGTCTCATTCAGCATATCTCGTTGCCACCACAGCCTCCACTAGGGGAGAGCATGAAAGAGGGTTTGGTTTCAGAAGAACAAGATGAGAGAACTCCAGAGAGAGGGAGCAAAGCCTCCATGTCATCTAAGATAAGAGGAGAAGCTCTCTCCCCTTCTGCCTGAGATTAAAAATGGCATGGAGCAGAACAAGCCCGAGTACAAAGAGCTCTTCTGTGTCTTTGGGGTGCACAGTCAAGCCTTTTCATGTCTGATTTTGGCTACAGGTCGAAACAAAGGGAAATTAGACTGGGGAAGTCATCATGTCTTTGTTGATGGAAGCGCACATGCGAGGAAGGATTTGTATAAACAAGCCAAGTTGCTGTAACCTTTACAGTAATTGGTGGAAAGACGAATATAACATGTTTGGCCTTAATTGTGAGACATCAAAATCGGCACAGGGTCAAAAGAGTGAACCGTGACATTAAGTGCCTGCCTGGCTTCATCTGGCTTCCTGCTTCTTGTGCTCTTGTCTCAGACAAGCAGCGTCTTTCAAGATCCCATTTTCTTGGTGACCTTTTCACCATTTCCCCCCTCTCATGTCTCAGCTTTACCACCTCAGCAGGGTATTGACTTTCACTCTGTGTGTTAAACTTTGCCATCCGCGTGCGGCTGGTTGCCGAGCCTCGGTTGTGACAAGAGGCGGCATTCTGTTTAGGATAAAAGGCTCCCCAGGCTGTTTGATGCGGTATTCCAGAGGGGATAGGCAGAGACGTGGCCTTGATGAGCTGACAGGAGCTGAGGAGACATGGGGCCTTGAAGCGGCAGGACCACAAACCTCAGGAACAGCATGTCTTGCTCTGATATTTGCCCCTCCCTGTTCTGTCGTTCCTTATATCCCCTACTCTGCTCTGTCCCTGCGACCCTGCTGCTGAATCTGAAATGAAAGACTGGAGTAACTACTTTTGAAGTAGGAATTAAGGATGAGTGCATACATTGTGACTGATGCAAGCAACAAACAAAGATGAGCACAGAACATGAGATATTTGAATTATGAATTACTCCTGCTGCTAAGTTATTCCCGCTCAATTATTTACATGCTGCCAACAAAATGATTTTAGAGAGAAGAAAGGAAAACATGTTTCTGCAAATGAAAAATAGCATCCCCATTCAGAGCGTTAACTCGGTGATTAGCAATTTTCTGAAATTTTCTTCTGAATTTCTTTAACTTAATTGATATATTGCTATATAAAATAGCTAATGCTTGGTAGAATTAGTTGAGTCTCAGTCCTTACCCCTGCTTTTCAAAATCAATAGAACAAGAACAAGGGGAAGTGTGCACACTCCGATACATTTGGTATGCAAGGAGGTGTATGCACAGGCAGCCACAGCTAACCAGAAACAAACACACCCAGGGTAAATGTTTCCTTTGTTGGTTTCAGTGTGTTTGTAGTTTCACACTGATCCAGTGATCAGAGGAAGAAATACGACAGCGTGGGTTTAACACCACCACCACTCGCACCCCTTTCCACTTTGAAACAAACCTGGCTTATCAAAGTGGAAAAATAACATTAGTTCATTTAAAAGCTACATGTGTGAGAAGTTTTCCTTCTCAGCTAAATAAACACAATAAATCCAGACAGAGCAGGAGTTAACAGCAGCAGGACACTTTGTTTGTTCCATTATAATCATCTCCTAAAACTTGTGCTGTGCTGGAGATGAGGCTGTCGAACGGTCTTGGCTGACTCCTCGTTAACTATCGATGCGTGAAAAAATCAATTAGGATTGTTATGAAGTTCTCCCTCCACCTGCAGGATAACTCCCAATGTCTGTAACAGCATACTCGGTCACATTGTGTGGGGGAAAATCTTTTTCGCTGTCACCTGGCAACTAAAAGCTTCAAAAGACCTGTTCATCTCAGAAGGGCTGGGAACCACTAAATCTATGCTGTGCCACTGCTTCTGAAACTGGTGGTCAGAGATACAGTATATGGACTTTTGCAGCTAACCCTTTTACTGAAGAACATAACTATTGCATTGATGCACTTTATGTGGAAGGTTCCCATGTTGCCTACTTTACAAGGTGCTACTGGATAAAAGGTACATATATTTGTTTTTTGTGTGTGTTTGTGTAGTTTTTCAAGCAACAGCCAGCCCCTGTGCACTGTGCACCTTCATGCCAGCACAGAACAAGACATCCTTAACTTCAACTATACTGTAAGAAGTTTAACATAATAGTTTTGGGATTTTTATTTATTTTATTTCTTTAAAGAGGCATAAGTAAAAGGGAGTTAGAATAAACTCTTGATATGCATCACAGAGGTGAAAAGTCAGACATAAAGGAAGTTTTCCTTCCATTCAGAAGGAGAGCAGTTTTTGTTTTAAATCTACATTCTAGTGAGTATTTTAACATCTACCTCTCCAGGAACTGGAAGTGAAAACTAGCAACTTATTTTTTGTTTTAAGGTCAGTGTATTGGTGTGCATGTCCCTGTCAAATAAATAAGATTTTATTTCAAATTCAAGATAAAAAACAAACAAAAACAAACAAACAAAAAAAAAAACAAAAAAAAACAGGAGGCTTCCCAAATGGGCATGTTGTAATTATACTTGCATGTCAGCATTCATAAATATCTCTAGTTTGACTCAAGCTAAGATCAGAATGATATGTCCCTTTGAGGCAGAGATAGTCCTTTCCAAATTGTAAATCAACATTCAAAGTAAGCTATAATAATCAAAATAATGGTGGTGTATAAACCTAAACCTAAAGGATAACCAATATTTAAGAATAAAATAGTCTCTTATAATTCTCATGAGATTTTAATGCAAAAATGTTGCATGAAAGAACCAAAAGAACTGAAACCAAGAAAACTTGGACTCCAGTCTTAAAATGCACCAGCTGCTAAACAATGTAAGAAATGTAAGACAAGTCAATGAAAGCTAAAAGCTAAGTCTACAGTACACATAACATGTGGTAACTATAAAGAAAGAAAAAAAAAAGCACAAATGCAAAGAAAGGAAGTAAAACAAGGCAGGAACATTTTATGCCACAAACTATAAAAACTCAACTGGAATCTCAGATGGTGGAAAATGCCAAGTTAATACCAACAAGCAATTTGGAAATCAGTTGGCTTTGGTGCTTTGACTTTTCAGTGTAGCCAGTTGTTCAGAATGATTCGTAACCCGCAAACACCTCATAAGCATGTATATACAGTAATTTTGACCTACAAGGATTATGTTTTTATTTCTCTACCCACTTACTGATTTCTGTTTTTAGAGTTTTACCTCATTCTAGTATCAGACTAACAAATCAGGAGATTAATTATCAGACTGTCACAAAAATATATATTTAAATAAATTCATTTCAAGTATATATATTTGCAAAACTGAACATTTACCATTGGCTTTGTCCTGTTGAAGCCGCCTATTGATCCTATCAGTGGTCAACCTCTCCATGCTAATGCTGAATGGATGAGGAACACAGTATAGGTCAGCAGCTAAAAGGAATAGTTCACCCACAGAACGATTTAACTTTATTTTCCACTTACCTTCATGGTGAGCAAGACTATGGAACACTTTTTTAATATTTCAAATGCAGCCGGAGATCAGGACAACTTCTCGTTTTCCCCCAACTTTCATATAATGGAGTTCAATTGAGCCTGAGCCAACAAGGTCCTTAGAAGTCCACAAAAACTTGTTAATATTCCTCCATACTGCTTGTCCAATGTAATCCAAGTGTCCTGAGTGGGTATAGTGTCCATAATTTACTTGAAACTACGCCATTTAGTGTATTTTTAGAGGCTAAATAGAAGTACCAGCATCTCTTGCACACACGTCGATGCGCATTCATGAAACTACGGAAGGCGCGGCAGACGAGATCGCGCGTTCTCTTTTTCTTTCATTATTTGTTTTAAATCAATATCCAACTCCTCTTGTGTTTGTCCCGGTTCGTCTGCAGCTCTGTTGCTCTTAACACAATGTAAACAGTGAATTTCTTCTTCCACGCTTGTATTATCGGCAGCATGGCTCTGAACGCCGAGGCTTACGTAGCTTCATGAATGTGCAGGTGCGCGCTTTGTGGAAGTAATATATTGTTCTTTTTAGGCTCTAAAAATATAGTATATTATGTAGTTTCGAGTAAATTCTGGACACTACCCACTCAGGACACTTGGATTACATTGGACGAGCAGTATGGAGGAATATTAACAAGTTTTTGTGGACTTCTAAGGACCTTGTTGGCTCGGGCTCAATCGAACTCCATTATATGAAAGTTGAGGGAAAACGAGAAGTCGTCCTGATCTCCGGCTGCATTTGAAATATTAAAAAAGTGCTCTAGAGTCTTGCTCACCATGAAGGTAAGTGGAATAAAGTTAAATCGTTCTGTGGGTGAACTATTCCTTTAAGGGGCTGTCCACACGGCGCCAAATTACAGCAAAACCTTAAAAAAAATTAAGAAATCTGCCCTATCATCCTCATGAAACCAGGGATTACCCTCCTGAAACCGGTCATCTCTGAAACCGGGTTCCAAGGTGGAAAGGTCTGAAACCTCGACGGGTTTGTGTTTCATGGGGACGCTGTAACTGCGCAAGGAAGGGAAGGGAAGGAAAGGGGAGGGGTGGTTACAATGTGCGTTGGTCTCGTTCACAAAAACAATAAAGTTCATTGAAAAAAAATTCACAACAGCAATGACGTCGGTGAGCGACTGTTTTAAACCGAGTAGAAAACTTTAGCGTTTGCCCCGTAAATCCTCAGCCATCTCTGCCTTTCTGCTCTTCCTTTGTTGATTTCCAGCGACGCGCGGTGAGTCTTTATTAGTGCATGCGCTGTGTCTTGTTCAACGTCACCCACAGCCTTGTATGATGTGCTACAGCGGTTTCATGGGGATCACGAAACCTTTCCCCGGATTTCTGCTATCGATTTCACATCTAAACCGGCTTCAGCTCTGTGTGGACTAGGCCTAAAGATACTAATCACTTGCTTCTCATACACAGCCAGGGCAAGCGATGATGCAATGAGTAGCTGCAGTAGATATGAGTTACTGCCCAGGTTGAATCATGCTTTCATTTTCCATCAAATAATGCCAGAGCTAGGTTAAAGACCCACAACATTACTTTCCAACCTTAGAAATATGTGTTTTTGACTCGTGTTGATAGCACACCAACATTTATTATGGACATTCCTTGAACCGTCACTGCCCAGCGGTGGCCCGAGACTGAGAAACCGCACTATGCAACTTTTTCCATCCGGGACGTGGCATGACATTGCAGCTGAGGATTGGTTTTGCACCGCGTAATATGCTAGCAAACAGATATATAAACACACCGGGTGTTTTGAACGCACATCATTTGGTAAAGAAACACAAGAAAACATTATCGGAGGAAGAGAGGAAAAGAAAGAGAAGAAGGGGGACAGAACAAGAGATAAGACAAAAGGGGGTGTGTCACAAGCTGCATTTACATGGCGCAATTTTAATCCAATCAAACGCCAGTCAGAATAAAACTGCGTCATGTAAACATGTCAGTTGATCCGATCGGCCTTGTTTGAAAAAAAAATTTCATCCGATGGAGAAGGGTGGTATACACCTTTTTACGATCTGATCAGCAGAAAAAAATTAGCACCTAAACACTCATTCCGATCATTTTTGTGGAATTTTTGTCTCCGCGCATGCTTGAACCACGTGGGGGCTGCGTGATGTAACAGACTCGGGGAAGGCGGCAGAGGCAAAACAGAACAGGACTGTGCTGGGCAACCCCAGATAGCAAATGGACAGCACTGCGGATCCACGGCAGCTGCATTGTTCACCTTGATCCGCCTTGCGGAGTCACATCGGAGGGAACTTGCACAGTGGAACAGATCTGCCGATGATCCGCGTTCTGATGGGGAATTCTGATGTTAGGCGGAGCATAAGCAGACCTAAAGCTGTAGCTGCACCACTGCCCCGGATCCATAGCAGATCCGTTTATGATCATTTGCTTCAGCCGCGGGTCCAGTACAGACCCGTTATGTGGCTGTGTTTATAATCCATACTGAAAGAGTTAATGATTATTGAACATTTCGACGGTCAAAAGATTATACATTTCAAAAAGAAAACCCCTCTTCTTACGAACTAGGAGCCATTGCGCATGACAAAGGCATTACGAACATATCTGTCCATCTAGTAAATAAAACCGATCGGATAACTTTCCCTCTGTCCATGGAAACACGTCAGCTGGAAGCTCTGATCGGAAAGATTTCAATCAGATGGATGAATTATTGTCCACGTAAACGTAGCAAGTGAGAAATTTTTTAAAAGTTCTGTAGTGCGTCTTTTACATTAGCTAAATCAGTAGCTAGCTTTTGCAGGAGTTTTGCTTCTTTTTATGTGCATAAAGCTCCTGTAGAGTGCTCAAGTCTTCAAATGTAAGATTCTTTGACATTCACTATGAAATTGGCACAAGTCTTATTTTTGACCCATTTACTGCCCTATACATCACAAGGCAAACAATTTATAATGGTCTGATGCATCCATCTACACCGCCTATTAGACCTTTTTTTCCCTTTTACTTTGAATTGAGCTACCCCATGTTCAAATAACTTTATAGGAAAAGTAACAACCTAAACATTCACCCAGACATGTCTGACACGAACATCTGTACCATGAAAGATGCTTGACCGTCTCCATTTTAACTTTAGCCTGGTGCATCTGTCTGTCTTCAAGTTGCCTTTCCTTCCCTTTAATGAGAGTGGACTATTTTACACCCAAGCTTTTAAAGAAGTCACTAAGCTGGAGCTTCATATTTAAATTATGCCTCAGGATAAATAAATAAATGTTTAAGGAGTTTGTTTTTATTCTGACATGTCGAAGTGTGTTGAAGTATGAACCTTTTATCTTGTACCTCACTAAATGATAAATTTCCTGTTACCATTGCTCGTCAAGGGAGTCTTATCAAATGAGAAAACAGCATAAGGTGGAGGAGTGGGATGAAACAAAGGTTTAAGTGGCAGTTTGATTCACAGTAAATTTAGGCATCTGTTTTTCTAGGTGATTTAATGATATTCCTATTAAAGCAATGCTGGGGTAGCAGCACAGGAGATGGTGACAGACTGATCTGAAATCATCTTTCTGACTGCTTTAATGACTACTGCTGTGCTTAGCTCCACAGCAAAGCAGGATTCTGGGCTGCTGAATCTGGAGGCGTCGGAGAGACGTCACCATCATTTATTTCTAAAAGAGAGCCCTTTTATTGCGCTGGATAGACAGCTCCAGAAAGCAAAGGAGAATTTTAATACCTCATTTACGGAGCTGACAAAAACTATTCCAACAATGTGGAAACATTTGGTACTGACGAACATAGAAGAAAGCAGGCCAAATCTCCTAAAGTCAGAATTAATTGCCATCACTGCTGCTGCTGCTTCTATGAAAGAGTATTTGAAGATGTGACACTTCTGGGACTGATCTGGGCATTATCTGCAGGAAAATTAATCCAGAATTCATCCCCTACGCACAAAACTGGAATATATGACACCTCCGCATTCACTGAAGTGACATCTGCAAATTTAGTGGAGATGATGTTGCCAAAAAGTCAGTGTGACATGAATATTTAGGACATAATATCATCTAATAGTGGGCAATTTTCATAGTTGGAAAGTTCGCAATTGAAAAACTGACCCTCAGCTATAATATCTTACTTTAAGGAGTATTTCACTGCTGCAATTAGATGTACTCAAAGATGTTGTCAGGATGCTATTAACCCAACTGTCACATGACTATTTCAGTTCATCAAAAGTTTGGTTTAATTTTTCTCTTTGTTGATTGATGTCTGCAATGAGAAACATCAATACTGGAGAGGCAGAATAAACAGCATGTAGCTCATAAATAAATTTGCAAATCTAAAGACATTATAGTGTAGACAAGGTGAGACCAAATCTAACAACGGCATCTGAATTATTCCAAAGAAAAGACTTGATTTCAGAGTATTTTTCAGCAGTGAATTGGCAGCGTGAAATGAAAATTCAACTGAGCATCTGAATGCCAAAATATTGCACTGTCCAAAAGCCTTGAACCACCTCTCTTTCCTACTGATCAAAAGATAAATGAAGAATAAGTGCAGTGATTTATTGAAACATGCAAAAATGAGTGGAAAGAAAATCACAAAACAGAGTTTGTACAATTCCAACAAGATTCAAGGTCAATACAGTATTTGGACTGAACAACTTCATTCTTTAACAAACCCTAAACCCACTTCGACAACAATTGAAATATCTTTAAGGGTTGTTAAGCAGAAGTTCTCCAGGCTTCTTGAAGGACTGTTCAGTAGTCTTTGGATGTTTCCTGGCTTTTGTTCTTGCATATCTCAGTTTTTTCTTTTCTCCTCTGCATTCCCTTCCTTGGTTATTACTTCTTGACAACCTTGAATACCATTTCTGATGAGATCTCTGCCAACAATAGATGGATCAACTGGAGGTCCAGATGCACCTCTCAGGTTCTGTGTCAGGTCTTTGCTGGATTTCTTCCTATTTCCTGAAGACATCACTTTTAGATACCGTTCATCCACTTGTCCAGTTTCCTCAAATGTTTTAAGGACACAGCTTGTGCTGCGATATGGCAAATTTCCAGTGAACAGATCTTTGGTAATCACACTGTTTTCTGTCTGTCAAACTATATTTGGTCTTTTTCATAGACGCAACAAACAAATTATCTGGCAGGATGTTATTGTCCTGTTATGTGTAGACACAACATGGGTTCATCCCTTTAGTTAGGGCCTATTTATGAAATGAAATGAAATGAAAAATACTTTATTCATCCCCGAAGGGAAATTCAGTATTGTAAAAGCTCACTTTTTTTTTTTTTTTTTTTTTTAAATAAACAAAAAGTCAGTTAGTCTTGTTCTTTAGGGTGATGGTTGCTGGCAGGAATGAATTCCTGTATCTCTCCGTCCTACAGCGAACTTGACGCAGCCTCCCACTGAACACACTCTGTTGATTCTTCACCGTGTTGTGGAGAGGATGGGAAGTGTCCTCCATCATCTTCATCAGCTTGTGCAGCATTCTTTTTTGAACGATCAGCTCCAGCGGCTCCAGAGTTATCCCCAGCACAGAACCAGCTTTCTTGATCAGCTTGTTTAGTTTCTTCAAGTCTCTGGTTCTGATGCTGCTGCCCCAGCAGATGGCTGCAAAGCTAATTGCACTTTCTACCACAGACTTATAGAAGATCTGCAACATCTTTTTGCAGACATTAAATGATTTTAGCTTCCTTAAGAAGTAAAGTCTGCTCAGACCTTTTTTGTAGATGTAGTCACAGTTGCATTTCCAATCGAGTCTGTGGTCCAGCTGGACTCCAAGGTATTTGTAGTTCTCCACCACCTCCACCTCCTCTTCCAGGATGTAGACAGGACTATGCTGCTTATTCTTGCTCCTCCTGAAGTCAACAATCATCTCTTTAGTCTTGCTGGTATTTAAGATGAGCTGATTGTTACTGCACCATTTCACAAACTGATTGACAAGTTCCCTGTATTCGGCTTCTTGTCCATCACTAATACACCCCACAACAGCAGAGTCATCAGAATATTTCTGCAGATGACAGGACTCAGAGTTATACTGGAAGTCTGAGGTGTACAGTGTAAAGAGGAATGGTGAGAGTACAGTCCCTTGTGGTGCTCCAGTGCTGCTGACCACCATCTCAGACACACAACCTTTCAGTCTCACAAACTGTGGTCTGTTTGTTAGGTAGTTGTAAATCCAGGTGGTTGTGGAGGGATCCACCTGGAAGTTGTGGAGCTTCTGACATAGCAAAGCAGGCTGAATAGTATTAAATGCACTTGAAAAATCAAAGAACATGACCCTCAAAGTGCTGCCTGACTGGTCCAGATGAGAGTGGGCTCTCTGAAGCAAGGAAGATGATGGCGTCTTCAACCCCAAGCCCATTACGATTATGCTAACTGTAATGGGTCCTGAAAGGTGTTCACTTGCTTGTTGTGGTGAGCCAGTAAGAGTCTCTCCAGGACTTTCATGATGTGAGATGTCAGAGCAACTGGTCTGTAGTCATTTGGTTCAGCTGGTTGAGGTTTTTTAGGGACTGGAACAAGACAGGATGTCTTCCACAGCACAGGAACTCTGTTCTGTCTCAGGCTGGTGTTAAAAAGGTGCTGGAGAACCGGACATAGTTGTTCTGAGCAGGTCTTGAGAACTCTGGGACTGACACCATCTGGACCTGCAGCCTTGTTCCGGTTCAGTTTTTCTAGTTGTTTCTTGACCTGGTCACAGGAGACAGTCAGGCTGGAGGTGGAGGCAAAAGAGGTCTCAGGATGTCCTGATGTGGAGGGAGATGAGGCTGTGTTCAGGTCCATGACTGAGGTGCAGGGTGACAGAGTGGGAGGTGGGACAGGAAAGCTGTGAGCTCATGGAGGGTGTGTGGAATGTTGGGTTGTCGGCAGGGGGGAACTGAACCTATTGAAGAACATGTTCAGTTCGTTATGCTTGATTATTTATATTTTCTTAAGTCATTGTTGAGTGGATTAAAATGAAAATAGTTAGCTAAACACTGGACTGAAAATTAGTTTAAACAAACAAACAAACAAACAAACAAAAAAAAAAACAACAACAAAAAACCCAGCAGCTGAAGTCCAGGAAAAACTCTGAAAGACCTTCAGAAAACCTGGAGATCTTTTCCTCAAGATCATGTTCAAACATTCTGAGAAAGTCCACTGTGGAGCTTCACATTCACATTTCCGTCCAGCTGCATGGAAGGAAAAATGAACAAAAGAGGGGGTGTATAATTGTTTGAGCTTGTTTAAACCAAAAGGATTTACCAAAATTTAAAGCACTACAAACAGAAAACAATAAAGGATCGTAAAGGAATTTAAGTGTTTGCAACCAGTTTCCAGCTGGAAAAAGAAAGCAAACCAAATAAATGAGGCACATTTCTTTGGGTTCTGACCGCTGAGCTTAAACTTCCCGTGTGTGATTCTTTCTGCCTCTAAAGCAACCCTATCTTTTGAAAAATGTCTGTAGCGAAAAACTACTCTGCTCACAGGTTCAATTCCCTCTCCAGCCAGCCTATACGTCCATCAACAGCCACGTGTGCTGTCAAAGTGTCCTTGAGCGAAACACCAAATCCCAACCTGCTCAGTCATGCAATATAAATCACTATGAGCTATGACGGAATTCATTATCTGCACCCCTGGTATTCTGAAGCTCAAAACAAAACAACGCTGAAGCTGAAGAGCTGTTTCCCTGGTAAAGATGCAGAGGGGGCTTTTCTATTTGTTCTTTTTTTATTGAGGTTGCGGGGACAGCTGAACCTAGACCACAGCCTCATGTCCGGGAGCACGCAAGACTGAGCTCGTGCCATAATGCAGGGCGACACACCGGAGATGAGATGAGAAACAATTGACAGACCTTTTGTTACATCTTTAATTAGAAGCCTTGTTTTTGTCTTGTTCAAATGAGGGCCCCTTGGGAGCGGAGCTCTCTCAGTCTGATTTTCTGTTTATGTAAAACCTAAAGCCTGCCCTACAGAACTGCAGTCCTTTAACAAAGCAAATGATTGAGAAGTGGGGGTGTATTAGTGTATTTTTTAGTGTCCACAATCCTGACATCTCTAACATGGATAAAAGCTTAAGAGGCGAGCACCTGCAGAGACTCTGGGGGGACTGAAGTGTATCTGGGAGGGGAGGAGGGAAAAGGGGCTGCGCTCACTGCCCCCTCTCTGCAGCAGGTACAGATATGCCTGGCAGGTGAAGGTAAGGATGCTGCGTTGTTGCCGCCGCCACTGAGATCAGCGGCTGTGTCAAAGGAGATGATCCACAGCTAATATGCAGCTGTCTGGCTCTATTACCTTTAGTGGCAGAGCCAGGCTGCTGCATCCCAGGAGAGCTCCTCTGACTCTTCAGAGTAAATTCAGTTCGGCTTTTAACATGCGCTGCATCTCAGCTCACTGAGCTCCGCCTGCGTTTGGACATGCATGTGGACTTGACAGCAAGGGAGTGAGAGTTTAGATTTTATCTATGCGGAGAGTCTGGTTACATTCAAAAGCTGATGTTGATGCTTTCTCATCAAGATCCACTGGGAGATGGAGGTTAGCTTTGTTAGCTCATACCAAAATGTCCCTACAATTTAGGGATGCACCGAAATTAAAATACTTGACCAAAACCGAAAACAAAAAATGAACAAATCAAGGCCGAAAACCGAACACCGAAAAAAATGTCAATTATTAGAACTGTAGCACTTTTAGCTCGATGTGTACTAACTTCACTAAAATCAATCATTGCAACAAATCAAGTACAAAAGTATCAAAATATTTATTTACCCCTGACATTACAGAATGTACACTATAGATTAAAATTCAAAATAAAATATTTAGTTTGACTTCACTCGTGTACATTCCATAATGCCTTTTACATTTTTTTTTTCTGTAGGACTATTACAACAAATAATATTATACAGGCTTATAACTGACTGGCTGCTGAAAGACAGTGAAATTAAATATATTTTCACATAAAAACACAAAGTTCATAAGTTGCGTGCTGGATGAGCTGTTTGTTGCATCATCACAAGTTTCGGCTGTGTTGTTTCGGTGATTTATGTCTTTCGGCCGAAAACCGAAAATGCACTTTTGGGTCATTTTTGGCCGAAAACTTTTGGTGGCAGAATTTTCGGTGCATCCCTACTACAATTTAAGATTAAAGAAGATCACACAGAAGTAGGTAACTTTCCAAAAATAGGGTTTTAAATTAGTTTTCCCAGGCATCACAGTATAATGCAGATAAATGCATTTCTCTGTCTTTTTTATTTTCTTACATGTTTGAAACAACTTGAAAATGAATTTAAAAGAAGTCTACAGAATCAAACATAGCTGCTTTAATATGCCACAGAGCCCCCAAGGCAAACATGAGCTACTGGTTCTCTTATTAACTCCCCATTACTCCCACTCTATGCAATTTTTCAGCTATGGAATGCAACCTTGCCTGAGGTTTCACTGTACATGTAATTGTATTTCAACAACATTTAAACTTAGACCTTGTTGAAAACATGTTTAATATGTCAGTTGTTGTCAAACTATACAACTGCAATAGTCTACCCAGTTGCAGGAAGAACCATGATAAATGCTGGGTTGTTTACACCTGAAGCAAATGGTGTACATTAAATTTGTATGGAGTAATGTTTCTGTCCATTTTATATTGACACTTATGCTCAAATTTACTTGTCAGTGCATACATGTGCAGAAGAGAACGTTTAGAATCTCTTCAGCTCCTAAATGATTATTTTTAAATGCTACTGACTATTGGAAATTGATGCTTTATGTTTTTATGATTACTAATGCCATGCTCACACAAAATCAAAACGAACACGAAATGCTCATATTTTCCAGACCGTTTGTCTTAAAGGCGGAGACGTAAAATAAATGCGAGCGAACACATGAATGGATGGAAATTCTGGAAAATGTGTGCCAGGCGAGTAAGTGGCGCTGTGGTGCCAAAGAAAAAAAAGGGGAAACCGGGGAAGGGGAAGGGGGGGGGGCGCGGAGGATATGTATACAACGTTAAACAACCAAACCGAATGCTCCGATCTATGGTTGTGAAAAAGAAGAAGTTTGAACAACTAAACCGAAAAGATGGCAGCAAGTACGAATGGGCAAACAGGTACGACCAGCAATCATTCAACCCTGTACGGCGCCATTGTTGTTGTGTTACTGAGTGTAGTGTAGTGTAGTGTTTAGAGGCGAAGCTATGACGCATGCATGTAAGAAAAAAAAATGCGGTCAGAGCTTAAAGATGGAACCGTGAAAACGGTGTTTCAAAATCTTCCCATTCTGAAGGCTTGATAAAAGAAAGATCATTTACAGACCCCCGAAATGCCGGCTTCGTATGGGTGAGAGGCTGGTTTGGTGAAAAATTTGTGAATTTAGGCCAGAGTTTGACTTCGTGTGGACGGGGCCTAAATTACTTGAGAAATGTCTCTGCAACTAAGTTTATGTTTTTACAACAAGCATATGCAAAGAGAGTGCAAAATTATTTTGTATCTGTTTTTCTGATGCCGCAATCGTTGCGTTTACATGGAGCAGTTTTGATCTGAACAGTCAGAATAAAAATGTATCATGTAAACATGTTAACTGATCTGATCAGCTGCAATCGGAAAGAATTTTCAAGAGTTAAGGATTATTGAGCATTTCCACTGTCAAAACATTATAAATAAAAAAGAAAACCCCTCTTCTTTTGAGCTAAGAGGCATTGCACATCTCAAAAGCATTACGATGGTATTAAATCTGTCATCAAGTTTATACAACTGATCGGTTCAATTTTCACAGCATCCATGTAATCACATCAGTTAGAATCTCTGATCGGAAAAATTTCAGTCGGATAAATAAATCATTTGTTAATGTTAATGCAGCTAATGATTAATTTTTTTCTTCTTTCTGTTTCCAGTGGGTCGCCATCTCTCTCATCTACCCTTTTGATTGTAAGATCAAGTTGTATTGCCTTTCTACGGACCCACATTAGAAACTGGCAACATACAGAGAAGCATTAGCAGTTGTCCGACCCTTGTTGTCATCCTTCCTGATGGAGCACAAGGTGTCTGTGTGGAGATCCTGTTACTACAGTTACGGCCTATTCATAACAGCCCGCAGGGAGATTTTCTGCTGTTGCTGACAGATAAATGTGTTTCCGCCTTTGAACACAAGTAAACCACATATTCAGGAAAAGTCCAAGACATGATCACATGTCATCACAGAAAAGGGGCGTAAAGCCAAATTTCAGGATTCGTTTTTTCAGAAACAGAGAAGATTGCAAAGGATAACAGCTAGTCACCTTTTCATGTATATTTGAAATGTTTTATTCATGGTTATTATCATTTTATCTGTGTGTCTGAGCTGTAAATGTACTTTTTTTATACTATAACTACATGACTACTAAATAATACAGCAATTACTATTTATAACTACTCTGTAAGTAATTTCCAAGATGCTGTAGTTTACAGCAAGGTATAGTAAACATAGGCAAAAGTCATGTAGAAAGCATTATGTGACAATGTACAGTCATACTGTAACTTATTTCTAGTGTTTGATAGTATTGTTGTCTGTTTGTTAATGATGGAATGGTTCTGTTGTGACAAGCTGTATTTACTGTATCAGTAGGAAGCACTGAGGCTTTGCTTTCCATTCATTTCTGCAAATGTTTACTCCTGCGGAGAAGCTACAGCTAGCAGAGGCACGTCTACCTGTCTCATCTTTTCTCCTGTTTTATACAGTTTAGTGGGTTACATATGTAGCAAGGTATGCAACGGAGGGCCCAGGTGGGAGTCGATCCCACAGACTCCCAGGTGAGAGTCATGTGCGCTAACCATTCAACCAATGGGATATCCCTGTGGCCAAGTAACCAGGATGCATGATCACTTGTAGGCATAGGGTGCATTCAGAAAGCATAGTCCGCCAGTCTTGGTCCGTTTGGGGACTCTGTTCGGCTGGGGGCGGGGGTTGTCTTCCAGACCGAGATCACATTCACGTTGCACTATTGCTAATTGGGCCAAGAAACTCAGGTGGCGCTGCATTTGGATTCACCGTAGGTGAGGACAAGACGCACAAACAAGAAGGTTCTCACAACCTCTCTTTCCTCCACAAAGCGACATTATTTTTGTACGTGGAGCTGGATATGCTTTCATCAGATCAAATATTGATTAAAGCTTTTACTTTCTCGTAACTCCACGTCTGACCACGAGCCATCTTTATAAGTACTGCAGTCCCACACGTGTGTTTGTTGTCATAGCATTTACCCACGTTGTCCAACGTTTGACCCACAATGCCAATGCAATTTGTAGTCCATCTTCTGTCTTTGGTTCACTTGAATCGGACCGAGACCTGCGTTTGTAGGTGGACCGAGTCCGGTTGTTTGTTCCAGATCAGAGTCCGTTTGCACGTTCACAACTCCCCTAAACGAAGCAGACTTTCTGAGCAAACAGACTCTGATTCGAATCAAAAAAGCTTTGTGAATGCGCCCTTAGTGACAGGACCATCAACTGCCACACATACATAAAACTGTGTGTACATGTTTGCTAAAATGTTATTGAGTTCTCCAAATGGCTTACTATGAGATTTAGTCCTTGTATGTTGTTAACTGTAAATTAAATGTCCTCATGCAGCTGGCATATCCAAGATGGTGGCATCTGCTGTTCATATTTGGGTTAAAAACTCTCGAACTGACTCTCAAAACTGTATTCTTGGATACTTATGTGTCAATGTGTACTATTTGGGTTGTATCCTAGTGTTTTATATGTCATTAATATGTTTTGAATCTGAAAACAAAACATAGTGCTCACTTCACATTTCTGTACTTATTCACATTAGCCTGATCACCTCCACTCTGTCACCCTGCACCTCAGTCATGGACCTGAACACAGCCTCCTCTGCCTCCACATCAGGACATCCTGAGACCTCTTTCGCCTCCACCTCCAGCCTGACTGTCTCCTGTGACCAGGTCAAGAAACAGCTAGAGAAACTGAACCGGAACAAGGCTGCAGGTCCAGATGGTGTCAGTCGCAGAGTTCTCAAGACCTGCTCAGAACCACGATGTCCGGTTCTCCAGCACCTTTTTAATACCAGCCTGAGACAGAACAGAGTTCCAGTCCTGTGGAAAACATCCTGTCTTGTTCTAGTCCCTAAAAAACCACAACCAACTGAACCAGGTAACTACAGACCAGTTGCTCTGACATCTCACATCATGAAAGTCCTGGAGAGACTCTTACTGGCTCACCACAACAAGCAAGTCAACATCTTTCAGGACCCATTACAGTTCGCATATCGTAATGGGCTTGGGGTCGAAAACAGCATCATCTTCCTGCTTCAGAGAGCCCACTCTCATCTGGACCAGTCAGGCAGCACTTTGAGGGTCATGTTCTTTGATTTTTCAAGAGCCTTTAATACTATTCACCTTGCTTTGTTATGTGAGAAGCTACATAACTTCCAGGTGGATCCTCCACAACCATCTGGATGTACGACTTCCTAACAAACAGACCACAGTTTGTGAGACTGAAAGGTTGTGTGTCTGAGATGGTGATCAGCAGCACTGGAGCACCACAAGGTACTGTACTCTCACCATTCCTCTTCACACTGTACACCTCAGACTTCCAGTGCAACTCTGAGTCCTGTCATCTGCAGAAATACTCTGATGACTCTGCAGTTGTGGGGTGTATCAGTGATGGACAAGAAGCCGAGTACAGGGAACTGGTCAACCAGTTTGTGAAATGGTGTGGTAACAATCAGCTCATCTTAAATACCAGCAAGACTAAAGACATGATTTTTGACTTCAGGAAGAGCAAGAATAAGCAGCATAGTCCTGTCTACATCTTGGGAGAGGAGGTGGAGGTGGTGGAGAACTACAAATACCTGGAGTTCAGCTGGACAACAGCCTCGACTGGAAATGCAACAGTGACTACATCTACAAGAAAGGTCAGAGCAGACTCTACTTCTTAAGGAAGCTGAGATCATTCAACGTCTGCACCAAGATCTTGTACAAGTCTGTTGTGGAAAGTGCAATTAGCTTTGCAGCCATCTGCAGCATCAGGACACTTGAAGAAAATAAACGAAAAAAAAAAAAAAAGAAAAGGGAAAAAAAATATTATAAAAAAAAAAAAAAAAAAAAAAAAATTTATCTATCCCTTCTGGGATAGATAAAGTAATTTTCATTCATTTTCATTCATTCATGGGAATTAAATTAAGAGTTAATAAATAATCAGTTTAGTTAACCGTTGGATTTTTGTTGGCCTAAAGCTTATGAAACTGCTCTGCTTATTATTTCTGAAACATGTATTTATGCACATCATGAAATTTGGAAGCAGAAACAGGGATACATTAGTATTCTGTAAATACTGTAAATTCAGCTGAGTGAAGGTACACTGAACAGAAACAACTGTCTCATCTTTTCTCACGTTTTATATAGGATTTACTCGTTATGGACTTGGACCCTGACCAGACCACTTAAACAAGTTATAACACAAGGTAAGCCACAACCATTTTGATATACAATTTTGCTGCCAATGAATTACAACTTGGCTGGAGCAATGAGGGGAAACAAGTCTTGTTCAGTGTGTTTTAAACAACTGACCTTTCTCAGCTAACTTGATTGGTGTCATAGTAAAAACACTCCTGAATGGCAAGGAAATAAAATGCCACTAACACTCACCATCTACTTTATTAGGTACAACTGTTCAATAGCTTGTTAACACAGATGGTCAATGGGTTGATCACATGAATGCATTTAGTCGTGTAGACATGGACAAGGCAACTTGCTGAAGTTCAAGCTGAGCATCATCAGAATGAAGAGAAAAGAGGATTAAAGTGACTTTGAACGCAGCATGACTGCTGTTAGAAGGGTTGTTCTAGATGTTGTACTTGATGTTATAAACTGCTGGTGTACAGATTTTCTCAAGCATCTCTAGGGTTTACAGAGAATGGTCTGAAGAAGAGAAAATATGATTTTCTCAGAATTTATCATTTTTTTAAGTAACATTTTCCAGTGTTGAAGACCACAGTTATAATTAAACTAGAGTGTTGACAAAAGGCACACACATGTGTTTCAAAGAATGTTTATCAGAAACACTTAGAGTTTTCTACTTTGTTCAAATTTATTATACCGTACTGAGTTAGATTTTAACAATGTAACCTCTTCCAGTAGCCTAGCTGTAGTTTATGATTAAATCCAGAATTGGTGACATTGTCAGAAACAATGTGTGTCTCAGTCAGCGCACTTACACTGCGTAATACAGTATCTTTGAGTGTACAGTAAGTGTGGTTTCAATGATAAGGGACTTTGCATCTATCTGTCGTGGTGAAGAAGGAGCTGCGCAAGATGGCGAAGTTCTCGATTTATCAGTCGATCTATCTTCCTCCCCTGTCCTATGGTCATGAGCTGTGGGTCATGACTGAAAGAACGAGATTGCAGGTACAAGCGTCCAAAATGTGTTTCCTCCACAGGGTGGCTCTCCCTTAGAGATAGGGTGAGAAGCTCGGCCATCCGGGAGGAGTCCAAAGTAGAGCTGCTGCTCCACCGCATCAAGAGGAGCCAGATGAGGTGGCTCAGGCATCTGGTCAGGACACCTCCTCGACGCCTCCCTGTGAGGTGTTCCAGGCACCGGGACAACACCCCAGGAGAGTCCCAGGACACTTTCTTATTTTTCTTTTAAAGGCTTTAAACATGTAAGTGATGTCAGACATTTTTGAAGTCTATCTTTAAATCTTTTGAGCAAAGCACAGAATCCCACTGGTTCTGTCATCAGTTTGACTGGTTGTCAAACTGATGTTTGACAATCAGTTGGTGGAAATGTATGACCACAGCTATGTTGCTTGCGTGTTGTCATACAGTAGCTAGCTCATACAGTACATTGCCCTTGCATGCCAATAAAGAGGCTTAGGCCCAATCTCAGTTCTCCCCCTTCCCATCAGCCCTTAACCTCCTTTTTGCGCATTCATGTAAGTAAGTGTTTGGGGTATATACCCCTTCAAACGAAGGATTTTCCGATGCACACTTACAACGAAGGGTTATGACAATCACCGGCAAGATGGCTGCTACTTAGTCCAAAAAAATCCACAAATGTAATAAATATTTTCCCCATAGATAAAGTTTAACAAGTATGAAACGCATTGCATTGTCTAGTTTAATGCTGTTTAAATTTTTAACGTCATTTTCTTTGAAAAATGTACATGAAAAAAAAAATCGCTTGTCCTACATAAACACTACCAGGATGAAAACCAGCGGTCCTCTGTAGGCAGCCCTGATAATCTACAGTTTTTGCTTGTTAACGTTAACCCACAGCTGTAGACGGCTTGGTTTCTCGAGATTTGCGCAGACAGCTCTGTGTGCATTTGCATACAAACAAGCCAGCAGAGATCAAATGCGATGACGTATGTGATTGTTGAAGGGGTGTCCCAGTTTGTAGGGGTTGACTTTCAGCCCTACCCCTCATGGCTTCGTTTTAAGTGGCAAGGGCCAAGGGAAAGGGGTAGGGGTGAAAAAGAGAATTGAGATTGGACTTAAATGAATGCTAATGGTCACTTCAACAAACACCCTTGAGAAGAAGTTTAATTTTTCAGAGTTCGAACACATGTTGGATATTTACAAATTTAGCTCAAAGCACAAATAGTAAGTCGAATTGGTACAATGATAGATGCAGCAAGTAAAATCATAAATACTGTATCTGCTGAAAGCAGCTGAACCACAGAAAGAACCGTGAATACGTTTAAATGCATAAGCTTAAAGAATTTCATAATTTCACATTCAAATTGGCACAAATGCAAGAACTCAAATTGATCCTGCGCAAGAAAATCAGTTTTGTTAAACAATATTCTATGATTAAGGTGTTCTCCAAAAATGTGTATTCTTGGATAAGATGCATCACATAATCATGCCTGACCTGCATAAGGTATGTCATTCAACTCACGGATATACTGTATGTATGGTCAATAAAAATCCACATCTCTAATGTAAAATTAATATATATAAGTTAATCATACTTCCATTCAACTAATAAAATATGTGCCCCATTATTTTCCTTCCTTAAAGGTTATTATTGTAGCTGCGTAGAAGAGGACTGTGTTCTTAGGTTTATATATATATATGTATATACATACAGTGGGGGAAAAAGCATTGAACACGTCAACATTTTTCTCAGAAAATATACTTCTGGTAGAGCTATTGACACAAAACTTTCACCAGATGTTGGCAATAACCCAAGTAACATACAAGGAAATCCTAGCATTTATGTCCACAAATGAAGTCATGTCTAATATAATGAAATGACACAAGGAATAAGTATTGAACACATGAAGAAATGGAGGTGCAAAAAGATATAGAAAGCCAAGAAAGCAGCTGGATTCTGTCAGTATTTAGAAAGTAATCCTGTCCCCTAACGGTGCAAAGTAATATCAAATATCAGGTGGTTTAGTCCTGATTGATGCCTTTAAAAAGGTTTCTCATCACCAAGGTGTCAGACAAGAAGCATTTCATATTAAAAAGCAAAGAGCTGTCTAAAGACCTACGCAACCTTATTATTGCAAACACACTGAAGGCATTGGTTCCAGGTGCATTTCTAAACTTCTGAAAGTTCAAGTGAGCGCCATTGGTCCCATCATCTGGAGGTGGAAAAAACACGGCGTCTTCATAAACCAGCCACAGCCAGGTGCTCCTCGCAAGATTTCAGACAGAGGAGTCAGAACAATGGGCCTCATGCAACAACATGTATTTTTTCGTAAATTTCTCTTACTTTTTCCCCAACTGTGGAGTCCTACGAGTGCGCTATGTCAGATTCAACAAACGTTCTCAACTGCCCCAATAATTCCATATAAGGACACAACTTCCCACACTTGTTAAAAGGTGTTCATTCAGAAAAATGGCATCGAAGACAGAGAAGAGAAACTTTACTAGAAGTTTGGAGATGGAGGTTCTTCTGACTGAGATCTGAGCAGCAGAATTAAAAGAGGTGAAAGCCGAGCAGTGGGGAATAAATCACAAGAGCTGTAAATACTGTGTCGCCTGTTGGTTGCATTGTTACAAAAGTAAAAATAAAAATTATTTGATCCGATAATGGTGTCAAAAAGACGTCTAACAAAAGCAAGACAGCCACTGAGAACTGGTGGAGACCAAGAAGTGCAATATATGATGTAAATGCTTAATATGAGTTTCCATCAACCAACACTGCGCAACATTCTCCAAAACCTCCTTTTAATACAACGCACACACAAAGCCTACTGTGCGTCCCCTCAAAAAAGCCAACATGTAGCTGGACCACATCTGTCATCCTTTCATCGTCCTCTCTATCTCTCTCATACAACGCACATAAAAATGTGAACGGTGAAACTCTAATTTGACAAATTCAGGCCCAAACATCCACATTTTGTGTAATAATGAAGCCGAGGCATCATGAAGTGAACTGACTACATGTCTGACTGTTAGAAGAGTTGCAGCGGTCACTATTGCTGAACCTCCTTTTTGAATTTTCTATCCCTTTTCTGTTCAAGAGGTTTTTTCATTTTTATAGGAGCTTGATCTCACATAGAGCTCACTGACTGCACTTTCTTTTGACGAAATGACAATAAATTAAACCATCGTCCCCTCACTAACATGCTGGCTGCAAATGAAGTGACCGATAGTCGCTCAGTCTGCGCATAAAAATGTAATTTATAATTGCAGAGTGATACATAATGATGTAGTCTAATTTATGTTGGATTTTAAAATACACAGTTGCTTCTAAGTAACGATTAACACAGTTCTTTAGTGGAAAAACTAGATTTGGATAACAGCAGACTAATTGTGCAATAAATCTGGTCATGCCTGACAGAAGATTAGAAATGCGAGAAAATTGGTGAATGGGGCATTTTCTCCTAAATCACTCGTACAAATCATTTGAGAAAGAATTTGTTTGTACGAATGCTTCTTGCATGAGACCCAATAATCAGAAAGATTCTCCAACAGCCCAGGACCACTCGTGGAGAGCTTCAGAAAGACCTGGAATCAGCAGGTATAGTTGTTTCAGAGAAAACAAGAAGTAATGCACTCAACCGCCATGGCCTTCATGCATGCACACCACGCAAGACTCAATTTCTGAAGAAAAAGCATGTTGATGCTCGTTTGAAGTTTGCAACACAACATCTGTGTGTTCAACATCAATGGCACTGCACTTAAGCCCCAAAACACCAATAGCAACAGTGAAGCTTGGAGGTGGGAACATCATGGTGTGGGGGCTGTTTTTCGGCATGTGGTACTGGCAGACTTCTTACCATTTGAGGAAGAATGAGTGGAGAAAAGTAGAGAGACACTGTACCAGAATATGCTGCCAGCTCCCAGCTGCTGAAGATGAAAAGAGGCTGGATCTTTCAGCAAGACAACCATCCCAAGCACACAGCCAAGGGAACACTCACCGGGTTTAAGAAAAAGAAAAATAAAGCTGCTAGAATGGCCCAGTCAATCACCAGACCCGAAAGAACTGAAGATCCGAGTTCACAGAAGAGACCCCTGGAACCTTGAAGATTTGAAGGCAGTTTGTGTGGAAGAATAGGCCAAACTCACACCTGAGCAATGTATTCCACTGGTTTCTCCAAGTAGGAGGTGTCTTGACAAAGGCTTTTGCACTAAGAATTTAATACATTTCAGTAAGTGTATTCAATACTTATTCCGTGTCATTTCACTATATTACACATAATTTATGGATATGCTAGGATTTCTTTATATGTGTGCATTACTTGGGTTGTTGCCGACATCTGGTAAAAAATTTCATGTCAATAGCTCTACTAGAAATATATTTTCTGAGAAAAACGTTGACGTGTTCAATACATTTTTCCCCACTAAATCACATCCTCAAAATAACTTATACTGCCTGCAGAACATCTTGTCATGTCTGAAGAAAAACACAGACATTAAAACAACAAAGACAAGATAAGAAAGCAGACTGATCTACTGTGTTCCACACACACTGGGGGATGTAATGGACAAATGAAGATAAACAATGACAATAACAAGGGCAGGTTTAAATTTTAGCTACAGGTGATTGGATATTTTCTAATTCATTGGCTTTAGTATAATCTAATGCATGCTCTGAGAGCAATAAGCAATTACCGTGTTTTTATCCCCACAACTCGCTGCAAACTAATCTACACTCAACAGCCAGGGCCGAAAATAATGAAATTAATTATGAGCATTAAAGCTATGCAACTGCTAAAGAAAGGTAGAAATGTAATTATCCACATTGAGACAGAAACCTCCCTGTTTCCCTCTGCTGTCTTTCTCATTGTGTCTCTTTTTAACCCTACAAAGTGCCCTTTTTTTTCTTCATGAGACGCATTACTGCTACAGCAAAAAACTGAAAAAGAGCTGGATTCCAACTGTGAAAAACATCTATGTCAGCATATAATTTGTTTTTAAAACAAGTTTACAATTATTTTTGTGAGCTCCCTTAAAGCAATTTATGCAAGCTCAAAAATTCTCACAAGAAAAATCAGCTTTAGTTCCTCAGACACTTTGATTTGAGATATTTATTATCAGGACTGGCAGCTGTTTTAACCAGTATTAGGAGTACATGATTAGGTAAAAGACTGAATACGTGGTAAGTGATTTGCTTGTAATGAGATTATGTGCTGTGTTGAACATAGACTCTGCTGATGTAGTAATCTTTCATCAGGTGCAGAGAGAGGGCATTTAAAATAAATTTAAATACCTGTATAACTTTAGGAAAGAAGAACTAAGAACACTAATTTGTCAAACGATTTTAAAATGACACAAGTGCAGATGTCAACACTTTAAGCTACATCAATAATACATTAAATTCTATATCCATTTAATTAAAAGCTTTGTTTGTTGTTTGTGAGTTAGTTCAAAAAAGTTTGTGACTCAGCCAACAAACT
The DNA here is from genome assembly GCA_023101725.1 of Atherinomorus stipes. Classification (NCBI taxonomy): domain Eukaryota; kingdom Metazoa; phylum Chordata; class Actinopteri; order Atheriniformes; family Atherinidae; genus Atherinomorus; species Atherinomorus stipes. Next base: position 1,615,339 of record JALJCO010003410.1, read on the forward strand.
GACTCATCAAAGGTTGCAAAGGTTCATGTTTTGAAATAGTTTTTCTTTCGAGAGCTGGTTGAAAACACTTTAGATATGTAAAGCTGCAATCCATATTTTAAACTCCACAATAAGCTTGTAAACATACAACAACCATGATAGGAGTGCCCCATCATCTTGTTTTGAGTACCATGCAACAGAGACTTGTGCAGTTTAAACTAACATTTTGCAACCCTCTAAAACAGCTAATTATGTATCACACTACCCGTGAAGCTATGCCGTTTTATAAAAGCAGAATTGAATAAGTATTTGCTCTCCTTTGCAGAACGTTTAGTCTCAACTGGCAAATGCAGGCAAAAAAAAAAATATTTATCTGTCGTGTACAAATTGGTACTTGTGGCAGGAAAAAGCCCTGTTTCCCACAGTTGTAAACCAGGAGTTGCTAATGTGATTTGGCTAACAATTTAGTCCAACAGTAATGGTTCTCATTTTCAGCCCAGTCTTTCAGTTTTCATGTTCAGTGTTGTGTTGGCACCTAACAGACAATTCAAATTCCATCTCTGGCACAATTTGTTCCCATTTCTTTAGTCGCATATACAAAAAATGTAAAATATAACACTCTTTGGCAGGCATAAAATAATATGTTTGCACCAATAATGTGATTTCCAAAGAGCCATTAGCAGAAGATCTGCCACATCTCAGCTTGGTTTTCAGTGTGACCTTTTAAAAGTTTAAAGGAAGTTGTACGATTGGAGAAGCAATAAAAAAGTGTTAGAGAGCAGATATCCTGTTTGAAAGGTATGTCTTTGGACATCTGGACCTTTAGTTCATACATCTGCTGTTGGCTGAAGACTTACAGCATCACGTGTCTCCATGGAAGGTTGGCCTGTTAAAGCTTTTTAGAACAGTACAACATCTGTTTTTTGCCTTATGTTCCATATTTATATATACTGTAGGCTACAACAGCGTTCACCAACTCCAGTCCTTGAAGGCTACCATCCTGCAGGTTTTAGTGTTTCCCTTCTGAAACACACCTGACCTGAATCAATGGCTCGTTAACTGGCTGGTTCACCTTTTAATCTGAATCAGGTGTGCTGTGACAGGGAAACACTAAAACCTGCAGGGCCAGAGTTGGTGACCCCTTGGCTACAGTATGTTAGCATGTTTTAAAAAAATCACTGCAGATATTTGCTGTTTTCAAGGAAATGTAGGCTATGAAATGGCTAACTTTTGCACAGTGCTTTACATGGGATAATAGACCTCTACAGCTCTTTACTTTCTAGCTAGTTAAGTCACTGCTAGCTTCTCATGCAAGTGTTCCACCTAATGATAGCTGCTAAAAAACACTTCTTGAAGAAACACTCTTAACAAGTTCAATACAATAAAGGCAGTATTTGGTGAGGTTTTAAATTTCCCAGGGTATTTTCCTTTTGCTACTGTTAGAGGTAGAGTCTGGAGTTTTCCTCTGTTTCTGTTTGTAAACACTATTCAAACAGAGCGCTATGGCCTTAGCGCCGTCATTACTGGAGACAGTATGCAAGTCTCCGCCCAGAAACGTCCTGAACACACCAAAACAAAAGGATAAGATGAGTTGGCGGAGGGGGAGAAGCAAACAAAACTCACTGCCACACAAGAGTGGAGGCCCAAAGGTGCGGATTGAGATGGATCTCACTCACACAAGTCTAGCGTTTATTTTCAGGGGGAAAACTCTGGACCCTACCTCTAAAAACTGTTGATCTATTTTGGCTAATATGTTTTCCAAAACCTAATTAGGGGAAACATAGCTACATAAGCATTTTGCTATCAACTTTTGGTAATTATATTTAGCGATGCAGTTAATAGGCTATAAGGGGTTCATTTGATGTGGGGTGGACCCAGCCCAGTAAATGTTGGCTTGACTATATAAAAAAAAGTGGCTAGAATTTCAGGCTCATACAACTATTCATAGTTTTGTTTTTAGATTCTGAATCATAGACTGTATATTACTGGACAAACTTTCCGCGGCACCACCCAGGTTCTCAAAGAGCATGAACTGATGCATCTCATCAAAACCAGAAAAAAAGGGCTGGAAGATAGAGCTGACACAGGGTCTGAGAGTGTGGGGACAATTGATTGACACCCAACAACCTCTGAGCTGCCTGTCGCTAGCAGCTAACCGAGCTAACTCAGAGGTAACAGGAACTGACGGGGGCTAATGGAGAAATGCTTGATAAAGCTAAGGCACGGTGTTAGGTGGCTAAAAACTGCAGTTGTGCCACTTTGCTATGCTAAGCCTTCCCAGGAGCAAACGGGAGCTAGCCACTAGCCATCAGGGCTAGCGTTGACAGCCCCTTTGTAATCTCTCAATCAAAAGTACACACCCCTAATTATGTGTTGTTTAAAGATTAAATAACATCTAAATGAATGAGTTGTGGAAAAAAATCACCCCCTCACAGATGTCATAAAGGTAAACTTGACCTTTTTAACCAAAAATGACTTTTTTAACCAGGCTGTAAATACGTTTATTTCTGCTGTGATGTTGGGCTTTTAAACACGGAAGTCTATGGGGATTGACTCTGTTTTGTAGCCAGCCCCTAGTAGATAAGGGGTGAAGTACAATTTTTGGCTTTTCTGGGTTGGCTTCACTTTTCTTGTGCTGCTTGCTCTGAATCCTTTTTTGTCATGAAAAGTAAGAGGTCACTGTAGGAATGAAAAAGTCACTGAAAAGTTGAAAAAGCTGAAAACTTTGAGGTGAACCAAAGCTTGTTGTTTACCATCAGTATTATAAAAATAAACAGAAAACAAATAACTTTGCCAGAAAATTAACTCCAAAGTAATATCCCTTCCCAACCCCAATTATCTGCAGGTTCATTAGCTGTGTGATTCTCCTTTCATTTCTTGTGTAGTCATTTGATTTATTGTTCATATGAAATACTTGTTCATTACATGAAAATTGATTTGTGGAGCTTTAAAAATAGATCAAAAGCAAACTAGAAGCTATGCTGCGGAAATAACAGGACTTAAAAAGCCATATCGACTTTTTTTTTTTTTTAAGATAGTAAACACAGTCAGAATGATAAAAGCTGTGGTAAAAAAAATTCTGAAGTTTTAGTATTGTTTTAATTTGCTTACTTCCCCTACAAGCTCTTTGGCTTTACTTTGGCATCTCTTGTGGCAACAATCCACTATGGTCTGGTTACACTGGGGAGGACAAACCTCTCCTGTGTTACCAGCCACTCCCTACAGTGTCGAGCTTGGTTGTCATGGGAGACAGGATGTAGCGGCCTTGTATTACAGTGGGCAGCAATTGGGCTGAAACACGATTCTGCCTTCAAAAGCTATTGTTCTCATCCCTCACGCCTTGCTCCAGTGGGAAACAAGTGCCTTGGGCAAGTAGATTCTACTCTCACCGGTGTACCAGTTCTCAGGGATATACTTCCTCAGATGAACATCAACTCTCCCACTCAGACTCACTCATACACTTTACCTGCTCACACAACTCATACTTACAAATCACACAATCCTCTGATCTCTCCACATCTACCTCCAGGCCGTCATGATCTCCACAGACAAACAACTCATTTTCTCAGTATCTATTTCACACCAACCCGACAAGAAATCTGATGCTAGCTCATTTTAAAAGTCTGCTCCTCCCCCACTCTTATTCCCTCTCAGCCTGTTTCTCCATCTCCTTTGAGGAGATGCGGGGTAGTTGACTAATCGTGGCCTACTTGACCCTGATGTACAAAAGCTGAGCTGGTTGAGGTGTTAATGGTCTCTCAGACAGTGTGAGGGCAGTACACAAAGGATTGTTCATGCTGCAGTCTTTTATCTCTCACGTGCCAGTCATTTATTATCTTCCAGGTCTTACAGTTAATGACTGAAGGTGTTTCAACATGCTGTGCATGAATACAGATCCATCTTTTCATCTGGTGGGTGTAATGGTGGGTGTGTGAGTAACTGCGAGTTTAATGGCATGGGCTGTATTGTGATACCACACAGAATCAGATGCAAGCTTGTTATTGAGTATCTGATAAATAGTGAGAGGAGGCTTTGAAAGAAACTAAGCGCAGTTTCCCATTAACTTGCCTTTGTGAATGCATCCCTACTGGAGGAAAAGCTTTCCTGTCAGAGGATAGGGAGGGGAGAGGTGGGAGTGAGGCTGTGTGGGTGATTGAATTAATTATGTTTTATCACCTTTTAGCTGATTGAAGTCTACCTTACTCCCTTTAGACAGCTTGTGTTTGTGTCTTCGCCTGCCGAGCCAAATGGATCAGACTTGTCACCCAATGCAGGCGCTGCCATCTCCGTTGTCAGACTTGGACTTTGAGATCTGAGCACTGAGGCTGTTTTGTCAGTTGCTGTCTGCTTGCTTTTGTACATGTGTAGAAAGTGTGTTTCCTTTAATGATTACTTTTTGGGTGGGGACTCCCTTCTTTTTCTTTCTCAGTAATTTATCTCCATCAAAAAATCCTAGGTCTGGTGTTCCTTGCATGATGATTTGTGGGAACAATTTCAGGTTTCTTTAGCTTCGTATGTTCGTCAGGAGGAAAGCCCCACCTGGCTTTGTTAACAGGATTAAGTTTCTGTCATTACAGAAAAGCAACAGAAGTTCTGATTAAATTTGTGATTAATGCACAATGTTTTTCCTGCTTAGTTACTTTTCAAAAAATCTGAAAATGGATAGAAAATAGTGTCATGGTATGATTTGGTATTAGAAGATAGAACCTTTAATCTGATGGGCTAATGTTATCAGCAGCACTCAGGCCCCGATCAACATGTGATGCAGGGATTTTAGCACTGTCAACATTTCAAACTTGGAGAAACTTGTCAAAATCAAGCCTATGTAGCACAAGATAATCCAGTCAACCGTTTTGGCATGCAGTAGTCTACCTCCATGACAGTATACTCTTTCCACCAAACTGTTTCCAGAGTCAGTGTCTAGCTTCAAGCTGGTTAGTTTTGTTTTGATTGAGTCCAGCTCTGAAAAACTGGCACTAAAGTAGCATCAAATCTTTGCAGGTCAGAGCAAAGAACAGCTGATGTCAGGAGAAGAGGGTGATGGTATGGAGATCAACCACACCAACTAATCCAGAGCCAGCGTAGCTGCTAGTTATCTTATTTCTAGAGAATAAAAACAATTGGAATTCAACATGAATGCTGAGTCAAACCAGGAAGAACAGCACATAAGCTCAATATTCATTTCCCCATAGTTTCATGTTTAACTAGAAAAGCACTCGGAGAGTGAAAACCTCTGCCAGGCAGCCCATTTCCCCTTTACAAACCCCTGGATCCAGAAGCTGACCCGAAACAGCATCTGATGCGAAATGTAGCAGATAATGTTATTAACAGCCGATGGAAGTAACAGACTATGGAAATATAACAACGCATGTGACAGTTATTGACACGAGCAGCACTGCGTACACACCGCCTACTCTGCCACTGACAATGTTTGTCAGTGTATTTGATGTAACCACATCATTTTATCATCACGTGTTAGGACACAGATGAATATGAAGACACAGATGAGCTAACAGTCGAAGAGTGGGCCTGTCTAGCAATGATAAAGACTCATTGTTACAGGAATATTACATACAGTCTGAAAAGGAATTCTAACATTTCTGTGCAAATTATGTCCACCTGTGCTTAAAAAACCAGTCAAGTTTTATTCTGTACAGTACTTTAGTCAACTCTGGTTGTTTTTAAATGTGTCCTATAAATAAATCTGACCCGACTTCGAACGTAAAAAGACTTGCAGAGCTGAAATATTTGTCTAGTGTAAGAAGATTTCAATAACATTTCTATATTTTGCAGCATTTTTTTTTCTTTCTTTAAATTTAGGAAAGAGGTAAGCTGAAAATAGCTACTTGACATTTGTTCTTTGCCATAAAGAACTGGAAGTGGAAACAAAAACTTTTGACTGGTGGTGTACATTCAATGTAAATAATATATCTATAGATCATTCACTCTGGCAACATGAAGGAACTTGCTGATACATTTTCCAAATTTCAGCTCTAAAGCCAAATGATTTTTTCTTTTTTTTGCTACTGTATCTAGAAATGGTAAATCAGTCATGAAATTGTCTGTAAGCTGACCTCATACTGCCTGTTTTTGTCCAGTTAACCGTCCACCTTAGTGCTTTTTTAATTAATTACTATTAAATTAATTTTTCCATAAATGAGTTCGGCATTTTGACTTTTTGGCTAATTGTTAAGTCAAACCTCTCATTTACCAGGATAACCTTATCGGGACTAAAACCAATACAACTTTTAATATTCTGCTGAGCAACCTGTAAGTCACAATCATGTTGAGTTCTGCTTTGCTTCATTGCTTTGTTCCATATTCATCAACATGAAAAACATCAATCAGCCTCCTCTGCATGTGTTCTCCACGGCACAGTGATGAACATGTGTCGAGGCGAGGAGACTTCTGCACATCAATACAATCGATCCACTGATGGATCACGACCGGGATGAATTACACACCACTCACAATTGCCAACAATTAGCTAAACAGGCAGGGAATTGATCTACAAGCAGATAACCTGAGAGATGAGCCGGGCTGAGTTTCAGAATGGCAAGTAAAAGCAGTGTGATGTGTAGCTGAGGACAGCAGAAAAACATTGGAACTTCATAGAGGTGTAGTGAGGAGTCCGGGGGGAAGCAGGAAGCCACCCTCATAGCTGACATATCCTTAACTCAGGATGATGCATACCAGGTCCTAAACAACAGAATTCCATTGTGTGCTTGTCAGCTGCAGAGCATGCTAATGTTTGACAACTAGTTTCCTGGAAGATACTGTTTACAAAGAGCTGCTTGAAGCTGTCTGCATGCTGCACAGTTTAAACTTTGAACATTTCTCTCTTTGCATACACTTCATAAGATTTGCCTGTTTGATGTGGTGCATTGCACTTAAGCAAATATCAGCTCCTATGTGCCTTGACTCCACAGTGCATAAAAGATCTAAGTAGTAAATTTTACTGACAAACATGGCCTGACCTGGCCTGAAAAAGGCTTCTGAAGTTACAAAGAGGTAAGCTATAAAGATAAGTTACAGAAGCTGGAATCTTTGTGAAAGAAACTTTTGATGTACAGATGTGAAAAAGAAAAGAAAACCAAGCCTTCTTTCAATTTTACATGTCAGAATTACTAAACCAGAAGCATTTTGGTGACTAAATACATCAAATCCACTCCATAATTCAATAGCTTGTAGAAACAACAGCTTGGCAAAATCAGCTTTTGTATGACATAATCAGTCTCACATCGCTGTGGAAGTATTTTGGCCCACTCTGTTTTACAACGCTGCTTCGGCTCTCCACCACATCATTTTAATTGTTTTTTGGGCTGGACTTTGAGAGGGCCATTACGATGATGCGCAGCTGTACATCACTGTGTCTCCTGGTGACACAAAGCCAATTGATGCCCTTTCTTATATTTTGGATATCAAGTCATGGATGGCAGAGAATTTCCTTCAACTCAACTAGGACAAAACGGAGGTCTCAGTTATTGGTCCTGAAGGCAAATGACAAGATTTTAAGCCATCACAGAGTGTAAAGAACCTGGGCATCACTTTTAACTTAATTTTATTCCTCACATCGAAAATGTTAGAAAAACAGGTTTTTAATCATCTTAAGAACATCGGCAGAATCCGCCCGTGTCTTTCTCAGGCCAACATGGATGCGTGCTTTTGTGGGCTCTTGTGTGGACTATTGTTGCAGCTCTCTGGTCCAAAAGCCTCTACTTGCACTCTCAGCTAGGGCGGGGCTTATGAGGACCAGGGGGGGGGGACAATTTTTACTGGCTTTACGGCGCGAAATGGCGCGACATTAGAAGCGGTTAATTTGAAGGGCGAGGTCGATAATACGAAGCTTGAGGGCGAAGTTTGAGTAGTGAGGGTTTGAGAGCGCAGCAGAACATGAAAATATTTATTAACACGAAGCTGCTTTAAACATGATTACATATAGCACGAAGAATGAACCATTTGTAAAGAAAAAGAAAAGGAAAAAGGGAATGTAGACGGCCTTTCCTAAATTGAAAAATAGCTGCGACTGAATTTATTCTCCATTTCTAAAAATTATTAAAATTATTCAATAGTTCTAGGAGACAAGTGCTTTTCACTCTTCGTGCTCTCCTCACCCCGCTGGTACGCAATAGGAGGAAGTAGGCATATTGCGCACACGCGCAGGTGCCAGGTGGAGCGCTGCTTCGGGCTGCAGGAAGGCAGGTGGGTGCCGGACGGTCCGACTCGGACCCGGCGGGATGAAACGCTGCTAGACTCGAGAAATCTCAATACACTCCTGTCCTGTGCAGTGCTGCACATCGCTCGGACCGTTGGAGAGTTTTGATCGCAGTCAGAGGAGAAGATGCGCCGGCAGCCGCCTGCAGCCCCCATGGGCTAAATGGAGGAGACCGCAGCTGAGCCGTCATTTCTAATAACTAATCTATCGTTAAAGTTGTATGTGCTGAGTCAGTAGACTGTCCCTTAGTTTTGCAAATGCAAGTTATCTTTTTCCGTCCCTGTCCGGTTAGGCTCGGTCTGACCGGCATCCACCTGCACTGTTGAGCGATGGAGGGGGTGAAAAGGTGGTTGTATATTGGCCACTTGCATGACTAAAGAATTGTGACGCTGCCATAAATGTGGGCTATTATTAAATTTAAACTAATAAAACGAATAAACCATATGCAGGCCTAGATTGGACTTTATTAATTCTCAGCCGCAGTCGTCCACCGGTGAGGCTGACTGTCCTCTTCCGTGCAGGTTTCTGCACGCTTGTTCGGTTTTTAAGCTGCCAAACAGCACCCTTATCTCCACCCACAAACGGAATCTTCTTGTCCCCAAAAGTTCTTTGGCAGCCCCCAGGTCACGCGGGTGGCCCAATTGATGTTTAAGGCGTAAGTGGGGTGACATTTAAATGACGATGGATTTAGTTTGGTTATCAAGACTCTTTTGTTCGTACGACGAGATTGGACCGATACGAACGTTTTAATAAATCACACGTGGGTCCAATCGTACGACCATTTTTACGATCAGAGTGTGCGAACCATTTCGACGATCGTTTTATAAATGAGGGCCACTGTGATGGCTTCTTGAGCATTTTAGGATCAGTTTTAAGGTTTCTTTATTTGTCTTTAAATGTGTTAATGGTCTTGGACCATCATATTAATCTGATCTGCATTTATCATATCAACCCTTGTGGACCCTGAGGTCCTCTGCAATGGCCCTCTGGCAGTGGACTGTTAATCATCCGAATCTAAAACCCATGGGGAGGCTGCATTCAGCCATTATGGCCCCCATTTATGGAAAAGCCTGCCAGAGAACATCAGGACTGCAGAGACTGTTGGTATTTTTATGGGAGACTTAAGATTCACCTCTTTAATTTGGCTTTTAACTGATTTCAATCACTCTTTTATTTCTTTTGTTTTGCTATTTTTAATCTCCAATGCTTTCAAGGATTTTTCTTTAAGCTATTTTTATGTTTATCTTCTGATCAATTACCGTATGTCAGGGGTGTCCAAAGTCGGAACTTGAGGGCCACTGGCCTGTAGGTTTTCTTTCGCTTCCTGCTCCAACACGCCTGACTCGAAGTAAATGAATCTGAAAGCCTGTGAAGTTCTGCACAAAGACTCATTAATTTGAGTCAAGTGTGTTGGAGCAGAATTGTGGCCCTCAAGGACCGGAGCTGGACACCCCCGCCATATCATTATTATTCAATGAAGTTTTATCATTAAATACAAAATTTTCTATACTGTATATTATAATGACTGTGTTCATTGCCTCATTATGTTTTAGTTGTGGTTCCTAAGACGAGCCTAAAGACCAAGAGGTACAAGGTTTTCTATGTGGTCGGCCCAAGACTGTGGAACACTCTGCTCCTCCATTTATGAACTGCTCCTACTGCGGAGTGTTTTAAGTCTCGTCTTAAGACCCATTTTTATTCTTTGGCTTTTAACACTGCAGGAATTGTATGGTCCTCTGTCTTTTATCTTTTTACTGCATCATTTGTCTTTCATATATTTTACTTTTTGTCTTTTATATATTTTACCTTTTGTCTTACTCGTAGTTTTTGTTTTTATTATTATTTTAGAGCTTCCCGGAGATATATTATATCCATTGTTTATTATTTGTGCAACACTGTGGAACAGTTTCTGTCATTTCAATGTGCTATATAAATAAAGTGGTTTGTTCAGTGAGGTGCTGGAAATAAGTTTTATACTTTTACATGTTATCTTTTGAACTGCCTTTCCTGTATTCAATCAATCAATCAGTTGGATTAGTGTTTTGCTTCATTGCTTCCTCATGGGGGCCATCCATGCTGGGAGTTGCGTTTGGTCTACCCCCAGAGGCATTATCTTTGAAGCCCCCTGGGCCTGGAGGACCACACCATGTTTAGGGCTTTCCCTGGTACAGTATATCTGGGTGGTCTCTGTGGTGGCATTGTCTGTGGCTGTGGATTGTGGTGCCTCTCAACGTGGATGCCCCCCTATAGGTGTTGTTTTTTTTTTTTTTTTTCTCACCTGGATCCTCCGGCCCAGCAATGCCACAAGACTTTTTACCACTGTATGCGCAGTGTTTGTGCATGTGTGTGGGGGTGAGAAGGATGGGGGTTTAATGTTTTTATTGTTTTTTGTTTTTCTTTAAATTTAGCCCTTTGTGTTACATTTTTTGTATGAAAAGTGGTAGAATTTATACATAAAGTTTTATTGACTGATTGATTAACATATCAACTCTTCGTTTTCCGCCTTCCTGAATGACTTACAGTAATCTTAAGTCAAGCTTTTGCTGTCAGGCCTCATATTTTTACTAAATAGCACTACTTGAATTCAAACATTTAAAAAATCTTAACAGTTATTCATAAAGTAGTTCAGTACATCAGGAAATTTAGTTGAAATGGATCGTTCATGATCAAGAAAATGCATTTCAGATTTGGTCTTCCCTTCTGTACATGGTGAGTTTATCTCTGAACTTTTCATAAAGGGCTGCCAAGCTTGTCGCTGCTGTATAAGTCAACCGCCCCCTCAGGATGTACTTCACTCAGATTATTTGGTGCCCCTATCTCACCACATCAGCGTGGCACTCATATTCACAGTAAAGCGAACCCTCCCAGGTATTATTAGGACAATGACATTTGCCAATAGAAGGGCAGGCAATCACAATAGATGTATCCATTGCAGTAAAAATGATTTATAGCAACTCTGGTAGACATGATGATCCAGAGAGGGCATGTTATAACTATAGTGAAGGAGGATAATGGCACTCTAGCTTGCAGCTCCTTTCCACCCAGCATGGAAAACCTTGACTGGCTCACAAACCCTACTCCTTCAGATGACTGAGCCTGCTGGCCTTCATGAAGTCTATTTCTTCTATAGATAAAGGCTGTCATAAATAAAAAGACACAGTCCAATCACCTCTTTGTTTAAAGAGACGTACCACCTTCCCACACACAGGATCGTTTGTTTGATCTAATCTCCCTAGTTTGGTCTGGGGCCGCCGGCCTGCTTGAGTGATTGCGGCTGCTGCTGTCTTGGAGAAGCAGAGCCACGGCTGTGGGTGGTATTGGCCATCTGAGGATTTTTCTGTGCTATGGACCAGATGGCCGCCAACCTTGTGTTGATCTTGGAGCACAATGTTGCCAAGACCTCTTCCCCCATAGTGGCATAAGAAGAACCGAGATGTTAAACATGCTCCCTACCCCGAGCTCCTGGCTTTGCAATGCTACAGAGGGATTATGTTCAAATCTGGCTGGGCAGAAAGTGTTGGTGTAACAGAGCCCGAAGAGAGCAAAGGCTGGCATGGAGCGGGATTTGAGCAAAATAACATCCAGAAGCTCAAAGGGTGCCTCGACTTTCTCCATGCTGCTTCTACTTCTGCTCCAATCAGAGCCATTATACAGGTATTTTCACTTCATTTTATTGTCAGCTCAAATCCCCTTAAGTGAATCTTGAACTTGAAAGAGTCAACAGTTTAAAATGCGTTTAAGACTCAGGACATAAACAAACTTTGATTCACAGCTGTTTGGTTTGGGTCAGTACAATCAAACTTTCAGTTATGTCTACACATTTGCCACAAAAAATGGCAAAAAATGTGGCAAACGAATGACTTATAGAAAAGTTTGGAATTATTCCCAAATTAATAAAGAATGTAATTTTTCATTTGTTACTTTGTTTGAATAATTTTAAACACACATGGGTTCAAGGGTGGATTTTTCACTGTTCATTTGCATTTTTTTACATTTTGATAATCCCAAGAAATTTCAAATGTAATGTCAGCAACACACAGACAATTGTGATAAAAAAAATGAATAAAGATTAACAAAGATTATCATATAATGATTGTTGTCATTACCATTATCAAGGGACATTTACCAAATGCTTTGTTTTCCAGCCAAGGATGGGTTGTGGCTCACTAATTTGTGCCAAACTTCATCAAAGAATCCACAACATATTCTTTCAATGCAGCATTACCATAAACTTTGGTCTTTCAATGTTCACAGAGAATAAATGAAACAGAATTTTTAACTGTACTACACAAGGCAAATGCCATATTTCAATTGTTTGAAGAAACACTGCCTAGTTCTCTGTACACAACTCATTTCAGAGAGACATTGGTCAGATGAGTCCATGTTTCAGCTGCTTTTAAAAAATATGGTTTTACATCCCAAAATCAAAATTACTGTTCAAGCTATCATCAGAGACAAGTGCAAAGGCAAATATTTGTGGGAATACATCAGCATCCAATGCAATAATGACTTCACATGTGCAGAGGCATTCTTTGTATTTTTAAAAAAAATACATACTACAATCAAGGTGACGTCTTTTCCTGGGAGGTTTGTGGTTATTTCAGGACAATGTCAGCCCTCGTTCTGCATGACTTTTAAAAGCATTGCTTTATAGACACAGTGTGCTTGACTGGCCTGCTTATAGTCCAGATCTGTCTTCTCGTCAATTATTAATTGTATCTTTTTTTTTTTTTTTACCTCCTCCTCTGGAAATTGGGTTTGTAATTGTACATCTGTCTACACAACTTTTAAATTTTTGTTGCGTTGAAGGAAAACAAAGAGCAAAAGAAGAAAAACAAATACACTTGTTTCTGTTCTCATATGCAGCCATTGTGTCTGAGAAAAAGGTTGTTAAATTGAAAACCAGGAAACAAAAACTGAAGATTCGATGCTGAAGTGTTGTGACCATGCAGCTGGATAGTCATTTTTCTCTTCAGCTTTTTCACAGCCTTTGAGCCATGATTACATATTTACTCCTCCTGTAGACCTCTCTCTACCTCTCTCTCCTCTCAACCACATAATGACTGAGATTTCCATGTTTTGGGGTTAAGTTTCATCCAAGATACTCAGATTTAGCAAAACTGAATTGTACATGGGAGCACTGTTTTGCTTCTCTTGTGATGAGTGACCATCGCTGCTGGAAACAGCACCAAGTGCTTCTTCTTTCTTATTGTAAGCACTTCCACATCTGCTGCAGACCACAGTGCTCATGTGCAGCTGAGGTTCTCAAGCACACTCTATCGCTGACCTGCACCTCTTCAAACCAGGGTTTTCCAATCCCTGAGAGACCCGTTGTGTCCCCAGATGTAGTGTCTGAACTATTTGGTAATTTTAAGTCCACTTTATTACACAGGAGCTGCATCTTCTATCATCCACCACATCTTGTCTTCCTCCTATCGAGGAAAGCATACTGGGAAAGTGTACGGAGAGAATATTGGGTTTGGATCCCATCTAAACACATCTGAAATCCAAATAAGTCTGACAGGAGATGAATGACTAAAAGGGAGTTGGGCCTTGATCTAAGTTTTCTGATCCTCATATTTCATGTTTTCCACAATCAGCAGATACGACTTAATGTGAGGTTTAAGAAGAATTAATATGTATTTAATGTATATGTAACCCGGGTGGTGAACCCATCTTATTTTGACAAGCCTATATTGTGTTTGCTTCCGGTTCGTTCGTGGCGCTTGCGCAGTTACGTCACCTTGTCACCTGGCCGGGCGCGGCCAGGGAGGTGTTATAAGACCCGGTAGTAGTTGCTGTCGGAACTACTACGGGAGGGCACGCTTAGGAGAACGCTGCTGCAAGGAGCCGACTGGCGGAGCCGCCGTGTGCCGAACGGAGCCGTGTATTTGAAACTGATGACGGAATTGGCCAGGTTTTGATGGCGAGCTAGACCCATTTACTCTGGACAACCTACCAGAGGATTGTGCCTGGAACGGAACTGAACTGAATCATTGTACCTGGAACTGAACTGAACTGAATCTCCTCTGCTCTGGTCGGGCGGGTAGGAGGCTCCTGTGTGCAGCCGTTTTTTCCCTTATTATTTCCCCTCTCATGAAGCATCACTCACAGCCCAACAACTCAATTCAATTCACACTCATTCACCATCCAACACTCCTGGATCCCTCTGAACACTTGAACCGTTGGGTCTGATGAACTGTTTGCAGCGAAATAGCACTGCTTCTTGGATTAATTTCTTTTGTTTTGTTATGCATTCCTCCTTTTGTAGGAATTTGTGATTTTAGCCTAGTTCTAATAAATTGTAAACCTTTTAAATATATCTTTTGATATAAAAAACATGGTACCACAAAGTCCAGTGTGTGGTTGGTTCTTCCTCTCCTCTCCTAGAGCTGAGCCTTAATCTTCTGAATCTAGTCCAAGATCACCATTACTTTTCCATCTAAGTGCCCTGATTGCACTTAAGTTATAGTGTAATATAGGCTACATCAGTGGCGAGCTAGCCAGGAGCGGAGAGAAGAACTTGGGAATATTTTTGTTTTGTTTTTTGTGGTTGCTTATACGCATTTTTTGGGTTAAAATGGATATATTCGAGAAAAGTGGCATTAAGATACCTAATGCAGTATTGGTACGTGGTGTGACTGAAACTGACACTGATGAAGAAGTACTTGATTTTTTGAAAGGGTACGGATCCATTTCGACTCTTGAAGTCATAGATGAGCCGAAATCCGATTTTCATCACATGATGGTTGTGGAATACAGCTCTGGTGCCCCGTTAGTTACGTTGCGCCCGATTTTGCCGTATGTTTTTGTGTCTAGTGATGAAAAAACTAAATATGACCTTTTGGATCTTTCTTCAGTCTGTGCAGATCAGGTAGGGAAGCTGCAGACCAAAACCTATCTGTCTGAGCTTGAGAGAGTGGCGAAGCTTACAGGTCAGGATTTTGCGGTCGTCTTGAATGGGGTGATGTCTCTGCTCGGTCAGACCGTTACGGGACTCCATCCCGCCGCCACCATGGAGACCAAGGTGTCAGCGGAGGACAATAAGGGTGAGTCGACAACTGCTGCGGTTCCCAGTCCACCGCCCTTCTCATTGGCCTCTGCTGCCCCCTCTGGTCAGCCAGTTGATCCCCCTGCTACAGCGCAGCACCCTCTGAGATCTCCTCTGCCAGCCTGTTCACAGGCTAATCTGAATCCACCTGAGATACAGCGATACGTGGTCGAGCATATCGTTAAGAGCGACGAAGGTGCTATGCACTCATCCACACAGCGTTTTAGAGCCTTCTCTGGAAGATTGCCCAGACCCCAAACAGAGTCTGATTATGACACATGGCGCTCTGGAGTAGAGCTACTTTTGAACGATCCTGCAGTGTCTGATTTACAACGTTCACGTAGAATTTTTGACAGCCTGTTACCTCCAGCCGCAGATATGGTTACGCATCTGAGGGCTGATTCTTCTCCAACTGTGTATTTGCAGACCCTTGATTCAGCATATGGAACAGTCCAGGATGGCGATGAGCTATACGCCAAATTCATAGATACTTTCCAAAATGCAGATGAGAAGCCTTCCAACTACTTGCAACGTCTGCAGGTAGCATTGAATCAGGCTGTGAAACGGGGTGGAGTTATGAATAGAGATTTTGATCGCCATCTATTGACCCAGTTTTGCCGTGGCTGTTGGGATAATTCCCTTCTTATCGAATTACAACTGAAACAACGGAAACAGAATCCTCCATCATTTGCTGAATTTCTCCTCCTGTTACGAACTGAGGAAGATCGTGAGGCCGCCAAAGCTATCCGCATGAAACAGCATCTTGGCTCTTCACGACCTAAAGCCGCAAGTCATATGCAGTACGCCTACACAGGCAGTGCTGAGAAGGGAGAGATTGCTGCTCTTACTAATGTTACGCAGCAGCTTGCTCAACAGTTAGCTGACATCCAGAAGCAGCTTGCATCCCTCACTGCAGCCCAGTCAAGTTCCAGTCCGTTTGCTGCTTCCAAGGCCACACCTAGCCGTAAGCTGGGTGAGGGGCAGAGGGCGGGCAAGTTATCAAAGAACCCGTCTTCTGTTCCCAAACCTGGCTACTGTTATCGGTGTGGTGAAGATGGTCATATCAAGACTTACTGTGATAACCCCCCAAACTCTGCACTTGTCGCAGCAAAGAAAAAACAGTTTGCTGAAAAGCAACAAAGACGACAGAAGCCAGATAATTTTACAAGACCATCTTTAAACTAAAGTCAGTTCCAGTTGGGGGACAAACCGGAACTGTTGTGGACCCACAACGTCCCAACAAAAAGAGTCAAGTTAACTGTGATGAAATCACTCAGACTACTCCTGTTTTTCCCTCCCGGTTACCCAAAGGCTTGGTTGGATCCCGCTGTACTGCTACTGTTAAAATTGCTGGTGAAGGATTTAACTGTCTTTTAGACACCGGGTCGCAAGTCACAACGATCCCTGTCTCATTCTATAATCAGCATTTTGCAGACCAGCCCGTGAAACCCCTCTGTGATTTACTGCAAGTTGAAGGAGCTGCAGGACAAGCTGTCCCATACCTTGGGTATGTGGAGATGGTGGTCACATTTCCAAAAGAGTTTCTTGGAGCTGATTTTGATGTTGCTACATTAGCACTTGTTGTCCCTGACAACAGAAGCCATCAGTTCCCAGTGTTAATTGGCATGAACACTTTGGAGCCTTTATATAGCCAGTTCATGGAGAGTGATTACCCCAACTTCAACCCTTCTGCCCACGGTTACAAAGCAGTACTTAAATTGTTGCAGATACGCCACCAGCAGCAACAGGGGGGCAGTGACGGGGTTGTAAGGTTGGCCAGTTCGTCCTCTGTCCTGATTCCTGCTGGCCACACCACTGTCATTGGTGGTTCCATCTACACCAGTGTGCCGGTTCTTGGTCAGTGGGTGCTTGTGGAGCATCCAGCCACTCCATTGCCTGGAGGGCTGTGTGTTAGAAATTCGCTGATTAAGCTCCCAGCTCAATCCCACCAGAAGATTCCTGTCATCCTGAGCAACGAGTCAGCCCAAGACGTGATCATTCCACCTCTCTCCACCATCGCTGAACTTACAGTGTCACCCCAGATTCTTTCTCACAGTGTCACAACAAATCACATGACCTCAAACGAACCCCTTGCTGCTCTGAAGTTGGATTTTGGAGATTCGCCTATTCCTGCTGAGTGGAAAGCCAGAATGACCGAGAAGCTTAATCAGATTCCGGAGGTCTTCTCGCTCAGTGACATGGATTTTGGGCGTACAGATAAGGTGAAACACCATATAAAGCTGCATGATGAAACTCCTTTCAAACACAGAGCCAGACCTATTCATCCTCATGACATTGAAGCTGTCCGACGCCATCTCCAGGACCTGTTGGAGGCGGGTGTCATCAGGGAATCAGAGTCGTCATTTTCCTCACCTATTGTTGTGGTCCGTAAAAAGAATGGGGACATACGCTTGTGCATCGACTACAGGAAGTTAAACCTTCAGACGGTTAAGGACGCCTATCCCCTACCAAATCTTGAGGAGTCACTTTCTGCCTTGTCAGGCTCAAAGTGGTTTAGTGTGCTCGATTTAAAATCTGGGTATTATCAGATTGAGATGGAGGAAGCGGATAAGGCTAAGACGGCTTTTGTGACACCCATGGGCTTTTGGGAGTTCAACCGAATGCCCCAAGGGGTAACGAATGCTCCCTCCACTTTTCAACGGTTAATGGAGAGAAGCATGGGGGATTTGCACTTAAAAGAAGTCCTTGTCTTCCTCGACGACCTCATCGTTTTCTCAGACTCATTGGAAGAGCATGAGCGGAGGCTGTTGCGAGTATTGCATCGTCTGAAAGAGTATGGTCTGAAGCTCTCTCCCGAGAAATGTCGATTTTTCCAGACCTCAGTAAAGTATCTGGGACATGTCGTCTCGGAGAAGGGAGTGGAGACAGATCCTGATAAAATACTTGCTTTAAAATCCTGGCCAATTCCAAGAACCCTGAAGGAGCTTAAATCATTCTTAGGATTTGCTGGATATTACCGCAGATTTATAAAGGGGTACTCTGCTATCGCCAAACCCCTTAATGACTTGACACGTGGCTATGCACCTACCTCCAACACCCAGAAAAGGCCCAGTCCAGTTAAGATCTTGGATGCAAAACAGCCGTTTGGAGAGCGATGGTCGCCTGCGTGTCAGTCAGCATTTCAGACACTTATTGAGAAGTTGACTAGTTCCCCAGTTCTTGGGTTTGCTGACCTAAGGCTACCATACATCCTACATACTGATGCCAGCACTACCGGGCTCGGGGCGGCATTATACCAGGAACAGGACGGCCAGCTGAGGGTAATTGCCTATGCTAGCCGTGGCCTGTCAGCAAGTGAGTCAAGGTACCCTGCACATAAGCTCGAGTTCCTCGCACTGAAGTGGAGTGTGTGTGAGAAATTTCATGATTACCTGTATGGGGCCCACTTTGTGGTGGTGACGGACAACAACCCTCTCACTTACCTACTAACATCTGCGAAGTTGGATGCCACCAGTCACAGGTGGCTTGCTGCCCTGTCCACCTACACTTTCAAGTTGCAGTACCGAGCGGGCAAGCAGAACCTCGACGCCGACGCCTTGTCTCGTCGCCCTCATAACTATCCTGCTGACCAGTCGGTACAGAGAGATTGGGATCTACTCAACAAGTTTACAGAAGAACGGGTGATTGCACCTGGTGCCATGGAAGAGCTTGATCCTGATGTTGTGTCTGCCATCTGCCATCGTTGTCTTGCAACCAGTTGGGCCAGTAGTCCTTCAGAGAGTCCTCTTACCTTGGTGGAGTCTCTGAGTTTGTCGGCCAGCGCCATCCCTGATTGTTACGCCAGTGAGGACCAGCATGGATTGCCAGTTGTTCCCTCCCTGTCGCTTACTGACCTGAAGGAGAAGCAACGTGCTGATCCTGCTATCAGGGAGGTCATTTACCAGATGGAGACCGGGGAGAAGGTCCCTCCCACAGCGAGGCAGGAGCTCCCGGACCTTGCGTTGTTGTTGAGGGAGCTGAACCGCCTTGAGTTGCAGGAGGACATCTTGTATAGGAAAAGGCATGATGGGGATCATGTTTTGTATCAGCTGGTGTTACCAGAGGAACTGAGACCATTGGTTCTTGCAAGTTTGCATGACGACATGGGCCACCTGGGTATTGAGCGGACCTTGGACCTTGTGCGCTCCCGGTTCTTTTGGCCCCGCATGGCAGCTGATGTTGAGACGAAGATCAGGACCTGTGATCGCTGTGTGAGACGCAAGGCACTCCCTGAAAGATCTGCCCCACTTGTTAACATCAGGACCACTCGTCCCTTGGAGTTGCTCTGCATGGATTATTTGTCACTGGAGCCGGATCAAAGTAACACAAAAGACATCCTTGTGTTTACTGATCACTTCACGAAATTTGCTGTTGCTATACCTACAGCAAACCAGAAGGCGAAGACTGTGGCAAAATGCCTATGGGAAAACTTCATTGTGTGCTATGGAGTACCTGAACGCCTTCACACAGATCAGGGACCTGACTTCGAGTCGAAGCTGATAAAAGAACTCTGTCATCTCGCTGGGATTGTTAAGACCAGGACGACCCCTTACCATCCTCGGGGAAACCCTGTCGAGAGGTTTAACAGGACCCTGCTTAGCATGCTGGGAACTCTGGACCGAAAGCAGAAATCCAGGTGGAAGGACTACGTGAAGCCGCTTGTGCATGCCTATAATTGCACCCGGAACGACGTTACTGGGTTTACGCCATATGAGTTAATGTTCGGCCGTTCACCCCGTCTTCCGATTGATCTGGCCTTCAACTTGCCTGTACGGGGTAGTCAGTCCACGTCCCACTCCCAGTATGTTGAGAGCCTGCTGTCCCGGCTCGATGAGAGTTTCCAACTTGCTTTGAGATGTGCTGAGAAGTCTGGAGAAAGAAATAAAATCCGCTTTGATCAGCGTGTCACACCGTCTAGTCTGGAGGAAGGAGACAGAGTCCTAGTACGGAATGTCAGACTTCGTGGAAAACACAAGCTTGAGGATAAATGGGAGCAGAGTGTCTATGTTGTTGTGAAACGTGCGGGAGACTTGCCCGTGTATACAGTGCGGCCTGAGGATAGAGCAGATGGGCCAACTCGTACGCTTCACCGGGATCTTTTGCTTCCTTGCCCATTCCTGCCGGCTGGCAGCGATGCTGGATCTTCGAGGGTTACCCCGCCGCGCCGCCATCAGACACGTAGTCAGCAGCCGGTCTGTGCCGACCCTGCTGTGGACATCGATGAAGAGGATGAGTGGTGGGCTCCACCTCCGGTCCAGGTCCAGCCAGCTGTGTTCCAGTATCGGAGTTCTCGTGCTGTTGAACCTCCTGTTGGATGCAGTCCTCAGCCTTCGCCTAGGGCTGCTGGGCACCCCTCAGCTTCTTCTGCTGCCCCTGTCGACCCTGTCCCTGTACCGACCCAGGACCAGTTGCCTGAGGATGGGGATTCCTCTGCTGACAGTGGCGCTTCCTTGGTGGTGGATGGGGGTGGTCTTGAGGCTGGTGAGGTTTTGTTGGACCCCGGCGAGCTGCCGCCTGCCTGTGGTTCTAATGGCTCAATTGTGGGGGGTCCAGAGCCTCTTGGCCGGGCGGAGACATCATCCCATCTGCCTGGGCATTTGCTGGGTTCAGCTGAAGCCCTTGGGGGGGTTTCCGATTTGCCTGATCCGGACGTTGACGCTACACCTGTTGTTAGGCGTTCCGGTCGGCGGCGTCAGTCTCCTAATCGTCTTCAGTATGCTGCGTTGGGTAATCCGCTGGTTTCTGCTATGCAGACTGTGTTTAGTGGGCTGCTTGACGCTTATGGCGAGGCTGTGCGTGTCGCTGCGGGGTCTGGTCCTTTGATGTCTCGTGTTTATGACGTTTAGCATGCATCAGGGGTTGCATGGTCTAAAGGGGGGAGGATGTAACCCGGGTGGTGAACCCATCTTATTTTGACAAGCCTATATTGTGTTTGCTTCCGGTTCGTTCGTGGCGCTTGCGCAGTTACGTCACCTTGTCACCTGGCCGGGCGCGGCCAGGGAGGTGTTATAAGACCCGGTAGTAGTTGCTGTCGGAACTACTACGGGAGGGGACGCTTAGGAGAACGCTGCTGCAAGGAGCCGACTGGCGGAGCCGCCGTGTGCCGAACGGAGCCGTGTATTTGAAACTGATGACGGAATCGGCCAGGTTTTGATGGCGAGCTAGACCCATTTACTCTGGACAACCTACCAGAGGATTGTGCCTGGAACGGAACTGAACTGAATCACCTCTGCTCTGGTCGGGCGGGTAGGAGGCTCCTGTGTGCAGCCGTTTTTTCCCTTATTATTTCCCCTCTCATGAAGCATCACTCACAGCCCAACAACTCAATTCAATTCACACTCATTCACCATCCAACACTCCTGGATCCCTCTGAACACTTGAACCGTTGGGTCTGATGAACTGTTTGCAGCGAAATAGCACTGCTTCTTGGATTAATTTCTTTTGTTGTTTTGTTATGCATTCCTCCTTTTGTAGGAATTTGTGATTTTAGCCTAGTTCTAATAAATTGTAAACCTTTTAAATATATCTTTTGATATAAAAAACATGGTACCACAAAGTCCAGTGTGTGGTTGGTTCTTCCTCTCCTCTCCTAGAGCTGAGCCTTAATCTTCTGAATCTAGTCCAAGATCACCATTACTTTTCCATCTAAGTGCCCTGATTGCACTTAAGTTATAGTGTAATCTAGGCTAC